>LPNX010046832.1:0-167794 GCA_001517045.1 Pseudotsuga menziesii
TGTGGACCTACACACGCAAGGTCCATGTGGATGGTTGAGAGGCACTTGAAATTTCTGAAGGCTTTAGTTAGACAAAGAGCACATCCAAAGGGTTCTATGATGGAGGGATATATGGTAATTCAGGCCATGGTGTATATTGTTGAATATCTTCCAGGTTTGATGTTTATTAAGACGGAATTAGATCGATGCATTGGTGATCCAAACTCCACTAAGAAATTAGAAGGAGAGTACCTGATGGGGAAAGGTAAATCGAGGAAGATCAAAGGTAATTATTAAATGGTGTTATAGATTAATATTAATGTTATTATTAATCGTACATAATTATTTCATTTTTAATATTCATTAATGATATGCATCATTAATATTTATAATGTTACATTGCGTTAAGTAATTATAAATTTTTGAGTTGATTTATGTAATTTTATTTTCATGCAGTTGGTCGTGAGTGGGATGCACTACATTTGTACGTCGCAAACAATCTTGATTGGATGAAGGTATGGATTGAACGATGTAATCAATCTGGTCGAGGACTATCATGGGAAGGTGTGGCTTCATTGGTTAAAGAAGCACATCGCAATGGAGATGGCAATCTAACAGAAAGGGAAATTGATTTAGCATATGGTTTAAAAGATAAACAGGTAAGCATGTCTTCATAAATATAAGCGATAATATTTTCAATTACGTCGATATTCATGTTCATCTTGATGAATTTCATTTTATTTCCATACTTTAAGAACATAAAATACTTACTATCAATTGCAGGTAAAACACCACAAGGCTATGTGGTGCAACGGTCGTCATTATCGCATTAAAAAGTTGGATGAAACAAAGAAAACATGTGATTCTGGGATAAGTGTAGTCTTTCAGGTCACTAATGTTTCATCTAGAAGCGACAGACGTCCAGAATTGTCAGAAAATTGATATTATGGATATTTGGAAGATATCATTGACTGTGACTTTAAATCATTCAAAATAATTCTTTTTGTTGTGAAATGGTACAAGCTACGATTGAATCGATTTGATCCCGATAGAACTGTTATTGAACATGCTAATGGATTTACCATGGTCAATACAAGGTCGCTTGAGTCACGAACGTTCATAGCCCTATGTTCTTCCAAGTCAATGTGAACAGGTATTTTACTCAAAAGTTCCTGGTAGACAAGGTTGGTCGTTTTTTATTAGACATGATCCAAGAGGAAGGCTGGTAAAGTATAATATTGTAGAGGAAGCTGAAGACGGTGTGGAAGAAGAAGGTGATCATGTAGAGGATCAACATGAGTCGGATGTTGATGATCATAATATTACGCATGAAGATGTTGAAGAGTTAGTTGAAGCAGATGATGTTAGCGACAATGTTCATCATGATGAAGATGATTATATTGACGATGACGATGATGATATAGCCTTTAATTTGAATCCGGATCAGATGATACAGATGCAGACTTGGATACAGATGAAGACGATGATGAAGTGCATTGAACATCATTCCAAGTGATATATTGTGAGGGGGGGGGCAGATGAGCTTCCACCTTCACGTGGTTGTCCCTGTTGAGTAAAGAATATTAAAATATTCTTAAAACAAAGAGAAGCTCATTTAATTATCATTTAATAAATCCTAATCTCTCTACAATTTCTACAAGTACTGTTAAACAAATGGAAAAAACAGTGGAAGTCTCCATCATCATCATCTCCATCGTCATCACCATCACCATCACCATCATCACCATCATCATAATCATCGACATTGACATCTTAATCCTCATCATAATCATCGTCATATTCATCATTGACATCACCATGTATATCCACTAAATATGTTATCGTGGTCTCGTTATAATACATTTGATACAAGGTCTCTAGTCTAAACTCCTTTATCAATACATATATGGTGGCATATTTATACAATTTTAGAAAGTGTTGCTTAATATTTTGTAAAGTGTCAAATTCCCTTCATTGTTCACTAAGTCAAGATTGATGATGATTAGGATGATGACGATATGTTCCCTATCACCTTATTTGTCTAATATGGGGCTTAGTATCATATATCTGGTTCATATTAGGGTCATATGTGTACCCTAATACTATATGTGTAGTAACTAATTTGGGATTGAGAGCATAACGTAGCTTAAATACAATGTAATATTGATCCCTAAGGATATATCACCTCATATAGTACTTTTATTGCAATAGTTTACTAACATGAATTGATCTAGCATCCTATATTTGAAGAAGAATGGGGTCCTAATTTAGAAATATAACGGTGAAAGTGGTTTTTTTTAACTCAAGGATTTTTGTGTTGTACACATTAACTCAAGCTCTTTTCAAATTAACGTCAATGTATTAACATTATAATATTATAAAAACTTAGTATAGATATAACTTTGTACCATATATTATTTTCCCTAGCACCAAAATAGTCTAGGTGCTAATTGATTTATGATTATGGAACAGTAAGCTTTGTTTTGTGTGTCGTACGGCATATCTTTATTGAGATTTATGATTATGTTGCAATCTCTCCTATATGAACTGTTCTGGAATTTTTAATATAGTCTTGTTGCATATAACCGATGGGCGATTCAATAGTTCATTGCTCTTGAGTAAATATTATTTGGGCCTTAGGACCACCTCTATGTGAAATTCATTCTCCATTCCCTCTGGCACTCGCACAGTTTGCAATTGTTGATCACCATGCTCAAAGCCCAAAGTTGGAGCAAGGGGTTGAAGCCCGACTATGGAGAGCAGAGGGGTCATAGAGGAGAGGGGTAGTAGAGGAGAGGGGCCATAGAGGAGACGATACAACGATATTTATCTTAGCCCATTGTCCTCTGCAATGATATTTTATTGGGTGTGGGTACGGGTTTGGTTAGAAACAGGTTCCCAAGAGTGCGTAGGCAAGAAGAAGAGCAGCTACAGGTCGCAGAATCGCTGGTGGAGGCAGAGGATTTCAGGTAAGTTTGAAGCCATTGAATCTGCGAGTTTTTGCTGGAGTTTGTGATTTTTCTCATGTTCCTCTACACATTTTATATGACTAAAAAAAAAAATCTTCATACAATCAATTACTTCCAAGAATGTTTCTGAAAACCTTTAATTTTTCAAGGAATTCTAAGTTTTCTCTACTACACTGTAGAAACAATTCAGTATAATAATCTTTCTTAGAAATAATAATATTCCAAAGATCTAATAAATACCACTGTTTTGGATTGAACACCACATCCTTGTCTTACCTTTGTGGAAAAAATAGGCATATCTCTTGTATGCGTATACTTATGCTTCTCTAAAATATTCTCAAAAACCCCAAACCCCCTTTTGGTGGTGTATTGGTTGAGGGACATGTTTGCCCTAGGATGGGTCTCCTCGTTTTTCACAAACAACACAATATCTTTCAATATGGCGCATCTGGATTCACTGTCATAATGCATGTTTTGAAGATTCTCACGTTCTGTATGTATGATATTTCTAAAAATTAATGCTCCTCCGCTTTCCTCGGGGACATCTCTTCTATATTTTACACAAATGTGTGCCCTTGATTTCTGATTTATCTGGCCAACATTTCTTCTATGGTAGCTCTGTCTGTGTTCTTTGCAGTGTGTATCAAGCTGTGACTTCTCCTCTGCATCTGGTTTGGGTGCCTCTCCCCACTCTGTTATGTGATTTACCATGTTTTTATTTAATCTACTAAATCTAAGGCAACTCACCAGCTACAGGAGTTTCTACTCCTTCATCTGTCTGGTATGATAACTTTGTTCTGCTCAATGCTCAGCTTTTCCATCTATGTGCATTGTTCTTTTATTTAATCTATATCAATACCTCTATGGTTATTGTGGACTAGAAATTGTTTTCTCAAACATTGATAAAGTGCTCATAACTCTGTAAGAAGCTAATCAAAACCTTATCGCTCGCCTTACAAAACCTTACACCATGATCTAACACTGGATTCTATAGCCAAAGCACCAAGACTAGTCTGTACAACACAATGAGCTTCTTGTACATCGTAGTTTATCCAATAAAGCTTTATGGATAATATTATTACTCCATGTTTTATAGATCATCAAGAAACAGTACAATCTCTTTCCTAATTACAAGAAACAGAGAAGTTGGCAAACCCTTCTAACAAATGATAAGTAATGAAGCCACCACTTTTTTCTCAAATCGAGGCCTAATTTTAAAATAACCTTCTCTAATTTAATTCTACAGACACAATGAAACAATGAGAAATCTCTTACATTTGGACGTTGATGAGGATGTAGATGGATTTGAGAGCTATTCCCTTAGCTCACAGCAATCTTGTTGAATAGTTTCCTCCTTTGTA
The DNA here is from genome assembly GCA_001517045.1 of Pseudotsuga menziesii. Lineage (NCBI taxonomy): Eukaryota > Viridiplantae > Streptophyta > Pinopsida > Pinales > Pinaceae > Pseudotsuga > Pseudotsuga menziesii. The sequence continues at coordinate 4,310 of LPNX010046832.1, forward strand.
CAAAGTAAAACACGGCAGCTGCCTCCTTCTCCACATAAGAAACTGGAAATCCCAATGACACAAGAGAATGATAATTTTTCTTTGCATATGCAATGATTGAGCACATTCCAAGAAACAACAGAGGTAATGCAAGAGTAAAATTCGGTAATTGTTTCAGCTGGAAATATTGTAAGAAGCCAACTTCCCTGTGGCAAAAGAAAACAAAGCAATTTGTGAATTGGATAATTATGGCAATATTCCAATCAGTTGACTCAGCTAGAATTTGACCATACAAGAACCAACCTACCAGTAATGACTTTGAATAAAGCCATATAGAAAAGGTACTCTTGCATTGCACCAAGGTCTGCTTCCTTTGGATAATGGCTCTCCATAACAAATATTTAAGAATCCATATAGTTGAAACATAAAAAGTGGGACAAAAACACAAACTTAAAGTAGACAAGAAACAATGATTACCTGCAATGCTAACTACAAAACAAGATACTTTAATTAGATTCAGGTTTTCCATATGAAGTATAATCAGCTTCTACGAACCCTATAATCCTTGTTATAGATGATTCAGAACTAGCAAAACCAATTGACAGGATAAATTAGGGAAAAACAGATAAAATTTGTAGCTTAATTATTCATTTAGAATACAAACTCCACAGTGCTAGAAGTATGATCAAGTATGGAAACCAAGTCCCTTTGATGATGGAGGGAAACCAAGTCCTGGAGGTCAAACAACTCCCTTCACACATGCACGGGTTTTACACTCACTGAGGATTGAGCTTAAGCTATTTGAATGGCAATGCAATGCTCTAACCACTATGGCATAGCCTGACAGATAACCTTTAGCTAATTGATTGGCTTTCCTTTCTGTAAGAAATTAATGTTTTTAATTACTTTTTGTTGCTATCAGCTGATCGGGGCAAGTCCCTAATGGTACCTGAGAGGCCGACACCCCCCTATAGGCGACAGGTATATATACCACATTTTTACTTATCTGCTTCTTTAGAAAGTACATTTGTTTAATTATGATATCAACGTGGTCAATAATTAAATATGTTTTTAAATAAGATTTTCCCCATGTATTGGTTTCAGTTCGAAATTAATGTTTTTATTTACTTTGTTGCAGTTAGCTGATCGGGGCAAGTCCCCAATGGAGCCTGGGAGGCCGACACCCCCCTACAGGCGACAGGTATATATACCACATTTTTACTTACCTGCTTCTTTAGAAAGTACATTTGTTTAATTATGATATCAACGTGGTCAATATTTAAATATTTTTTAAATAAGATTTTCCCCGTGTATTGGTTTCAGTTCGAAATTAATGTTTTTAATTACTTTGTTGTAGTCAACTGATCGGGGCAAGTCCCTAATGGAGCTTGGGAGGCCGACACTCCCCTACATGCCATGCTCATCGGGTCATGAGCAGGTATATAGCACGTTGTGAATTTCAGAAACTGTATTTATACATATTTATGTTATCTAATTATATTAATGATTTCAAATTGATATTAGTGTTTTCTATTTTTATGTCGGATGATACTTATCTATAGACGGATCCGAAGGATGGATTTGGGGCACATTATTGATGATGTTGACCTCAAGAATTCAAAGAATATCCAGGATGCAGTTCAAAAAGAAAAAACAACATTAAATCAGGAGGTCGTCAATCTGCTTATATCGGATCTGCAAATGATGCGGGATGAGACTCAAGCAAAGATAGATCATGTGTTGCTTAAAGTAAAGCGCTTGGATGTAAGCTGCAAACTCTTTAATTATAAGTCTATTCCAAATGCAATTTTTTTTCCTATTTGTATACGAGTAACTAAAATATTATTTGTTTCTACAGGAATATTTTTTCCCTGGTGAGAAGCATGGTGATACCATTGAGCATGACACCCCCTTCGCCACTGATCATGTATCGTTGCCGTCTGGCCAGTCAAAAACACAAAATGAGACACCCCAGACAGAACATGAGAGTGTCGACGAGGATCAGGGGCATGCGAGTGCTGGCGAGAATCAGGGGCCAGTACATGGAGAAGAGCATGACTTTGATGCTGCCGTCCGAGCATTTCCTGGATCTTTCCGTGTCACTAGCACGGGAACATTTGAGACTAATTTTTTGGTGGATGAAGATCTCATTCCCTACAAGATGGAGAAGATTCCAGGTACTATTGACAAAATGTTTTAACTATATATTATAATTTTATTGGAATGTAATTATGCATCATTCTTTTTACACTAATTAACACATACTCGTTTTTGTAGGAAATGATGTCTTTTATAAACATCTTAATGATTGGTATTTAGAGCTGTTTGGGCCCACTATCCACACATGGTGGAACCGGAAGAGTAAAGTTTTGAAAGATGAGATTATTACTCGCTTGGTTGGGTTTTTTGGTGCCGAAAACTTCAACCAAAAAAAGGTTCTCGAAAAAGCTGGCCAACATTTACATTATGTATGGGAGGGATATCGGAACAACTTAGCAATTAATCCAAAGTATGAGCACCCTCTGATGATTCCAACAAGGGAGTGGAAAGGCTTGCTGGACGATGCAAGGGAGAAAGCTGCGAAAATAGCGGGCAAGCCAGTACCCGAGTCAGCTAGAAGGTATGCAATACTTTCGGCAATGCAATTATATGTTTATTACACTTTATTTTTCATTTTTTTGCAATGTTTAACGTATTTAAAATTACTTTTATAGGCTACCAGATACGTTGAAGGCCACCTAAGCAAGAATAGAAAAACATGGGCAACACAAGCTTGGCCCTGGTGGATATTCCAACCTGCAAGCATGAATCGTAAGTATGATCAATAATTATTTTATTGTATAGAAATTATAGATTGCATTTAAAATTGTTTCATGATGATATAACAACAACAATGATGATCTAATTGAAAACTTTAGGCTCAAAGATTCCATGATTTGCCAACGGAGGAAGACATGAGGATCGGCTACCAACGTGGGTTTTTAGGTGTTGTTGAACATCGAAGAAGCAGCTGTGGTAGCCAAGCAAAGTATTCCAGTGATACATCCTGTGAACAGGTAACTACAATAAACAAATTCTATTTAAGATTGATTCATTGTGTTTTATATTCATTAATAAACTAGTACATAAAATATTGAGTCTCTTTGTGTTAAGCCGCACAACGAAAGTAGAGAAAATGTGGAGGATGGAGGAGAAAGAGATATTGGAGTTCATGTTGATCGAAATCGAGGTAATAAATATTCCTGTGTTAAAAAAAAACTAGTATGGATTAAAGTCTCAAATATTAAATTGCAAATACTATATTGTTGTAAGTGTTGATGTTTTAATGCAGAGGGTCTTCATGTGCAACTTGAAGCAGCATCAGAAGATCAAACACATGAAATTCATGTCACCCATGAGTTTCCAGGTACAAATCACCGCTCTAATGTTTTTTTCTTAATGAAGGACTTAAAATTATAATAATAAAAACACGTCAAGTAATTAATATTTCTTCATTTTTCCAGTACATCCTGGTACCTTACAGCAGCCACATACACGTCGTGAGCACACGACTCGTAGACAAACATGATCACAGATAGGTACAGAGGGCATAGGAAACAAAACACAATTGGCAGAAGAGGATGTCACACTTAGAGAATATGTGGAGAGAAAACAGCGCCAAAAAAAGTAGTGATTGTAACAAGTACACTATTACATTATTTTTTTATGCATTGTCCTTGGATATTATTTTTGATATTATGGAGTAATGTCTTCAACTATTTAATTTTTTCTATGTATGAATGAATGGATGAGTTAATTAATGAATGCTATAAACTAATTAATGATCGAATGCACGTAATTCCATTAAGACAAGAAACTCACGATGTTCGCACAAAATATCATTTATTTCCAAGCACGTGCATTGGGTATGGGGAATTGAGAGTGATGTGACGGGGGGAGGGGTCATATGAGCTTCCACCTTCACGTGGTTGGCCCTGTTTAGTAGATAATATTAAACTATTCTTGAAATAGATAGGAGCTCAATAAGGTAAAATGCATGCATTATTACAATGTTTCTTTCTTATGAGCAGATACGTTGTTTTTTTCTTCCAGCTAACTATAGACATGCATTTTCTTTATACTGTAGAGTGAGAATCTCGATGGGAAAGAGATTTCAGGTTTGGAAGATCTTCAAAGTCTACATGTTGAGGCATTGACCAAGCTTTGCCAAGCTAAGGTATTTCTATCCAGTTAATATTAAGTTAAGATTAAGATTAAGATTAAGGTTAAGGTTAAGATTAAGATTATTTGTATCCAAATTGCTGTGTATGTTTAACAAATTCATATTTTTACCATGCAATGTGGCCAAACTGTTAGTTGTATAAATGCATTGATGTTTAAAATGTGTATTGTTCTTCACAAAACATAAAGGAATCTGTCTTCACATGAGGAGGTTCCACCTCGAATGCAGGTTTTGCATTTCATATGTTTAACAGAAGATTTTGGAAAGTGACTTGATAAGCATTGCTACCTTGTTGAAAAATAGCCTCCAACATAACAATACTGTCAAATATTCATGGGTGACAAAGTTGGTCAACCTAGTTGGAAGGTATGAAAATAAAACTTGAAAGGAGGACTGCCTTCAAATTCCATAACTCTTTTGCTTTTTGTGTGGAATTTCTTTGTAGTAGACATGACACAGCTGACTGTGTTCTTGTGTTTTGAAAATACCACATATATTACATTATAATTCAAGTTACATGTACATCAAAATTGTTACATCTAGGAGCCAAAAATAGGCCTGACAAGAGCTCCCTGTCTACATAAGTAAGGAGATCTAGCAATTGGCTTTGGTTCTGAATTGAATATTATCTACATCTTTCCTAAAAATGGTGATCCTGGCTGATAGCTCGATAGCCATATCTGATCTAAATATAGAAACTTCTTTCAAATTGAATAAGTGTTAATCCCATGAAAAGTTGCCTGACAGAGTTGTTTCCAAAAGAAATAATTGCTTGTCTGGTGAATCACATTGAAAAAGAGTAAACATTGTAGTTTATACATGTGAAATAAATGGAGGAGCACATGAAGTACGATTTAAGAGACTATCAAGAATGGTACAATTTTATCAATAATAACAATGGTTTACACATTTAGACAAGGTGGTAAACAGAATAGAGGTTTTCCGCCCAATGTCCTTGATGACACCTTCATTTTAAAAACGAGGGCCTTTTATACTCATTGAGGTGACTTGTGCACAATGGTTGTGGGAAACTATTTTCCAACTAGCTGTGACCCCTTAGAGAACACTTCATGACATTTTTGACCACGTGCTTTGTTGTTAATGCCAATAACAAAAGCACTAAATGACAAACTATAGTAAGAGGCTAAATATGACATCAATTGAAACCTAGGCTACCATCTCTCTATTTTTGACTATCCTACTCAAGTTTGATTAGGAACATTTGCTGCTGCAATATTTGCATCTATTGGACTTTATTTGGAGGAATATTGATGTCTAGAACAACTTTTGTTACTAGTGCAAAATTGCAAATGTCGACTTTGATACTGATGATAACATTCTCTTCAAGTCCCCTTTGTCCTAGGTGCTGATGATCCCATCTTATTTTCAGTATGTCTAAGTCCTTGTATGAGTTTTTTTATTTCCTTGATAATCAAATTGCTTCCTAGCATCCTCTTGCCCTTTTCCAATTTCTTGTTTTCTATCTCCTCCAAGTCTTCCAATATCTTCAGTGCCATAATGAAATGCTTCCTTTTTCTTATAACAAAATTTTTATATGAGTAAAAATACATAAGTTTTCCCTAAATATACCTGTATCCCTTGTTCAAAAATACTCACTATTCTAGCTACTCTAATGAAATTCCAACTCATCTAAACTTGTAGGTTGGAGGAGGAGAGGTGAGGAGGTTCATCCTTGCTCCTTAATTGCTTCTTTGAGTTCGTTTTCCACATTTGTGGATTTGGTAACAAGATCTTGACTGTTGGAGGTCTTTTCTGGTTCATTTTCCTTATTTGCAGGTTTCTCGCTCTTGGTTCTTGATTCGATTTTCGATTGTAGGCTATATTCACTGTTGAGGAGTCATACATGTTCCACCGTGCGACATGATTCAAAGTATCTTGATCTTTGGTTGCATGTAGGTTAGAAAGGACTGCATGTTCACTGATGTACTGCATGTTCACTGATGCTCAAGAGAGAAAGTGCACTAGGTTGAGATCAAGCTGTGGTCGTCTCCTGGTGTCATAGAAAACTGAATGCTGCCCATAAAGATGATCTAAAAATTATTTCAACATAAAACATCCTAGAAGTCTGCTCTGCAGCCTCTTCCACAAGTTACTTAGAAAGTTAGAAGTGAGACGCCACCCTGAAAAAATGTTGCAATAAGGACTAAAAGCAGACCAGCCTTTCCTAATCAAAATTATTTAATATTCAGCCTCTAAGCAACCACTGCTACCATAGATTTGCATTACAGTTCTTCCAAAGGTGAATTCTGTGGTGGAAATGTTCACAACAGGTGACAGTCTGTTCCAAGATAGAAAAGAGAACCCTAAATGGAGATGTCATCTACAACACAGACAATAGCAGGGCCTAAAACATAGATTGGATACCACTAATCTCCTCTTTCTACACTGTGTGCGGCTTCATATACTCCATAACATCCAATAGGTATTGATAGGTGGACCACCCTCCCTCTTAGGGTTTCTGTTTTAAGAGCAAATCTTCCCAGACTTCCATTTTCATCACTTCCTTGCACATAGTTCCGCCCACAATTAGAGAGGAAGGAGAATCTGTTTGTTTAATGCTGCTCATGCTCAGGCTTGGCAATAAAGTCATTTACTGCTGCATGGGTTCTCAGAATTGGAATAAGACATAACTACACCTCCTTGGAATATGCCAGAATTATTCGGGATGCACCTTGATTTCCAAGAAATATGAATTATAATACGCAGGGCCTATAAAATGATACCCAGATTTGTTATTTGATGCTGAATTAGGTCTAAAACATGCTCAGACTAGGGCTGTCTTCATGCCCGTTGACCATTAGACCCATTGTTTATTGTTTGGGCATATCCCAGCATGGAGAATTAGGGTGATCTGATGCTAAACGAAGCTCAGAGATGAAATTCTATTGCACAATAATGCTTCTTTGACAATTCTTTTACCTACAGTATTTCCCAATACTACCTCAGAATGGCCCAGACTTACTGATCAAGGTATTTTTTGTCCTCAGGAGACCTCCAGACTGCTTAATAATGTGGTTTTATTCCTCAATTATCCACAAACTTTTCCCAAACAAGTTCACACTCAAGCCAGGTCCCAGATCTAGTTTTTATGTCTATACACACCTTTTTTGTGATGAAAATTGCCTAGAATGTTGGTCATTATCCAGGGCCTATAAAATGATACCCAGAGGGCCGAGGCTCATCAACTGGCCACTAAGAATCTGAATTTCTGACCTACATTATTAATGATCATCTTAGTTATCTTGTTCTTGATTTGGCAGTTGTGCATAAAGTGAGCTTCTGGATTGTTTGTGAACTAATCCTTGGCGATAAGAATAAGATTTGGATTTTAATATTTAGGGTTCGTAGCATCAGCTTCACCTACTTCTTGTTGCTCTTCAGAAAATGGAACTTTGGTCTTCTTTTCTTGGAACTTGTAGCACCCATCACTGGAGTGACCATACCTCTTTGTGATATACACAATAAACAGTTGCATGAATGTCAACTTGAATGGTCAAGCTATTATTTTGGAATTTGAAACTGTAGGTTTCTGAATGATACTTGCGTAGTCATTGAGCCAAGATCCAACAGTTTGTAAGCAGACCTAGATTTTCTCTTCCTCTAAGGCATACATTAAGTTTCAAATAAGATTATGGCTGTTCCTGCAATGGAACACCACAGATTGGTGAGCTACTGTGTGTTAATTTCTCTTACAGCCAGCAATGTAAATGAGTCTGTAAATGATTTTTGTTTTCCTTTTCACACGTCCTGTTTGAATTAGTGAACAACAGATAGTGATACCTACCACTGAACTGCAATGTCAAATCCATTTTGTAGCCACAGGTTAAAGACATGAACACATTATCAAGGAGAGTTGAATTTGATTTCTTTTAAAATTTTAGTTTGTCTGCTATGTTTGAAGCAGGGTCTTACTTTTAAACATCTATATTTAGTCACTAGTCGAAGCCTGATCCCAAAGGAGGGCCCATTTGTGTGATGGATTTTGAACTGGCAATGCTTTGAACTCAAACAAAACTCCATGTTTTCTAGGCACCTGTGTTAGCACCATTAGAGTGAAAGGTTTAAAACACTATGGTCTGCTACAGTGTACAATTCTCTCTCTTACATGCAGTTTCAGGATGGTCTCATCTGCACTCTGGCATATGTTATAATGCAACTACCTCATCATGTAAGAGTCCCTTTAGCAAAACTTAGAGTCTGTTCTCTCCATCTTCCTATGAAGACAGAGCATCACCTTCCCAGTGACCATTGCATTTGTAATTCCGATTCCATGAACCCAAGTCTAAAGATTACTCCATGTTTAAATGTCTTATTATGAGATCAGGGTGAAGTGTTTTTTGCTTTTTTAGAGATGACTTTATTTTGTTGAAGGCCTTTGCACAGTTTGTTGACAAAAAATGCTTGTCTTTATTTCTTTGTGAAATGTTGTTCCTTTAGTTACTGCGCCTTTCCATTTTTTGTCAATTGTTGAGCTAGTATTCATACCATACACATGAATATCTTAACATCAATATCTAAATAATCTAAATAGCCTGTTCCTATGGGAAGCTAAAAATTTCCTCCTTGTGTAATCTATATTAACTTATTTCTTATATTGAACATCAACCAGGATGGGAAGGTTGTAGAGTGGAGAATCATGTGCCGAAGAATCAACATCAGTCTTGAAATTAGCAAAGACCAGCAAACCAATTGTGTGCTGTTAAGTTCCACTGGAGGACAACTTACATTGCTGAGGGTAGAAAAAATATTCTCTGCCATTTTGATTTTTTCAAATGCATTTGAAGAATGAAAATCCATGAGAAGAACTTCCAAATGAAATAGGGATGGAAGACTTGCACAAACTTCTTGGATATTTAAGCACCCTGAATATGTAGCTTTCACTTTCTCAACAATAAAACCAGCGCAGCCTTTGCATATTTTGAGTCTTAAGGAGTCATCTCCCAAAATGGACCCTGTGGATGTCCTTATAATAAGAATGCGAGCTACAAGAACAAGAGCATCATCAGTATTAGGAGCAACAAAATTAACACTTCCTCCTTGAATATACCACCTTTTGTTTGCTGCATATAGACATTTTCAACTAAATCACCCTTAAAAACCACACTTTTCACTTCCATTTGCCAAATATCCAACAAAACTGGATGATGATTTACTTGGTTGTTGGCATAGACATCTCTTTTGGTTGATGGAATGGAATATATTTTTAAATCTATGACATAGATTTCCAATAGGGTACATGAGTTGGATTACTCCACTTGTCAAGTTGTATTCAAGCGTGCTTATTCAAAGGTTTAGATATTTTGTTTACCTAAAGTTTATGTAATTGTGACATTCATTAACTACAAAAGGTCAAGCATTATCTATTTCATGTTAACCTTGTGAGGTTTATATCATGGGTAATAATCTTAATCATTGATCATTGGAATACTTTCTAGTGAAGGGTAATCTTTTCAACAAAATTCACGCATGACCTCAAATAGATAATTGCTTTCAATTCTAATCATTTATTTCTTGAAACGTAAATTATCTTTTTGTTGAGAGATTGGGCATTTCAAATTGAAACAACGAGTTATTCTCATGGGTTTTTTGTTATATCCCAAGATTCAAGTCTAATCTCTATTTCTGTTGGACAGATTGAACATACATTCAATAAGATTGACCTCTGCATAGACATTAAAATAAAGCAATATCTAAACAGGAAAGAAGTAAAGAAGTCACTTCATGCAAACACTAGACTATATTGGGAACCCTGCTCTCGGTATGTCTTATAGTATTCGTATATTTGTTTGCTTTTGTATTTTGGCATAGGCATTTTATATTTCATTACTATGCAATAAATATGCACATCAAGAATGATATATCAAGGGGCCAAAGGACCACTACAGAGATTCCTCCTCCCATAAGACAGTCCATGGCATCCTTGCGGCCCTAAACCAGCAGCAGAGGTTACAGTTCATGCTCACAGCACTCAACAATAGGCTCACAATTCACCCTACAACAGTCCAATAAGGTCATGGCTTAGCTTGGCAGCCCATAAGGAGGTCACACCTAGCTTAACTGTCCAACAAGAGATCATGGCTTAGCTTGGCAGTCCATACAGAGGTCACACCCAGTCTTTAGCAGCCCAGTTTTCTCTTTGGATTTTTCTCAACTTACAGGGTAATCTTTCTTTTTCGAGAGCCTATTAGGTCAGTCAGAGGTGCTTAAGTAGAAGGTTGTTGACCTTCTTGTTGTCAGTAACTGTCTCACCATAGTGGGGCTGTGTTTTAGATATTTAAATGGATGAATGCAATTATTTCTAGGTCATTTATCTAAGTGTCAAAATATGTCTCAAGCCTTTTTAACCAATTTTCAAGTTTGTGGTCACTGAGATGTATATTGAATGGATAATTTTGAAATATTTGTTTTTTCTCTACTGGAGTATGTGGTCGAAACTATAAATGGAACAAATAGCTTCTATGTTGCTTGTTCCCATAAGAGAATTGGTTATGGAGCTGATTTTAGCACCGTTTGATAATTGGCGCCATTTGATTTTAGCAACATGATCTGTGTTGATAGTTTGAATGTTTTATCAGCAAACATTAGTGGGTCTGTAAATACTAAATTTCCATCACTTATTCTCCATGAAAAACCCAGCGTAGACAGTTGTGGTGCATATTTTTCAATGAATTGGCAAGATTCAAACTCACATGCAAGGTCAACCCAACTCTTCTACGTTCTAGAGTTCTTATCCCAGAGATCTTGCCCCCAAAACAGCCGATTTTGGGGCAATCACCCAGGAAAATATCTGTTCACATGAGCTATGGAGAAGGCTTGGTATTTCCAGGACCAAATGTAGGTGCAAATAAGATCAAAGCACTCATCCATTAGGAAATCTGAGAGGTTGTGCTGTTGAAGTATAGCCGGACGAAAATGCCGTCCTTTTGATCTTTATGTAGTCTTATGCTTGGTTGTATACTATTTGTGTGGCCGCCAATCTTAGGCAGAGCTGCATATATTGCAAAGAATTGATAGGATTCAAACATGGGCAAGGTCAATCCAACTTTTCCATGTCTAGTGTCCTTGTCCCAAAGATCTTGCCACCTGAAACAGGCCTTTCTAAACTGAACTCGTAGGAAAATAGCTGTCCACATGAGCTATGGAGAAGGCTTGGTATTTCTAGGACCAAATCAAATGGCAAGTAAAATCAAAGCACTCTTCTAATAGGAGATGCAAGAGGTTGTGCAGTTGTAATACAATTGTATCTAATGACCCTCCTCTTGGCTTTATGTAGTCTTGTGCATGGATGTATATTATTGTGCACTATATTTGTTTACTATATGAGGTATTTAGAAAAATAATTGGTAGGAATGATGCATTGATGTAGCATCTATCCATCTCTATGCTATATATATCCAGCATTAATTTTCCAAAAGTTAATGATTTTTTGATTGAGAAAAACAATTGCAATGAGAAAGAAAGATGTCAGAAAACCAGAAAGTTAGTATGGGTGGTTATTGAATCTTGATCATTGCTATTGTGAAATTTAGAGTCTTCTTAACATTTAAAGCCATGCTTGGTTGGATAACCCATGAATTTGTCCTCTTGCAAGAATAATCAAGTATGCCTTAATTCTGCTTATGGTCTTCAGTATATACATGGTTATTCCTTCAGTAAAAGTTCCTCCTTGTGTAATCTGTATTAACTTATTTCTTATATTGAACATCAACCAGGATGGGAAGGTTGTAGAGTGGAGAATCATGTGCTAAAGAATAAACATCAGTCTTGAAATTAGCAAAGACCAGCAAACCAATTGTGTGCTGTTAAGTTCCACTGGAGGACAACTTACATTGCTAAAGGTAGAAAAAATATTCTCTGCCATTTTGATTTTTTCAAATGCATTTGAAGAATCAAAAGCCATGAGAAGAACTTCCAAATGAAATAGGGATGGAAGACTTGCACAAACTTCTTGGATATTTAAGCACCCTGAATATGTAGCTTTCACTTTCTCAACAATAAAACCAGCGTAGCCTTTGCAGATTTTGAGTCTTAAGGATTCATCTCCCAAACTGGACCCTGTGGATGTCCTTATAATAAAAATGCAAGCTACAAGAACAAGAGCATCATCGGTATAAGCAAACCTCCCATCCTCTACCTTCAGAACTTGATTTACTAGGTGTTCTTCAAGTTCGGTGGATAAGGCACACCTCATAACAAGTTCATGTAACAGGTTAAAGCATGCTTTGTGAAAATGTTCAAGGAAGTGTTTTTCATAGGACATATCTGAAACACTAGCCCCCTCCATTCTTTCATCAACTGAAAGCTGTGGCTGTAGCATTCGTAAAAGAGCACTGACATGTTCTTCATTAAGTTGGTGACAGACTTCTTTGTAAATAGAAGAATTCCAATCTGGAGAAAAAATGCACTCTTTAATAAAACTAAGCACTTCAACAACTCCTTGTAAAGGAATATTACTGGAGTCAGAAACACTGTCATTTGCAGAGCAGGGCTATTCATGTGGCATAAATTCAAAATCCAAAGGCAATGCGTCTTAAGAGATTCAAAGCAGTGCATTTTGAGAAAAAGGTATGTAAGCTCAGCAATTTCATAAATGGGGATGGGGAAAAGGGAAGGGCAAAAAGTATGTATAACTCAGCAATTTCCTAAATGGGGATAGGGAAAAGGGAAGGGTATCTTGGTGGTTGTTTTGAAAACTGGTCCTAGCATCAAAGCAATGGTTTGACTGTTGGTCTGAGTTTCAGAGCAATGTTCTGAGTCTCTGAAAAAATCTATGTAAATTGTAGGATTCTCCTTTGTTAGGAGCAGAGGACGTGAAGGGTTTTCATGTCAGTGGGTTTTGAAAAAGCTATGAAATCTGCATGTGAAGTTGTAAATGTATTAAAGTGTATGACTATGAGCTGATTGTTAAAGCCTAAAATGTTTATATAGTAAAAACTTGGACACATGGAAACATTTAAGACAATGCATTCATATTGATTTTCAAGTTTGGCATGCTTATATTAATGTCATCATGTCATTTCCTACATCTGGATAGCTAATACATGATTCCTAGATTTGGGATTTTTGCAACTTTGATCTCATTTATATCCTGTGCAGGAAGATTCCTTGAGTAAGGGTTCCTCTTAAAAATTAGCCACCCCTACACTAGGGATATCTTTGAAGGGTGACAGATCTCCATCTGTTAAACCACCAGAAGCTTGGGGTGGAGATATACCAACTGATAGATTTAGTTAAGTGCAGTCACTAAATTATTGGTTTGAATCCTGATATCTAGCAGGCAATTCGCTCAAAATACAGTTGGATAAGGTTTGCCTAAAATTGCATGGGAACTTAAATTAACTTCATACTTCAACTTATTGCATTTTGTCTAGTTGTATTATACTTTATTGGTGTATGCAAAGTGGTCCTTATATATGTTCTAGTTGGCATGAGCAACAGGTACACCGTCAGATTTGCAGTCAGTACTGCCTATGCCAGATAAGAAAGTGCTCTTTGCTGTTGTTGATAAGTTTCAAAAGTGAGTAAAGTTTGTATTATTTTCTACTTATCCACAATGAAGATGGTTAAGGTTTGCCTAAAATTGCATGGGAACTTAAATTAACTTAATACTTCAACTTATTGCATTTTGTCTAGTTGTATCATACTTTATTGGTGTATGCAAAGTGGTCCTTATATATGTTCTAGTTGGCATGAGCAACAGGTACACCGTCAGATCTGCAGTCAGTACTGCCTATGCCAGATAAGAAAGTGCTCTTTGCTGCTGTTGATAAGTTTCAAAAGTGAGTAAAGTTTGTATTATTTTCTACTTATCCATAATGAAGATGTGGGCAGTTTATTTGTTTCCTTGTTTGTTTGTTCATGAAGCATTCTTAAAAATTTTCCATGCTTAAAAATGATTTCTAGATTGTCTTTGACTTTGTCAACAAAAAGGACACATATGGAGTATTTTCTAAACTAGTGGATCCAGAGGAGGTATTCCATGTTTTTCCATATAACTCTACTTTCCATGAACAAATAATTTGATTATTGTTTTTTTCCTATAAAGCGATTTGATAAAAAATGTGTTATTTCCTGTGCTGTCAGCTCCCAGACTATTTTGATGCTATTGAAAATCCCATGGACTTTGGTACCATAAGGAAGAAACTTGAAAATGGAGATTATGTGAGCTTAGAGCAGCTTGAGGTTAGTCATAAGTTATAAATTTGCTGGTTTTACCTGCTTGCTCTTTTTCTCAACATTTGTAGAAGTCAAATTTCTAGCATTATTAAGTATGACAGTGGTATTGTTTTGACATTTTGACAAGACTAAATGTGTGCCTTATAGTATTTGAAAATGTACGTGTGTTAATAATGTTTAATTCTATGTATATGTTTTTTAAAGGAAGCCTAGTCATATATCATAGGAAGTTTGGTAATTTTATCATCACAATAAATTTTTTTTTTTAAAAAGACAATACCGTCGCTTAAGCGACGGCTACAACTGTCGCTTTACCGACGATTAGAGTTTATAGCCGTCGCTTAACCGACGGCATGAAGATAATTTTTTTTTTTTAAAAGACACTACCGTCTCTTAAGTGACGGCTACAACTGTTGCTTTACCAACGATTACTGTTTATAGCCGTCGCTGAACCGACGGAATGAAGGTTATTTAAAAAAAAAAAAAATTGACTACTGTCGCTTATCCGATGGCCATTCTGTCACTTAACCGATGGAATGAAGGTTATTTTCTTAAAAAAATTTCATTACCATCGAATAAATTCTGTCGCTTAACCGACGCTAAGCCACCGACGCTTAAAAAAAATCATAGTGTCATACATGTGACAGGGAAGTGTCAAAAATCCGATAATACTGTCGTCGGATTTTTGGTCGAAATGTAGTAGTGACATGAGATGTCCGTGTTCTTAATAGATTTTGAAGAGAAGGTATCAAAACCATAGTGATTATTGATGATGGAGGAAGTACTGAAGGATACTCCAGCACATTGGTGGGAGACTCATAAGAATATGATTAGCTGATGGGCATAATGTTGATGGTTGATGAAAGTTCACTTTGGAGACATAGAAGTATATCACACTAGGAAGCATGACCAGAGGAACAACCCTAGAAGTCACCTGATGTAATGTCATACTTTGTGGGCATCGAGACCAAAGGATGAATGGGTCTGTTGATGTATTTGTAACTTCGGAATGTATTCATCCGTATTTCTTATGTATTGTAACCCGATTTTTATTCCAGGATGTATTTGAGTCATGTCATGCCCCGATGTTCCGATCGGGAGGTTTCTACAATTTGAAAGTCATGTCAAGTCATTGTGGGTAACCCTCTTATTGGTCAAGGGTTAAAGTCCCCATAGTTGTGGGGCCCTTGGGTTACTAGACTATCCTAGTGAATTCGACCGTAGGTGAGTCATTGTAAGTTGGGGCAATAGTCCCCACCATTGTGTTCCCCTCCTATTGGTTAGAGGAGGCAAAGTCCCCACAAGTGGTGGGGCACTAGGGTTATTAGACACTCCTAGAGATGTCGGCTCTAGTAAGTAATTGTTAAGTAAGGCCAACATGTTGCAGTGCACTTCAAGCGAACGGAAGAATATAAATAGAGAGTGAGAGCCTTTCTATTTATCTCACTTGCAATACTCACACTCACTTATGGGGGGCGCATGAGTGAGAGGAGAAGCTCTCTCAGTGTGAGAGAGAGAGACTGCTGCTGTGTGGAGATCATCTTAATGTCTTGGGGATTTTACTATTTTGGTGCTGATTCTATCTCTGAGGAAGTTGTGGGGTTTTCTCCTTTATGTTTTCCCCGATGAAAACTCTTTGTGTCTCTTGTCTCTTGTGATGTGCTTATGTTTTATTGCTGTGCTTGTTATTCTCTTAGTGAAAAGATCCTAAGATCATAATGCTAGCTTATATGATGAAAAACTAACATGGAATCAGAGCTAACCTAAGAAGAAGACATTGTGCAGTTGCAGAAGCTAGGGATTCTTAATTTTTTGGTCTCTCTCCACAATCTATCAGAAAAAGTATGCTAGGCTGACTCTCCATTGAATGGCGCATCTTTCTGTCGAAGCGGAATTCGATTCTGAGCATTTTCAGTTTTCGATGTGGAAATTAGGGATTTCTATAGAAGAGGAATTTTTGAGTTAGGCCAGAATAGAATTTTTCTCCTCATCAAAACCGAAGTTTAGAGACCTGGATCAAGAAATTTGGTTGGGTGAAACTCCGAGAAAGTCAAACCCTAGTTTGACCCCGAGCTGGAAAAACCCTAAATACTAAAACTGATAAGTTTTGGTACAGTTGCTATATTCCGAGGTTGGAAAAGTCTAAGAAGCTAAAAATTGCATGGACCGAAGCTAATATCCTGATGAACACTGTGTCTACAAATCATCCTCATATTCTCTATATTCTAGGAGATATGATCCCTCCAAGTTAGGGTTCGAGCCTCTTCTAGAATTCATCCCTAAACAGGACACCTGGGGAGAATTGCAATATCTTGGGCTACAGAGGTCCAAATGAAATTCCTGAAGATTTTAGAGAATGGACATAGACTTTAATTTCTATTTTCTGAAGATCAAACTCAGAATATGAACCCGTGACACGTGGAATTCCGTACAACTTCTCTGTTCGAAACAGTCCTATAACAAGTCACCTTGGGAAAAGGATCATAAATCCCAAATGTTGAAACCAATTCTGATGAAACCTACAGTTTAAGATCAGGAACATGTGAGGTTACCTCAGTACACAATTTAAGACACAGAGGATCAGTAATTTTGAAGATATCACAGAAACAGTAACATGAATTTTTGTAGAAGAAATTGGAAATCTAGGGCTTCCTGTTCCAGGAGATTTCCTCCACTGTTTTCAGAAAAGGAGTACATTGGACGGCTCTATTTGAAGATATCTATCTGTTTATCCAATCAGATCTAAAAGATTCCAAGTTTTGAAAATTAGGTTTTCTGTGACAAACCCTAGATCAGCCAGCTCCGGAACCAAGACGGACACCTCAAATCGGTAAGATCTAATCCTTTGCTATTTGAGGTTCTCATTTCAAAGTGATCTATCACATCAGCTTTATGATAAGCTTGGTGAATTTGACAACTTCCAAGCATATAAGTATTTGATCTCTCTGAAGAAAATGGATTGGACACCTACATGAGTAGAGAGGTTCCAGTTTTAGAGGGAGATAAGGCTCAAATCCTTACTCAAGAAGAACTTGGTCAAGGCCAAGAAGATCGTGGTTGATTCAGTCACGGATCAACTTGTACTACAAGTGTCTCCCTAAAGACACCAAAGATGTTTTGATTCCTTGACCAAGATATTTGAAGGGAAGAATAGAAGCTAGAATATGACCCTAAGAAACCAGTTGAAGAATGTGAAGATCCATAATGCAGAAACCATGCAATCATAAGAGTCTCTCAAATCAAAGAACAACTTGAAGCAGTAAAAGAAGAAGTGAAGAATGTAGAAGTGGTGATGGAAATTTTGAATGGCCTCCCAGGATCGTGGGATTCATTCATTCGAGGAATGTGTGCCAGAAGGAAGTGATTAATTTCAGTAGACTCTGGGAAGAGAACTCACAAGAAGAAGAAGCTCGATAAGAGAAGGTGGGAGCAACTGAAGATCAAGCTCTTACCATCCAAAGAAGATCCCTCAAGCAATGAGGAATATGAAGAACTCAACTCTTGAACAACTTTTTATCCACCTTAGCTTTTGGATAAGAAACGATGCTATTATGAATGAAGAAGACGATGAAGCTGAAGACTCAAGAAGGAGTCTACCCACGAAACAAATAAAGATAAGTATTCAATTGTCATTTCATGATACTGTTTTGTTATGCATTTTTTTATATTCAGTTGATGTATCATGCATGATAGGATGTCTGCATTGACGACAGTATACTACTAATATACACGTGATGGGTAATTAGCTCATGGTGCTATAAAAATTCTCCATTGCTACTTATCTAGAATGAAACTTCTTTGCTGACATATTGGATTAGTGCACAATCTCAATGTTGTCCTGGTAGAGATGGAAGGAATCTAGAAAGTTTCAGTGAGATATGGATGAATGTTGTATTGGCTAAAGTAGTTGCATGATCATATATTTATGCATAAATATTTTCCAGTATGAATATTCCTTATGAAATGTTCTAACCATACAAATGCATTTGACTTGTAGGAAATATCGCATACATAATCTCCTGCAAGCAAAGAAGGATGAAACTTGTTCCGAAGAACAAGTGACGACAGTTTAAGATGAAGAATAATATGATGAATGCAGCGACATCATTGATGTAGAATCTTCCAACTATGAAGAAGTAACCAAGAAGAACAGCTGAAGAAGAATGATGTCTAGGATGCAGTATTGAGACATGAAGAGAAGTTAGTAGTTCCATCATGCAGTAGATGGAAACATCGTGGGATACAAATAAAGATTCATAGCACGATGATTCTCACGAAAAGAAGGCATAGACTATGAACAAACACTTACAACTACTAGAAGTGAAGTCACATGACATGATCATGTGTGCAAATGAAAGAAGGCCTTGTACATGCTCAGAAAATACCCATGGGATAACACATACATGAAGATATTGATGAATATCTTAATCTTTGCTACAAGGTTGATAAAGGATGACAAGCTCACAAATGGATGTGAGAAGAACTTTTGGAAAAGTTCAAAATAGAGGATCTTGGTATCCAATGATCCTAGATGGATACTACTTGTCACTCCAGTACAGAATGTTTCAGTGCATAGAGTACCGAAGACAGAGGGAGTACAATGCTTTGCTTCAGAGGGAGTGACTGCAAAAGATCCCGAGGTTCGACATGGTATGGTAGAAATGACAGCTTTCTATGTAGTTTAGGCTTTACCAAGAGTAAAGCAGACTCCAACCTTTACTACAAGGTTGAAGATGGCAACCCAGTGATGCTCCTACTATATGTAGATGATCTATTTGTGACAGGTACAGATGGGTTCATTGCTGATACGAAGAGAAAGTTTATTGTTGAGTTCGAAATGAAGGACTTGGGGATGATGCATTAATTTCTAGGTATGGAGGTGTGGCAGAGTACAGATGGAATCTTCCTTGGACAAGGGAAGTATGCAGTACAGATCCTGAAGAGGTTTGGGATGATGGACTGCAAAGCTATGGCCACACCTATGGCATCGAACCTGAAGCTATTGAGTGATGCTTCATCAGAGTCGGTTGATGCTATGATGTATCCTCAGATGATTGGGTCATTGATGTACTTGACAAACACGAGACCAGAAATTTTATTTGTTGTGAACACCTTGAGCGAGTACTTGAAAGATCCGAGTAGTGTTCACTTGACTGCTGCAAAGCATATTTTGAGGTACCTGAATGGTACAATTGATTATGGGCTCAAGTACGATGTGAATCAAAAGATTAACCTAGAGGGTTATGTTGATTCAGATTGGGAAGGTAGTGCCATCGACAGGAAGAGTACTTCAGCATGTTGCTTCAGTATAGGATCAGGAGTGATCTCTTGGTTTAGCAGGAAGCAATCCTATGTGGCACTGAGTATAGCTGAAGCAGAGTATGTCGCAGCTTGTTCAGCTAGTTGTGAGGCAGTATGGATATGGAAGCTACTGTCTGATATATTTGATCTCCAGTTGGATGCTACTTGTATACATTGTGACAACTAAAGTTGCGTGAAGTTGTCAGAGAATCCAGTGTTCCATGACAAGTCGAAGCATATCGAGATCAAGTATCACTATATGAGGGATATGGTGCAGAGAGGAGTAGTGAAGCTCTAGTATGTTGTGACGGAGGAACGGATAGCCGATATATTGACAAAGCCATTGGCTAGGCTGAAGTTTGAGTACTTCAGGGAGAAGCTTGGTGTTCTCCAGATCGAGGTTTCCTCCAAGAGAAAGTGATAAGACCCATAGCCATTTTGACATGGTGAGAGGATTGGTTCCTTCCATGGTCAGATGTAAGGGCTGAGCCATTCTATCATGGTGAGAGGATTGGTTCCTTCCATGTCGGATATGAGTGCTAATATCCATAGCCATTCTGACAAGTAGGTCAGATATAAGGGCTGAGCCATTCTGTCATGGTGATAGGGTTGCTCCCTTTCATGTCAGATATGAGTGCTGGCCATTCTGTCGAGTAGTAAAGATGTAAGGGCAATTACCATTCTAGGAATGGAGGCACCTGGTCAGTTACCAGGAACACTCAGTATAGAACTGAGTAGCCATTCTGATGTGATAGAGGGATGTTCCCACTTGATTAGATGTAAGGGCTGAACCATTCTATCATGGCTAAAGGATTAAGTTCCTTCCATGTCAGATGTGAGCGTTGGCCATTCCGACGAGCAGGTCGGATGTAAGGGAAACTGCCATTCTCTAGGAGAATGGAGGCACTTGGTCAGTTACCAGGTAGCTCAATCGAGGAGGACTGGGGGCCATTCTGATATGATTTCCAAGATGTGTTCCCTCATGATCAGATGTGAGTGCATGCACTTCCATCATTGTGAGCAGGATGTGTTCCCACCTGGATGGATGTAAGTGCTGAGCCTTTTCACAAATGATAGTAGGTGTGTCCTATCATGCTGGTGACTCTAAGTGCAGAGCCCTTTCACAGATGGTAGTAGGTGTGTCCTACCATGCTGGTGATTGTAAGTGCAGAGCCCTTTCACAGATGGTAGTAGGTGTGTCCTACCATGCTAGTGATTGTAAGTGCTAATCCTTTCCACAGATGGTAGTAAGTGTGTCCTACCATGCTGGTGGATGTGAGTGCTGTGCCTTTCCACAGATGATAGTAGGTGTTTCCTATCATGCTGGTGGTTGTAAGTGCTGATCCTTTTCACATATGATAGTAGGTGTGTCTTATCATGCTGGTGAATGTGAGCGCTGGGCCATTCTAATATGATTATAGGATTAGTTCCTACATGATCAGATGTGAGTGCAGGGCATGCCTTTCTGACGAGTAGGTCAGATGTAAGTGTTGAGAAAAGAACTACATGATGGGTAGGCCTACAACCAGCATGAAAAAGGGTTGGCTCTGTAGAACTTCCTGTGACAAGAAGAATCATGAAATAGCACCAGTGATGATCCAGATCTAGTGATGATCCAGATCCAGTCATGATGATCCAGCAGTAATGATCCAGATTGAGTAATGATCCAGATCCAGTGATGATAGCTAGTAATGATCCAGATCGAGTGATGAACCAGATCCAGTGATGATCTAGATTGAGTGATGATCCAGATCCAGTGATGATGATCCAGATCGAGTGATGATCCAGATCCAGTGATGATGATCTAGATCGAGTGATGATCTAGATTCAGCGATGATGATCCAGATCCAGTGATGATCCAGATCCAGATGAAGATGACTTGAAAATGAAGATGAATTATAGATAAAGATGACTTTGAAGATGACGATGACCCAGATGATACAAAGAAGAAGACTTGTGCTAATAAATTGTGTCAAGAGAATACCTTCCTAGTTAAGAGGGAGTGTTGATGTATTTGTAACTTCGGAATATATTCATCTGTATTTCTTATGTATTGTAACCTAATGTTTATTCCGGGATGTATTTGATTCATGTCATGCCCCGATGTTCCGATCGGGAAGTTTCTATAATGTGAAATTCATGTCAAGTCATTGTGGGTAACCCTCTTATTGGTCAAGGGTTAAAGTCCCCATAGTTGTGGGGCCCTTGGGTTATTAGACTATCCTAGTGAAGTCGACCCTAGGTGAGTCATTGTAAGTCGGGGAAATAGTCCCCACCATTTTGTTACCCTCCTATTGGTTAGAGGAGGCAAAGTACCCACAAGTGGTGTGGCACTAGGGTTATTAGACACTCCTAGAGATGTCGGCTCTAGTAAGTAATTGTTAAGTAAGTCTGACATGTTGGAGTGCACTTCAAGTGAACGGAAGAATATAAATAGAGAGTGAGAGCCTCTCTATTTATCTCACTTGCAATACTCACACTCACTTATGGGGGGCGCATGAGTGAGAGGAGAAGCTCTCTCAGTGTGTAAGAGAGAGACTGCTGCTGTGTGGAGATCATCTTAATGTCTTTGGGCTTTTACTGTTTTGGTGCTGATTCTATCTCTGAGGAAGTTGCAGGGTTTTCTCCTTTATGGTTTCCTCGAGGAAAACTCTTTGTGTCTCTTGTCTCTTGTGATGTGCTTATGTTTTATTGTTGTGCTTGTTATTCTCTTAGTGAAAATATCCTAAGATCATAATGCTAGCTTATATGATGAAAAACTAATAGGGTCCATGCCTTTATTCACACCTTGGATGAAATTTCAAGGTCATGGTATATATCAGTGGAGTTGCGCAGGGAGATAACCACATGGGAAGAGATGATAGTTTTCTTTTCTCATACATTTAGTTTTGTAGATGCTAATATTGATGTCCACAATACACTTCATTTTATCGAAGATGTGTTATTAAAAGTGGCTTCGGTTGCATATCTAGTAGACCCATATGCGCATTGCCACATGCACTTGATGATGGAATGTTATAATGTGTCTAGAGAACCTGAGGATGAAAATGAGCTACAAAATATCAATATTATAGAAACAAAAGGGAGTAGGGCTGTCACAGCACCAGATATACCGACGGATCGAATGAATCAACTGCTGAAGATTAGAAAAGTTAACATTGGGATGGAGGAGAACTCAAAATTTGCAAGTGTTGGGGACTACTGGGACGATGAGACTATGTAAAAGATCATGGATATGATGAATGAATTCCAAGATATATTTCCAACCAAATTCTCTAAAATGAAAGGAAAACTAGGTGATTTGGGAGAGATGAAGATTCCATTAAATCCCAATGCGAAACCAGTAAGACAGAGCCAATACCGCTTGAATCTGCGATACAAGAAGAGGGTTAAAGATGAGCTAGATAGGATGTTGGATGCTGGAATCATTGAGAAAGTGGAAGAATCAGAATGGATCGGTCCTATTGTGGTCCAAGTCTAGAAAATTGGTGAAGTTCGAATCTATTTTGACCTCAGAAAAATTAAATGATTCATGTATGCATGTCTCGTTTCCAACACCATTCATAGATGAAGTACTTGAAGGAGTAGGCGGCCATGAGACTCTTTTACAGATGGATTTTGTGGCTCTCACCAGATAAGATTCACAAAAGAAGATCAACATAAAACATCATTTGTCACTAAATGGGGCTATTTCCAATATACAGTAATGCCCTTTGGGTTGAAGAATGCACCTGCAATATTTTCTCGGGTTGTTGTTGCTACATTCAAATATTTCATTCGAAAGTTCCTACAAGTTTATATGGATTATTTGACAGTAATGGTATAATTAAGGATCATCTAGAAAACCTACAACTGATGTTGGAAATATGCTGACAACATTAGATCGTGCTGAACTCCAAGAAATGTATTTTCTATGCACCATTCGGGATGTTGTTGGGTCACATTGCATGCAAGAAAAGGATTGTTGGGTGACCCTACAAAGGTAGCACTGACTTTGAGCTTGCCACCGTTGAAAAATGTGAACATGCTTAGGGAAACACTGGGGCACACCGGGTATTATTGACAATTCATCAGAGGATATGCTGCGATTACTTCCCTGTGGAGAAACTATTGAAGAAATATGTTGCATTTGTCTGGAGTCCAAAATATCAAGGAATTCTCAACACATTAAAGGTCAAGATGGCTTCAGTGCCCATACTTGTGTTACCAGACTGGAACAAGGAGTTCCATGTCTATGTTGATGCATCGTCTATCGCACTGGGAGTAGTGCTCGTGCACCTAGGAGAAGGAGATATTGATTATCCAATTGCATTTCCTAGTCAGAAGTTGTCATTTGCTGAGAAAAACTATACAACCCTAGAGAGAGAAGGTTTGGAGATGGTATATGTGCTACAAAAACTCAGGAATTACCTCCTAGGTGGTCATTTTAAGATGTTTACTAACAATTCTTCTTTGAAATACCTAGTCAATAATCCTGTGTTGGGGGGTAAGATATGTTGCTGGATACTTCTCTTTTGGGAGTTTGATTTTGAAATAATTGTGAAGATGAGCCACTTGAATGCTGGCTCTGATCACTTGTCCCAAATTGAGACAGGAGAGGATCTCACCAATATTGAAAAAGGATTGTCCAATCCATAGTTATTCAGAGTTGACATGGCTGATGACTACTATGCTCAAATAATCCATTTTTTCTCAACGGGAATCGGACCATAGGAAATTTCAACAAGTCAAAAGAAGTAGCTGGTGGTTAAAGCTTCTGATTTCCAGTTGATTGTTGGACACCTATATAAGCTTGCACTAGATGAAATTTTGTGGCATTGTGTCCTACCACATGAACAAGGGCAGATATTGGCAAAAGCACATGTGAGATTCGCTGGTGGACACTATGGGGGTCGTGCTAATGCAAGGAAGGTGCTTCACGTAGGGCTCTAGTGGCCCACTTTACATAATCATGCAATAGATTATGCGCAGAGCTATGATTTCTGTCAACACACTGGAAAACCATCATGGCAGGATGAGATGTTGCTAGCACCACAAGTAACCTTGCAACCTTTTGATAAATGGGTTCTTGATTTTGTGGGTCCAATCAACCCACCTGGGAAGAGAACTAGTGTGCGGTACATAATCATAGAAACATAATACTTGACAAGGTGGGAGGAGGCTGCACTAGTCGTATATGGCACTGCTAGGACAACAACAAGGTTTCTATCTGACAATATTGTGACATGGTTTAGATGCCCAAGGATACTGATGAATGACCAGGGCAGTCACTTCATCAACCACACAGTAAGAGCGTTGATGGAGGAGTTGAGGATACAACATAAGAAAAGTACCCCATATCATCTGCAGGAAAATGGAATAATAGAGTCCTTCAACAAGATATTGGAGCATGTGCTTACAAAGGTATGTAATGCTAACCAATGATTGGGATTTGAATATTCCAGCAGTATTGTGGGTGTATCGCACCACTTGCAAGAGATTAACGGGACATACAACGTTCAAATTGGTATATGGGAAAGATGAAGCCATGCCTATAGAGTACATTGTTCCCAGTATGTGCATTGCAACAGTGAAGGGCATGGATGATGAAGCAGCGCTCGAGGAGTGCGTCGCCCAGTTGATACAGCTTGAAGAGGATCACTTTATCGCAGGGTTCCATCACTACATCGAGAAGGATTGACAGAAGCCTTGGCATGATCTCTACATAAAGAACAAATAGTTTCAGTAAGGATATTTGGTGTTGCTATATGACAAGAAGTTCATGAAGCATCCAGGTAAGTTACAGATGCACTGGCTAGGTCAATATCTTGTTAATTCCATTACTTCGGGGGGAGGGGTGTAGTTCAACTACAACAATTAGATAGAGTGATGCTTCCAAAAATGGTGAATGGTAGATGAATGAAGGCCTATAAGACAGGTCCAGAATCGCATAGTGATTATGGCATTGAGGAAAAAAAATAAAAAAAAGAGAGAAAGGAATAGATAACTAGAGGAAGGGCACACCAGGAGGAAGTGGACACGCAAGTAGGGTAGTCATTAGCGCAGTTAGGAATATATTTTGCAACAACGATAGGGTCACAGCGTAGTCAAATTAGAAATAAATGACGACTAGTTAAAATAGTTAACCAACGGTGCTTGTTGAAGTGACGCGTATTGATGGCAGATTCGACTGTTGGGTTGACAGGATCGATGACATATTTAGGAATTTAATGCATGATTTTGTCAAGATGGTCGCGGCTGATTCGGTAATTATTAGAATGGATCATGTGGATGATATAAGAAGGTTCTAAACATGGTTTGAAAGCACCACTGTGCTAATTCGAGTCGCAAGGATTGTTAAATTGAAATTAAGTTCCAGAGCTACTGAGTTATTTGCGAGAGTTTGCAGAGTGAAGAAGAGGGTGCGTCATGACTGTGGAGTATTGTTGTGGTATGCAGAGCACCCTAGGAACAGTAGGTATTTCAAGTGAGAGGAACCCGCTAATTAGACCAGTCACCATTGTTGAGGAAGTTTCAAGTATGTAGGTCAGATCTTCATCCATCCTGATGAATAAGTGATAGGGGAAGAATCCTAGCTCTCTGGCATCGATGAAGAGGCAGCCAATAAAATATGTAAGAGTGCAAGAAGATGCAGCAACCCGAGATACATCCTTCCTAGGATACATCCTTCACACCCGACCTGGTGCACATCCTTGATGACTAACGAAGAATCAGAAGTATCATCTGAATATGCCACTGCTACCAAAAGGGATGGTGTGAAACACATATATTGTTCAAGAATTGATGAAGATCAAGTATGATGATCATCACCTATTGGAATTATAGGATGTCGTGCAAAAGCCTTATGATTTTTTTCCCTCAGTTCTAGGTAGGCCCATAGTGCGTATCCTGTAGGAATGGGCACACGGGTTGGATAAAGCTGGGTTGATAGGGCTCATCAACATGCCACATTTTGGGTGGCTGAATGAAGCAAACTCCTTCATTAAGCAACTCTTCTATTTATTTCATGGAGGGACATTGTGGTTGGAAACACCAGTCGTAATCACGGTGGATTTGATCTCAGAGATTATGGGGTTTCCAAAGGATGGTCCAGACCCATCTCAATACTTCAAAGGAAGGGATAATGATAAGCGGCTTGCTGCATGGTTGAAGATGAATTATGACTTGCATCATAATAGCAGGGCATATTGCATTGATAGCATCAATGACCATGTGGTACGTATCGACACCAATATCTTAGCAATCAAAATTGTCCATAAGAACTGCCCCATCCATTGCACTTCAGGTGTGATTGTGTGCACACAACAATGTGTAGAAGGGGTACAAATAAACTGGTCACTCTTCTTGCTAAACCGATTGACAGAGGATGTGGTAGAAATACAGGCTGAAGAGAGGACTTTCACATATAGTTGGCTACTAATCCTCATCACATTAGTGGCTTGGATGGAGCCAGTGGGTTACCAAGGGATGGAAGTTGAAGCAGTTAAGGTGTGCAAGGGCGCACGGTATAAAAACCTATGGTGGGGCAAGGAGCCTACTAGATAAGAGGATTGCTTGATCCACTTTTGGGTCTACCAGGAAGGAATACATGAAGCAGCTATCAAAGTTCCCTGACTATTCAATGAGGTTGCAGCTAAATACCAAAGGATCGCTTGATTTTCCATAGGAACGCACACCATTCATGTGCGAGCTCGACGTGAACCAGATAAACAATGGTTTCCCATGTATTACAAGGTAACGTATTAGGAATTGGATGTGGCAATTGATGACTATCCTGCAGCATGGTGGGAGCTAGTTATCACCAATGAAGCATCATCAGGACCGCTAGATGATGCACCTAATGATCAAGTACGAATATTTTCTAACCAATAGAGTCACCATGAATCTGATGGTGAATCGTTGATAGAGACTCCCACTGACCCAAAGGAAGAACACATTCCTAAGGATATAAGGACTAAGAGGCAAGTAAATCAGGATGTGAGCAGCAGTAAAATATCAACAATGGAGGCGCAGCTAGAACAACTTGTTAAGGTTGTCAACAATGCAACAGATAACGCATCAAGAGAAAGGAAGAATTCCTACTAAGAAGGATTCATTGAGGGAAGGACCAAGTTGGATTTTGTACATAATGTTGTTTTACAATGAGCATCAAAGAGCACATTTGTGCAGGACTATGCATCAATTAGCACCAAGGCACAGGTTAGGAATGTTCTGATTCCCTCAACTGCAATTGACGTCTGATGATAGGATGTGAACTCCTTGTTGCAGAAGCTACAGAACATTGCAGTGGATATCAATAAGTTGTCCTCCCATACCTTAGTACACATGCATGAAGCCACCAACAAGGAGTTGGCTGATCGAAATAAGGATATCAATGACTAGTACTTTTGGTCGCAAGAAGAAGAGGAGGTGCTACAAAAAGTGGTAGAGGAATTGCGCCATGAAAATGAAACATTGGAGGGTGACAAAGCACAAGAAATTGAGGCACTGAAGAAGGAACAAGAGGATATAAACAAGAAGACTACATAAGAGATCATAGAACTGAAGAAAGAGACTGATGCTTGTCAGTACATCCATTAAAGCACTACAAAGTTGGAAGAGGTTGTTACAGATGCTTGTCAGTACATCCATTAAAGCACAGTGGAAGAGGCTCTTACAGTGGAAGAGGCTATTATATATGCTTGTTAGTACATCCATGAAAGCACTGGGAGGTTGGATATAGTAGAAAAGGAAAAATGACTTGGGGAATTTATAATGCAGTTACAGCTGGACAACAATATTTTGAATGCTCTGGTCTACCCAGACACACCACCAAATAAAATTGCATAACGAAATGGTTCCATTGAGGAGATAGTGGCACAATGTGAAGAAATGGAGAACGAGTCCAAAAATATTATTGAAGCGATGACACCAATTTGGTGTAGTGTCGTTCAAGATGAACAATTAGAGAAATTAACAAAGCAGTTGCAGGAAGCCGAGGTCCAGTTGAAAACATTGAAGATGGCATTGAAGAAAATGTCACCTATTGTTCATATTATACGGTCAGTGGAGTTAAAGGATATACAATAATGATTTGGAAAGGCTCAGGAGCAACAACGAAAGCACAATGACCAGCTTGACGATTTCCTAGAAATTGGAACCCAATTGTTTGTGAAAGAAGTCATTCCATTGTAGGCTGTGCAAGAGGGTAAGAAAGAAGTGAATGCAAATATGGTGGAGCACCTGTTAAAGTAGGATCTTCTCAGAAGTCGGGACCTTGCTAAGAAAATTAAAATGTAGGTAAAAGAAATCACTCAGCGGTACGAAGAATTCAAAATGAAAATAAACAAGTACACCATGTCCAATTGACGTCGCTTAAGGGTGAGCCACAAGATTATGTTGGGGGCATGTTGGTAGGGGTTTTTGGATAAGTTAGTTACGCAACACCGTGGATGCTGCGCAATCTTAGAAGACACCACGCAAGGTGGAAGATAGACTATTTTGAATATTTTCTGTCACTTTTTGTACTTTTTGTCCATATTTTGTGGATATTGGTCATTAGTTGGTAGAGTCAGTTAAGAATTAGTTAGAAAATTGTCCAAGTGGGCCATGAATGTAAAGGCGCAAGTATATAAGTATAAGAAAATTTTCAAATGTAAATATATCATAGAATGAAGATTGAGAACTTGAAACTCAATTGAATTGTTGTCTGTTTTGGATCTGTGGTTGATTGCGCAGAAGTTAATGTTATAAGAAGGAGGTTGATATGAACTGTTGTTATCATTTTTCTGTTATCTTTTTGTCTCTTTCTATTTTCCCGTTCTGCAGACCCAATGATGAATGTGAAATAAATCTGTCACAAGGATCTATGATGTGATGTTTATTTCTTATGAATAATGATATCTTTCTAGATCTATTTTCACACTTGTAGTCCTGTTATGGTTATGAATGAATGATGTGATCTACAATGATGAATGGTTATGTTATAAATCAAGTAACTGGTTAGATCTAGTAGATAAGTTGATGAATTGTCGATGCACATAGTCCTCTTCTATTTTGTGGAAACTTAGTTCCATCATCCCTCCCTCAAACATTTCGGGTGATACTTCATCCACTTCACGGGCATTGTCAGACAGGGTAAAACATATTTGGGTTGGTGCTCAGGGAGATTGCAGTGAGTTGTGCGTCAACAGAATGGGAACCCCTATCGACTGGGTTTTTTTGGTGGTGTTGTCACCAAAAAATACTGATATTGTAGAAGAATACTCAATATCAATATACTGATATTGCAGAAGAAGAAGAAGACTCAATATCCACATACTGATAAATGGCAGATAAAAACTCATTATCCACACAATGATATTGCAGAAAAAGAAGAAAAATCAGTATCCACATATTGATATTGTAGAATAATAATTAGGAAAAGACTCGGTATCCACTTACTGATATTTCAAAAGAAGAAGAAGACTCGGTATCCACATACTGAAATTACAGAAGAAGAATTAGAAGAAGAATCAATATCTACTTACTAATATTGTGGAAGACGTTGCAAAAGATGATCTAGTATCCTCATAGTTATATTGATGATAAATATGAATGATGCGATAACAAAAATTTGTATGACATATAGAGATTAACCAATTATATGTATAGTGGTGGTAGTGGTTGTTGATATAGAATACCTTCCTAGTTAAGAGGGAGTGTTAAAATATTGTAACTTTGGAAGATATTCTAGTTGTGCTAAGTGTGTTCCTCCCATGGGAGTTGTCACAGATGTTATTGGTCATGTAAGAGTCATTGAAATAATAAATGTAAACATGTGGATGTAACTTCGGTAAATAGTACCCTTGATTCATTATAATAAATATTATTTTGGTATCCTAATAGTCAAGTCATATTTTCCAGTTAAACAACAGGGCTCAGTTAGGTTTTAGGACAATTCAGGAGTTAAATATAAATAGGGAGGCACTTCCTTCATTTGTACTCACCCCACTCAATAAATTTTGCAAGATAAATAAGAATAAGTGCACCAAAAAGAAGTAAGAAGAATTTTTCTTGGGTTTTACACTATGTTGGTTGAGTTCTATATTAAGAACGTTTTGGTGGGTTTTATCCCCCACAACTGTTTCCTAGGATAAATCTCTTTCTCTCTTATGTGACTCTACTTGTTGTTATTTAAATGATCCTACCATGTCAAATTGTTTTAGAATATCATCTAAGGAATAAAAAAACTTAACACCATGGGGGACTCAACTAGGGACACCTAACACTTAATGTGCATTTTTGCATGAGTTTAGGAGCTCCAAGGACTAATACCTGTAATTTAAGAACCCACTCCAAGAGCCACCAACAATCTCTAGCAGTTGACCCTAGTCGGTGTTCAGCTATGTTCAGTTATGATCCGATTCCCATCAATTAGATCACTCGTAGTCATCCTAGTGCCACTTTGCATGATTTGAGAAAAGTAGGGACCCTTTTGTCACCTAAATCAATCAGTTAACTAGTTTTGATCTGATTTAGTGAGCTGTAGTTGCATTAGTGATCTCTAGTGGTGATTTTTCCACACCGAGTTAGATCCAGATTCAATCCAAGTTGGCAGATTTGAATTGTATGTTAGGATTTCGAATTATCATATTTGTAACACAATTTTATTGCATGTGTTTGCAATTTTTCCATGAGTAATTGATTAGTCTCTATTAATT
Organism: Pseudotsuga menziesii; assembly: GCA_001517045.1. Taxonomy (NCBI): domain Eukaryota; kingdom Viridiplantae; phylum Streptophyta; class Pinopsida; order Pinales; family Pinaceae; genus Pseudotsuga; species Pseudotsuga menziesii. Next base: position 35,690 of record LPNX010046832.1, read on the forward strand.
TCTTCTCTCTCTTCTACAACCTTATTTTCACATTGAATTCATGTAGACCTTAATATCCTATGCTTCACTAAAATTAACATTGTATCATAGCAGGTATCTAGGCTAGCTTCAAACCTTACAGACTTCCATTGATGCACCATAAGAAATTAGGTTCAACATAAATCTTTGTATCGTTGCCTTGCTCCCTCTGGATTCTGTCCTGAAAAGTCTAGACATGTGTGATGCACCCAAAGGAAATGCATATGTCAAGGTGCAGAGTGGTTGAATCGGTTTGATTTTAAATTGAATATATTTTGTAGTGTTTTTTCAGGTTAATCTAATATTTTGTGAATAATTAGTTGTTTCTTGAAGTTGTAAGATGGACAATCCAACAGTTTTGACACCTAGAATCCTCACACCCTTCAATTATCTTGATTGGGAGGATGATATGAATATTGTATTGTGAAACAAGGGTCTGTACAGGGTCACCATGGGCAAAGAAGTCAAACCCCAACAAAATCTTGAAAAATCAAACTATATGAACAAGATTGATGAATCATTTGGCATCATGTGCATCCACATCTCCCTAGAGTTACTCTTTCACCTTGATGGATTATGAACACCAAAATAAGTATGGAGAAGTTTGAATCCCTATTTGGAAAGAAATATGATTTGAGGGGCCATATTCCATAGAATGAGATGATAGCAATACATCCCAACAACTTTGAAACTATGTGGAAACTATACAACATTTTTCTCAAAATTCAAATCTCTTGTCATGCAATGCAAGAAGTGTGGGATTGTGAAGAAGGATGAGCAATTGGTGCTCTCCATTATTAGCAAACTTGGACTATAATTATTAGTGTTTGTATCCATGTTTCACTCTAGGATACTGAAAACTCCTCATTGGTGAATTTCATCCCTTGATTCCTTCACATAATCTCTAATACAGGACCAAGCAAAGATGAAACACATGGTAGCCATCAGAGCCTCCCCAAATCAAGCTCTCTTGGCTAGTGTGACAAATAATGTGAAATCAAGGAGGAAGAACAAAGGAAAGGAGAAGAGGAACACCAAATTTTAACCTAAAGAAGAAGTTTGATCTAGCAAATGAAGCCTTAGGCTCTAAGATGGAAAAACATCAGAGGTTTGACAAGGGAAAGCACTCCGACTATAAGAAAACAAACCATACATAGAAACATTATATGAATAATACCATAGATCATATGTCAAAAAATACTTGAGGAACATAATATTTACCTCCCTAAAAGAGTAAGGAAGGATGATTATGGAGATAAGACTGAATATATGAGAGATTGCATGTACCGAAGGATGGATTTTCAAAATATCATGGCTTTCTCATTGATTGAGGAGCCTCCAATCACATGATTGCATACAAAGACTTATTCTCTTCATTAAAAATTACTAATGGTACTAATATTTACATGGGATATTACACTCAAATCCAAGCTAGAGGGAAGGGTTCAATCAAATTAGATCATGGAATCTTCAAGAATGTCCTCTATGTGCCCCCCTTAGCAAAAAAAATTTCATTTGTATATCAGATCACTCATACAAGCTCACCAAAGCGAGTTGTATTTGGTATTCACTTAGTGGAGATCTCAGATATATCAACTGGGAAGATGATAGAAAAAGTTGTTGCAAACCATGCCTCCAAGGCATATGAATTCTACCATACTCAGATCTAGTACATTCTCAGTTTTTATTTGAATGGGAAGGTAAATTAATCTTACCTAAACCTTTTTCAAATGATAATTAATCCATTAATGTTTCATATTCAAAATATGAAGTGGAGGACTAAGTTGAATCAGTGTATGGAATTGAAGATGAATTTCAATATGATTCATATCCAAATCAAGTACCTACTCCCAATCCTATGCCTAAATCGGCTCAAAAGGTCATTGAGGATGGTGGGAATGTGACTGGAGAGTCATCTGACATGAGGAGAACAAGATACAAATTTCAAAAATAAATCCCTGTGCTATGTTAAGCAAATATGCTCCTACCATAGAGGTGATACAAACTCCCAAAGAGATGTTTCATTGTGTTAAGGTAAGATCAACAATTATTCTTACTAAAGAAAAAATTGGATCATGTCACTCTTCCTCCATAAAGAAGACACAAAGGAGACATTTATTCTCCATTATTTCATCATATTCGAAGAAGGTGGAGAGGTTCACATGTATAGTACTAGGAAACTAGTGCACACAAGGACCATCACACTGCATTACTTCTCCACGAAGATGCAGATTGCAGGAATATTTTCACAAGTTTTTATTCAAGAATAAATTTTCTCTTGATGTGAAATATTGATTTTAGTTTTTCTTGCTTATTTTTAGGGGGGGCGGTTCCCCATGGGGACAATTATTTTTTTCATTTATATTGTATGGGTGACATTTGTTCTTAGTTTCTAGGCCCCAAGTTTTCCAAGTTATAATTAAGGGGGCCTATTAGGGTTATTAATTAATCCTCCCTCGACCACCATAGTCTATTTGTATTTTCCTATATTAGGAGGTCATTGCCACTTCAAAAGTTCCATGGGTGAATCACATGGGGAAACCTAATACTTAATACACATGTGTGCATGAGTTACGTAACTCTAGATACCAATACCTATAATTTAGGAACCCACTCTGAGTGCCACCAATAGTCTCCAATGGCTGACCTTAGTTGGTGTTTAATTATGTTCAATTATGCTCTGATTCCCATCAGTTAGATAACTCTCATTCATCCTAGCTCCACTTTTCATTATTCAAGGAAATTATAGCATCGTTTCTCACCTATATCAGTCAGTTAAGTGGTTGTGAACTCATTTAGATATCTGGATTTGCAATAGATCACTCCAGTGGTGAATTTTACACACTGAGTTAGTTGTGGAGTTAGTCGAGGTTGGTAGATTCGAATAATATCTTAGGAATTTGAATTTTCCTATTTGTAACACCATTGTATTTCATACAAAATATTGACTAATTTATGTAATGAGATTATTCCAATTTTGTATCCATGTGTGTGCCATTTTTTTATGAGTAATTGATCAGTCTTTGTTTCTAGAAATACTCACCTCTAGTGGACACGAGTTGTTTCCCTAGTTTGAAATCCTTCACAACTAGAACAATTGATTAACAACAATAAATGGTACTTTCCCTAAGATATGTATATGTTTGGAATTAAACTTTCACCTATTACAAAGTGTGATGTTCCAGGCTTTGAGATTACAAGATCTCCACCTACAAAAACACATCACAAAGCACACAAGATCAAGACTACCAAATACAATCTACTATCTCATATTAATGACTAAGGAGTTTTATAATAAAACTAGTGATTAGAACACAATAAGGATTATGGGAAAGGAATTTTTATTGCATCAATAAAAACAAGAGAGATATATTACAACTGATATTCCTTAGTGTTGGAATGTCTCCACTCAATCAAAGTCTTGCTTTCAAATCTTCAACTTCTCTTCCCAATTCTCACTCTATTTGGCCATAAATTTGATGTTGTAGCATAACTTTCCTCTCATTATTCATGGGGTGTGAGCAACTAGTTATAGTCCTTGTGAGGAGAGAAATGGTTGATATTCTCATCTGTGAGGAGGAAGGGAGATCCTAAAAGGATGGATATTGAGCCCAGGTGGTCTAGGAGTGTAGGGATGAGGGTGCCATGAAGATGACCTTCGAGAAGCTTTGTGAATCTTCTCTTTTTCCTTTTAAAACTGAAGAACTACTCTTTTTCCATTGAGATAGAGCGTTATTAGGGGAGAACTACTTATTTATCAAAGGGATAAGGTGGTGTCACCACTTTTTGTCAACTAAATAGGGGAGTTATTGATAGGGTTAATGCTCATTGCTATAAATTAATAAGCAGCGGTGGACAAAAGTTTTCAATTATAAGTCCTGACCAATATCTAACTCCAAATTTTGAGGATTTGAGGAATATTCTATTGTTTTGGTTCTTATCACATGATCATGAAGAGAATTGTGTGTAAAAGAATTCCCCCAAAAACATGAGACTAGAGGAATAGGATAGGTGAAATATTTGTAACAAGTTATCACTTCAAGGAAAGAAGTCACTTTATCAGAGATATTCATCAACTCATCTTGTCTGCAATGTATCAATACTTTGACTCATATCCAAATGACTCCTCATCATGGATGCAGACCAATATAAGGAGATCCATGCGAGGTATGAATAACCATGGCTACTAGAATACAATGTAGATCCATGTGAAGAATACTCAAACTTGGACATACCTACCAGACATACAATTTAGATCTATGTCATATGAACACAAATTTGAGCATAGCTAGGACCATAAAAATGTGGATCCATGCTAGAACTCATACAAATACTCCATCGCAACTTGGGGAAAGAAATACACGCTTAGTATATACCCAGGGTATTCGTCTCATCTTCAATAATGTATGATTCTATCCATGTGATTACAATGTCTTGATGTCGAACATGGTAGAAACAAATTGATTACTAGTCAATGATGAGAATCATTAACAAGTGTGAGGGAGATCACCATTGATGTTGATGATTCCTAAGTACCCTAGTACAATATTTTGAGTGTAAATAGATGATTTGATGTCGAACACTCAGTTGAATCCTTCGATCAAAGTTCAATGATCTAAACTTATGTTGAAAGCAAAAGGATATGCCATTGTTTAATACATATCTCAAGGTACTACATTTTTTCTAAGACTAATTCCTGGATGATGAGCCAAATTTGAAAAGATTACTCTCGTCGAAGGAGGGCCATGATGAATCCCACATCAATGACATGAAATTTGGAACAAAGTTTTGGAATTTGAGTATGAATTAACCATAGGAATGACTCAAAATTTACTGGCACAAAGGTTGTTTTGGATATAGGTGTAAAATGTCAAGACATTTTCTCTTTTGAACATAAGGTGGCATGACCGATGACTTGAAAACATTAACTTTGAAAAGGAGGATACCAAAACATAATGTGACGATGAGCGATGCAATTTTTGAAAGACTCAAAGGAGTGATATGACTCATGAAAGTGGATCAAATCATAACAAGATGGATACCTAATAGACTCAATGGAATGCAGAAAAGTACCATGTTCCAAAGTGACTAACAACTTCCATTTATTGCAAATGAAATATATTTACCTTCCCTTAGTTTCCCCATCATGATTGATGAGTGCCTCTTTCCGTTTTTAGGAGTTCAAATAGGGTAACAAACACTCATTGCAGCTCATCGTAGGATAAGTCAATTCTCATATGTTTCATGAACTTGAGAAAGGAGGGGTTCATTCCCAAAAGAGGGTCTCTTAATGTTTATTTTAACGAGTCGATTGAAATTCAACTCGGTATAGTTCATGTTTAGAGAGTATGAATGGAGACAGAAGGAAACTCCAAAAGGTATTTTCTTGTATGATTTAGTCCCTATGGCCCAAAAAAGTATAAATTAATGCCTGAGAGAACTCTTCTAGTTGAGCTCAACTGGAGTGTTTTTTTAAATAATTAGTTAATCTGAACCATCGAAAAAGACGACTCTTCAAGTAATTTTACAAGTGTGAAGAAGGCAAGTTTACTTGGAGATCTTTTCACATTTTATGAGTCCAAAAAGAGCTTAAAAAAAACTCCATTACATTTTCTTTCCAGGATAAAGGAGTTTAAGTAGCCTGAAAAGAAGCAAAAGTTGACTCGGAAATTTGGTTCTAGGTTTAAAGAGCACGACCGAAGTTTCGAAATTAGCGCTCAAGGAATTTTTTCGTTTTATGAAAGTACAAAAAAGTCAAAATCAAACTCTCACACAACCGAAAACATTTAATTTTATCCCTAAAAAACCTTGAAAATGAATATTAGACCTCTCAAAAGATTAAAAATAAGTTTTTAATGACTAAATAAAGGGTAATTATCAATAAAATAATTAAAAGGATTAAAATAATATAATAAAACCCAAAATATTTCATATAAAAACTAGTGAATAGTGAAAAACTTTACCATTTTCACTTTTTACCAATTGGAGAGCCATTTGGAGCTATTTGTGTGCAAAGGTTCAAGCGAGGATTCCAGAATCATCAGCTGGCCATTTTTCGATCCATAAGATCCAGGTAAGAGATAAACTCATTCCTCACATTTTTATGGTTTTAAATTTTCATTGAATGAAATTTTTTTTAAGTTATAGTTGGAGTTATGATCTCCAACCATTCTTTGCAGCATAGTTTTCAATAAATTGTTAATGGCTTCAACTTCGCCATTATCCTCTGGATAACAAGGACTTGAGTTTTCATGATGAAAAAACCATCTTGGTACTCAACTCAGCCATCATTTGATTACGGAAATGGGATCCATGATCAGTGAATATGGATTGTGGAACTCCAAACCTAGCTATGAAGTGATTAAAAAGAAAGAGGGTGGAAGTCTTACCATCCTCTCCATATGTAGCCATTTCCTAAACCCATTTTTTGAACTAATCCATGGTTAGGATGATGTAACTGTTGATCCTAGATTTGTTATCATTTTTAGAAGTTAAATTACTCATTTAAACATATGTTTTATTATCTTTTTGCATATTTTATGTCACGTAGATCACTATTCAGCCCAGGTATGAATGTATTTAAGGTTTATATAAAATCAATTTGTTATTATCATTTTATGATTTTATTGATTAAAATTGACATCGTTGAAACACATTTTATGTATTAATTGATATGTACATTTTTTTGCAGGTTATATAATCCTTTTGGATGAATTAACAACAAACACGCATTAAGCTAGGCATGCGCACATCACGTCCAACTCATCATCCAGCTCATTGTACAAAACTCATTGGAAGGTTTCCAGGCATTTAAATGTTGTTACTGCAGACCATAGTCCTTAAGCGCACTAGAAAACAAACATCGCATTCGTCCAAGATCTGCGCCAAGCATATCCAACTCATGGTCCAGCTCATTGTTCAGCTTTCCATCCAAATCGCTAACTAGACTCCGCGTTGTTGATAACTGATCCCAAGCATTAAAACATTGAAATAGTTCTGGAAATGACCTGTTGTCCATGCGTTCGGATGATGAAGAATCCCAATTCTAGATGATCTGCCATCCTACAGCCTCCTTTTTTGTTACCTCACCAACAGTCCACACATTGCGTTTATGCATTAGCCCGCGTTCTAGAAGACTCGCCCATGCGCTCTCCTCTGTCCAACACCATTCCACCTATTGCGCTAAAGAAGGATCTATGCACCACATCATGCATGTTGAAGAGAACTGTTTGCGCTGAAGAGGGAGCCTGTGTGTTACACTATCCAATGAAGAGAGCCAGTGCACACTAAAGAAGGAATATTTTGTGCGTTGGAGTTAGATTAGTTATATGCCTTGATGGATTGACTAAATTTAGAGAGAATTCAACCACTAAAGGGTCAACTTGCTCATCCCTGTAAACATTGTATATAAAAACCTCCTTTTGTAGAGTTAGAAAGTTGATCATTTCATTTGTTAGACAGTCATTTTTGAAGAGAAGATTTCTGTAACTCTATTCCATCATTTTAATAAAGAGTCATATGCTTTTTTGTTGATGATTGTGTTTGAGTAAGCTATAGCCAGGCATCACCCCTGATTGCTGAGAGGGCCCCTCATCAACCAGAGGTTCATTCTTTTGTTTAATTTTGTTATTTTCTTTCTGTTATAGCTAGTTTAGTTTATTTTCATTAGATTATTGTTATTTCCTATAATGTATTTTATTTCTAAAATTAGATAGCTAGTTGCATGCATAGTTTGTTTTAATTTGCTTTTAGTCATTTTATTTTCCGCATAACTGTTCAGTTTATTTGCAAGCAAATAGAATAGATTGATTTTAAATAGATTCAGTTTTATTTATTTCCTTTTTGTTATAAGTTATGCAATTTGAATTTCAATTTATTTATTAACATACAATGATTTCTTTATATTCATGAATTTTTTAAAGTTTATTTCACTATCAAATTTGCTTAATAAGTAGGTTTACTTATTGCCTTTATGCATTAGATTTACATCTACACGAATTCACCTGAAGATTAGCTCATTTATGTTAATTTATATGATTTTAACTGTGCATACTATCATTCAGGCATCCTATTTAAACTGTCATTCAGTCACCCCTTTCAAACTTACAGTTCAGTCTGTCATTCAGCCCATAGTTTCATTTTTAGTGTTTTTAGTGTGTTTCGAAATTGTTTTAAGTTTTCTTTCTTTAGTATTTGAAGTATGATTTGATTGAGATAGTTAGATGGTGGTTCTATTTAACATTAAAGTTAAAATTGGATTGTTTTAGGTTATTTATTAAAAGTTACCTTACTTCTTTTCACCTTGAATTTGTGTTAAGTTATTTTACATTTTGTTTCTTGAATTTGTTTTGATTTCTTTTTACTGTTGTATCATTTTGTGTTCATGCATTTGGATTGATTTATCCGTTTGCATGTAAAATTCAGTATTATATGTGTTATCCTTAGTATTTTTTGATGTTATTCCTTTTTCATTGTGTGATTACTGAAAGAGACTTGTAGGATAGAATTCAAATATATCCCTATTAAGTTTTCTACTTGTTTCTTTTCATTTAGTTTTCTTTATTAAGTTTTCTACTTGTTTCTTTTTATTTTTTCTTTATTAAGTTTTCTACTTGCTTATAAGTTAGGTCTTCCTTGCACCCTAGCTTCTTATTTGAAAAATTTAATCATTGATAGTATCTTTTTTAGCTTAAAGTTATTTGCTTATAAATTAAATTATCAATTATTTAGTTTGTTATTCTGTTCCGGTTCAATTACCTTAATAGTTGAATTCTTAGGAGTTTGACTTGGTTTTTTATTTTGAAATATCTTTTGATATTTTTTTTGTTAAAATATTTCCATGAAACCATAGGAATCCCTCTGCCTTCGCATATATTTTGTGTCAAATCTAAACCTACCGACCCCAGTCAATAATTAAATATTAGGTGAATTAATCTAGACGTTAAAACACCCAAACATTTTGGTGTCATTGTCGGGCAGTTGTTCTGTAAGGTAGAGTAGAATTATTTATGAATTTTAGTAATAGGTTGGTGGTGGGGGAGCGATAAGACAAGAGGTAAGAACCAGCGTATCTATTATAACAGGCGCCCCCAAATCTAGCAATAGTAGTAGCATAGTTTTTCTTTAGTTTAAAGTTTTTCATGAGAATACTTAGAGATCCTCAGGGTAGATTTGTTAAGACAGGAAAACGTATTGAAATTCCTACTAAATTTTACAGGGGATGTAATACCCCAACCACTAACTCAATAGAAAGGTATCGAAAGACACCTATGGGAAGTAGTTCTACCCTAAAACCTAAGGAGACTCTCTCAGGAAATATTACTGTGTAAGCCATAGAAGGAAAAGGAACCTTGGTAGGAGCTCCTAAGGACCTCATTCCTGAGGAAATTCAAGAGCATCAGCCACTAGGAACCTCCAACCCTCCACTAGTCTTAAATCCAAATAACACAACTTTTTCACTAGTAGGAGATCCGAAATTCGTTGACTTTGTTGATCCTACCCAGATAAAATCTCTCTTTGGAACCTCTATAGATCCAGTCATCTCACAAATTGAAACTTCCATAGTAGAACCTACTATCCCTCTAGGATTCAATAAAAACATAGTTGATCAGACAAAGATCTCTCCTGAAAAATAACATTGTGATGCCCCATTATCACATAGAAAAGATCCTGCTAGGTATATTTACGTTAAGAATCCGACTTATATGGAGAGATGGGGAGAAAACAAAGATCATGATGAAGTTAGAAATTATGAATGGGAAGGGGAAAATCGAATTGAGGCTACCTTCAGGTTCCCTATTTTAGACATGATGTAGGATATAACTATGAAAAACATCCCTCCTTCCTCCTTACCTACTTTCTATGGAAAAAGTAATGAGGACCTGGACACATTTATGTTCGAGTTAGATATCCTTTGTAGGAGCTATAATTATCTACAAGATGCTCACAAACTAAAACTATTTCCCGCTACACTTAAAGATTATGCCTTGAGATGGTTCATGGGATTAGGTGAATTCACTATCAAGACTTGGGACGATATGAAAAATTCATTCTTGCGAAAATATCAAGCGTATTGCAAACCTAAAGACTCTCGACATGATATATTCAAGATGCAACAACTTGAAGACGAGAGCCTGGAGGATTATCTAGAAAGGTTCATTTATACATTACATAGTCAAAATATAGTGATCTCTGAGAAGATGTAGTACATACACTTTTCCTTTAAGGGATCTTCAAGGAATTATTAGAAATTCTTAATCTCATGGAAGTTGGAGATATTTCTCATAAAACTTTTGCACAAATTGGTGAGATGTGTAAAAATTATTCTAGAAGTAGGGGGAAGGTTGTAAATTTTTTTCAAGAGCCTTACTATAGAAATGTAAGAGAAAACATTCCCAATTCAGGTGGAGTTACAAGATTAGAGATAGGAAACCTATTGGAGAACTTCAAAAATGATATCTTAGGAGCAATGGGTTCTAAACTAGATGCTTTAAAATCCAAGAAAAGGCAGGATGAAGAACAAGCAACAATGAGCATTGTTTGTCCAAGATGCAGGACCAAACATCCCCAAAGGGAATGTCCATTAAACAAAATTTTTAGATGTCACATCCATACATAAGAGCATCCAACAGATAACTTCCCATCCTTTCCTTGGTTGCAAGCCATCTATAAGAGTGGGGATTTATATGAAACATCTAGGAGGCCTCCTTGGAAACCTAGAGACTAACCAGCATATCAGAACTTTCCACCACAACCTCCACTCTATTATCCTCCATATAAACCACCTCAACAATGGAACAATTCAAGTTAACATAATTAGCCACCCCAGTACCCTCCTCCTCAATTTCCACAACAGCAATATTGGTCACAAGAATGGTGAGGACAACCATATCCTTAGTCACAACCTGTCCCTACACCTAATCATCCTTATCCTCAGTATCAAACAAATTTCCAACAAATTTTTCTTGTATTTGTACCTTATATTCCTTTTATCACACAACAACATCATCATTTTTAGAACACAAATCCTCCTCGATCGACATTATTACCTGCGCAATCGATACCTAACCCTAATAATAAACTATTTCAAGCTCTTAATAGCATTGAGTTGCAAACTCTTCCATGATAAATTATTTCGACTGTACCTGTACATGAAATTCAATTACTATCTGGAAGAGTTGTGAATGATAAACCCAAGTCATCAATCATCATTCATGAAGCAAATGAAGAAGAGGAGGACTCGAATGAACCCAATAATGATGTCATTTTGGAAGATGTGAAAATTCTGAAAGTTCCAGTACACACCCATCCTCTGCAAGAAACTATTTAGGAGGAAAGAGTTCCTCCATTTCCGGAAAGACTAGTGATAGAATAACTTGTAATTCATCCGAAGTATAACATTGTGAATGAATTAAAGAATATCTGTATCAAAATCCCTCTATTACAAGATATCACATACATACCAATCTACATCAAGGTAATAAAGGAGCTATGTATTAAACATTCAGGGAAGAATAAAAAGGACCCTCTCACAATTCATGTTATACAAGAGATGTCTGAATGTATGACAGATCAATCTGAGATTGCAAAATATACCAATCTAGGAGCCCTAGTAGTTACTATAATTATAAATAAAACTGCCATAGAAAATACATTAATCAATTTAGGATCCACCATCAACATGATGACCATCGCAGTTTAGAAGCTTTACAGTTAGGACAATTTATCCGACCTACCCCTTCCATCCTAGAACTAGCAGACCGTACTACGGTAAAACCTACTGGATTCCTGGATGACATTATCGTATCAATAGCCTCATGGTAATAGTCTCTTGAATTTATGCTTGTAGAATCAAAGGATCCTTCTAAATGGAATCCTATTATCTTGGGAATACCATGGTTAGCTACCGCAAATTCTTTTATAGGATGTAGGGATGGAGAGATGACTATTTCCAATGGGTTGTCTACATACAAACTTATTTTATACCCCCCAGCACAACCAATAACTGAAAACTTGGGGTGGTTAAATTATTCTTTCAGAGATGGGGACTTTGATGATCTCTTCCTTCCTAGTGATTTCTCTTGGGCACTTTAGGAGTAGACCACTGAGAATGTATTAAATTAGTTTGTTTCTTCAACAACTTGTACATATTTTCCTCAGTCTTTTGCTCAATTTGATCAGATTTTTGAAGATGAGTTTCAAGAGAATATGAATCTCTCGATGTTTATGGAGACACCTTGTGTCTTCACGATTGAAGAGCATACAGGACCCTATACCATACCTTGTGAGGTTGGCCATAAAAAATTTCTACATATAAATGCAGGATTAAGTGAGAACCAACAAGCACACCTACTTAAAGTTCTTAAAAAACAAGATGGAGCATTTGCATGGGAATACACCAATATGAAGGGAATACACCCTGACACCTGCATTCACCATATTTATATGGATCCAAACATGTCACCTGTAAGGCAGTCGTACAGGAGGATGAATCCTTCTCTAAAGGACATAGTAAAAGAAGAATTAAAAAAACCCTCACTACTGGTTTCATCTATCCTATCTCTGATAGTAAATGGGTGTCTCCCTTAGTAGTAGTCTCGAATAAAGTCTAAGGGAAATGGCGCATTTGTGTTGATTTTAGGGATCTAAACAAAGATACACTTAAATACTACTTTCCTTTACCTTTTATTGATCAAGTGTTAGATACCTTGTCAGGTAAAAACTATTTTTCCTTTCTTGATGGATATAGTGGTTACAAGCAAATTTTAATTGCATCAAAAGATCAAGACAATACCACTTTTACATGCCCATGGGGAACATATGCTTATCAAGTTTTACCATTTGGCCTATGTTAAGCACCTGCCAATTTTCAGCGAGCACTCTTAGGAATATTTTTTGATCTTATACATGACTATGTATTGGTATACATGGATGATTTTACAGCCTATGGTAATACCTTTAAAGAAGCTCTTGACAACCTCGAGAAGGTCCTGATCCGATGTCAAGAAACGAATTTATCCCTTAGTCATGAAAAATGTAAAATTTTACTGACAGAAGGTATATTTTTAGGACACCATGTTTCATCCCAAGGAATTAAGGTATATCCTGCGAATATCGAAGTAATTGTTGGACTTCCCTCTCGGAAAACTTAGAAAGAGGTAGGAATATTTCTTGGTCATGCAGGCTATTACCGCTACTTTATTGAAAATTTCACTAAAATGGATTCACCAATGTTTAAATTAATTACAAAGGATGTAGAATTCCAATGGATAGATTCTTGTCAAAATGCTTTCGAAATTCTAAAAGCTAAAGTATCAGTGAAACCAATACTCAGGGGTCCTGATTGGTCCCTTCCTTTTCATATATCCACCGATGCCTCTGATACGACCATAGGAGGAGTCCTCGGCCAAAAAGAAGGACAAGCACCTTATGCCATTTATTTTATTAGCAAGAAGTTGACTCCCGCTGAACTAAATTACATTGTTACTGAAAAAGAATTTGTGGAAGTAGTTTATTCTATTAATATTTTTTTCCATTACATTACAGGTTATGAATTTTTTGTGCATACTTATCACTCTGCCATTAGATTTCTAATGAATAAACCAATTACCAATGGTAGAGTGACCCGGTGGCTTCTTTTATTTCAAGAATTTAACATTATTGTCATTGACTGACCTGGTAAAGAAAATATAGTAGCATATTTCCTTTCACGTATTCAACATGAAGACAATACTAAATCAGTTGACAACACTTTTCCTGATGAACATCTATTTTCTATATCTGTTGAAACCCCTTGGTTTGTAGATATTTCCAATTATTTATCAAGTAGGAAAATAGAAAGCCATTTTTCCCCACATGAGAAGCATCGTATTATAGTTCAAAGTTCCAATTATTCTTGGGTTGATAACGATCTATTCTACACTAGTCCAAATCTTATTATTAGACGATGTGTGCGAGAGGATGAAATGGCAGACATCCTCCATGCATGCCATGATGGACCATGTGGAGAACAATTTTTTGATAAGAGGACGACATACAAAGTATTACATTTTGGTTATTATTGGCCAAGCATTTTTAAGGATGCTACCAAATATGTCAAACAATGCGATAGTTTCCAAGGAATGGGTAGACCTACGTCATCTGATCAAATGCCCCTACAACCCCAAGTCATGATTGAACCCTTTGAGAAATGGGCTCTTGATTTTGTAGGACCAATTTCTCCCATGTCTCGTAAAAAGAAATATATCCTAGTTTGCATGGACTATGTCACCAAATGGGTAGAAGCTAAATCTTTGTTCAGGGCCACAGAGAAATCAGTGGTAGAATTCATATATGAAGAAATATTTACCCGGTTTGGTGTACCTAGAGAAATTGTCACAAATCAAGGTACTCAATTTACTTCTAAATTAATGAAAGAAATTACTACGAAATATGGCATCCGACATTGCAAATCTTCACCTTATCAACCTCAAGCTAATGGTCAAGTAGAATCAACCAATAAATTAATAGAAGCCATTTTAACCAAAACCATTCACTTACATCAGAAGGAGTGGGCAGATAGACTCCCAGATGCTTTATGGGCCTATAAGATAACATGGAGAAACACTACCGGACATACCCCCTATGAGTTAGTGTATGGAAAGCAAGCCCTTTTACCTATCCAATTTCAAGTTAATACCTTTCGTATGGTAGCACAATTAGGCATGGATTTGGATGAAGCACAGAAACAATGAATATTACAGATTAATGAGTTAGATGAGATTAGACAAGATGCACTCCAAAGAACCATGCTAATATAGAATAAATGAAAGACATGTCATGATAAATTTATTAAGAAAAAGCAATTTAATACTAGATATTGGGCATTACTATTCGAATCATGGTTCAAAAATTTCAAAGGAAAGTTAACAACTCATTGAATGGGCCCAAACGAAGTAGTTACAGATTTTGACAATGGGTCAGTAAAAGTTAAAACAATTGATGGCTCACAAATTTCCTTTTTAGTAAATGGACATAGACTGAGACTTTATCACCAAGTGACATCTAAATAGGATTTTATACTGAATTTTTTGCAGTAGAATGAAATGGAATTAGTCAAAGGGGGAGATATTCCTCCTCCTCCTGATCCTTAAAAAAGTGTTTTGGTTTATCATCACTTGTATATATGTAAATATGTGTGTTCTTCGAATAACTAAGAGTCATTTCTAATATA
Organism: Pseudotsuga menziesii; assembly: GCA_001517045.1. Classification (NCBI taxonomy): domain Eukaryota; kingdom Viridiplantae; phylum Streptophyta; class Pinopsida; order Pinales; family Pinaceae; genus Pseudotsuga; species Pseudotsuga menziesii. Next base: position 50,919 of record LPNX010046832.1, read on the forward strand.
TTGTTTACAAGCGACTCTTTTTATTTTTATTATATATGTCTTCATGAATAAATCGAATCATCTAACAAGTGGTTTTGCAGTTTGATTACAAGTATTCTATCTCTATAAGAAGCTCATGGAGTATTACTTAGAAAAGGGAAGTATGTTAAAACAATCATCAGGTATCTTAACCTTTCTTGGGTTACTTTTGAAATTTGCAACTTATGGTAAAAATTAAAAAAATTACAATCCTATGTATATCATTCTTAACCAGCTCTTATATGATTCATATGGTTTTTGGTATTTTGATTCAGACATGTATATTTCTGATTTGCTCTTTTGAACAGTTGCTTGGTAGGCCTACCTTAATTATCATATTTTTCACACTCTCATCTTACACCTATGGATTACTAGTTCATCCTATGCTTGTTATCAAAACTTCTCTCTCATGTATTTTGGTGATAATTCGAGAGTAAGTGGAATTTTTGTCTGTGGGGAACATTACTTATATTTTATGAAGAAGAGGGATTATAAGGTTAAAGAACATCTTTAAGTTATTCTCTTTTGACATTATTTATGGTTAAGTCCATTATCAAATTACTTATAAGCAAGGTGTTTTATAAGGATTCTAATATTATAGTAAAGTATAGTCTTCTAGGCGATTGTTTTGGTTTTCAAAAATATGTTTATAGATAGGTAGGCGAATATTAAATATGAAACATAAAATTAACACTGAAATGTATATATTTTGGTGAATATTATGATAAAAAAATACATATTTTATGTAATATAGGTGATATTAGACACCAAATAGCGAATTTATTTTTTGAAAAAACCCCAAAACTTATAGCCAATTGGCAAAATTTCGCCACTAAAAATTACCCTGCTTATAAGTTTATTTTACAAAAATTGAATTATGTGTTTAGCAGGAATTAACATGCTCTAGTACCAATTGGCTTCCACATATTTATTATCATTATACAAGGTGAACCCGCTAGGGTACTGAACAGGCCTGCTCGCAGTGGGTCAATGCTAAGTAAAAACTTAAAACACGGAAGCTCAATAAATGCAAGTAAACCCGTTGGGGTACTGAACAGGATCGTTGACAGTGGGACTATGCTTGCATGGTACCAAGGTAAACCCGTCGGGGTACTGAACAGGCATGCTGGCAGCGATGTAATACCTAGTAAAAGAGATCTGGTTAATGCACAACTATGCACATAGTTTGTAAAACAATGATAATATAAATAATTTTTTTTTTGAATTTATGAATAAACATGTCATGGCTAATTGTTTATGATGTTATTTGAGAATGGATATAAGTTGGGCCTTTCCCTGGCTATCTAATTTAACAAATACCTAGGATGTCATTATCCTAGAAATGGGACCCATAGCTGTCAATCTCACATACTATGGGGTAAACTTAAAATATTTTGTGATGACAAGATATCTTAAAATAAGCCATAGATGACTAGCTTTTCATGTGGAATTCTTTTGGTTATATTATTATCATTCAAGCGATATTTCTAAGCACTGTTATATTTTTCATGATTATACATATCTGAATTATTTCCATTTACTAATTAGTTTTTATTTTTCTTACAAAATAATAAACAACATGATAGAACTCTTTAATTTTTATTTTCTAGAACAATCAATTCTTCTCTCTTCTATGGCTTGAGTAGATGCCATATCTTTGGTTTGGGGGTAAGGATTGGGAAAAATTAGACTGTTTTTATTTTTCATTATTTCTATCAGATCTATTTATCTCTGGCAAATGATAAGTGTTTTTCAGGATAATATAAGCAATGGAACTTGGTTATAGCATGAAGCATATTTTAACAGCAAAATCAATATGGAGAACTATATGAAGGATCGAATGAAGGTCCAAATTAAATACCAAATGACGATCTTAATAAAACATTGTGATATCATAGCACTTATGATTAAAATTTGCTAACCAATTTTTTTTTTTGGCAAATAATTTTTTACCCCCATGTGGATACTTAGAAATTTTTCTTATCATTTCATTATTGACAACCCTATCCTCTTACCCAATCATGCATGTAAACTATTAAATGATCAATCTTTTTGTTAATCAAGCTTATTGTAAATGTGATTTATACCTTTTGTGTCATACGTTCAACCTGTCCAAAGTTTTACTTTGGACATGGTTGAATTAATTTTAAACCTTATGAACTTACTCATTTATGTATATTCCCGTTGCTGGCTTACGTCTCAAAATTCGCTATGACAGTGTGATCTGTTATCTTTCTTTTTGCTCATTGGGACCTAGCATTTCTTCGGTTTGGGGGAATGTTGATCCTAGATTTGTTATCATTTTTAGCAGTTAAATTATTCATTTAAACATATGTTTTATTATTTGTTTGCATATTTTATGTCACGCATCACTATTCAGCCCAGGTATGAATGTATTAAAATCCATTTATTATTATCATTTTATGATTTTATTGATTAAAATTGACATCGTTGAAATGCATTTGATATATTAATTGACATGTACATTTTTTTCCAAGTTGTATAATCTTTTTGGATGAATTATTAGAAAACACACATTCAGCTAGCCATGCGCATAGCATGTCCATCTCATCATCCAGCTCATTGTGCGAAACTTGTTGGCAAGTTTCAAGGAATTTAAATGTTGTTACTGCAGATCATAGTCCTTAAGTGCACCATAAAATAGACATCGCATTCATCCTAGATCTGCACCTAGCATATCCATCTCACGGTCCAGCTCGTTGTTTGTCTTTCCGTCTAGATCGCTAAATAGACTACGCGGTGTTGATAACCGATTCCAGGCATTAAATGTTATTTTTTCATCATTAAAGCTAGCATTATGATCTTAGTATATTTTAACTAAGAGAATAACAAGCACATCACAAGAGACAAGAGACACAAATATTTTTCCTCGGGGAAACCATAAAGGAGAGAACCCCACAACTTCCTCAGAGATAGAATCATCACAAAAGGTAAAACCAGAAAACTGTAAGGTGATCTCCTGACAGCAGCAATCTCTCTCTTTCACACTGAGAGAACTTCTCCTCTCTCACTCATGCGCCCCAATGAGTGAGTGTGTTTGTTGCAACTGAGATAAATAGAGAGGCTCACTCAATATTTATATTATTTCGTTCACTTGATGTGCACTCCAACATGTCGGCCTCACTTAACAATTACTTACTAGAGCCGACATCTCTAGGAGTGTCTAATAACCCTAGTGCCCCACCACTTGTGGGGAATTTTCCTCCTCCGACCAATAGGAGGGTAACACAATGGTGGGGACTATTACCCCAACTTAAAATGACTCACCTAGGGTTGACTTCACTAGGATACTCTAATAACCTAAGGGCCCCACAACTGTGGGGACTTTAACCCTTGACCAATAGGAGGGTTACCCACAATGACTTGACATGACTTTCTCATTATAGAAACTTCTGGGAATAAACATCGGGGTATGACATGACTCAAATACATTACAATACATCCCAGAATAAACATTGGGTTATAATACATACGAAATACGGATGAATACATTTCGACGTTACAATTACATCAACACTCCCTCTTAACTAGGAAGGTATTCTCTTGACACAATTTATCAACACAAGTATTCTTCTCTGTATCATCTGAATCATCATCAACTTCTCGTCATCTTCATATTCAAGTCATCTTCATCTTTAGGTCATATTCATATGGATCTAGATCATCACTTGATCTAGATCATTTTCACTGGATCATACTCGATCTGGAACATCGTCACTAGATCATACTCGATCTGGAACATCATCACTAGATCTAGATCATCACTTGATCTGGATCATCATCATTGGATTGGATCTGGATCATCACTCGATCTGGATCATCACTGCTAGATCTAGATCATCACTTGATCTGGATCTCTTGGATTCATCATAACTAGATCTGGATCATAGCTCGATATGGATCTCATCTGGTCATCATCATGTGTGCTATCTCATGATTCTTCTTGTCACAGGAAGTTCTACAGAGCCATCCTTCTTTCATGCTGGTTGTAGGCCTACCTCCTCATAGTTCTTTGGTAGCCCTTATATCTTACCTATCCATCAGAATGTCCAGCACTCACATCTGACCTGGTAGGATCGAAATCCTACACCCTCTTCAGAAAGGCGGTAGCCCTTATATCTAATCATATAGGAACTAATCCTGTAGTCACATCAGAATGGCCAACACTCACATCTGACATACTCGTCAGAAAGGCGATAGCCCTTATATTTGTGTAGGAGCTCATCCTACACTAGAATGGCCAGCACTCACATATAACCTGCTCATCAGAAAGGCACATCACTCACATCTGACCTGCTCGTCAGAAAGGCATGCACTCACATCCGACCTGGTAGGAACCAAATCCTACACCCTCGTCAGAATGGCCCCGAATCCTAGAATGAGCTACCTGGTAACGGACCAGGTGCCTCCACTCTCCTGGAGAGTGGCAGTAGCCCATATATCTATCCTACTTGATGGAATGGTCAGCACTCACATCTGACATGGAAGGAACCAAATCCTCTCACCATGACAGAATGGCTCTGCCCTTACATCTGACCTGCTCGTCAGAATGGTGGTAGCCCTTACATCTATTCTTCTCGACAGAATGGCCAGCACTCATATCTGAGACCAAAGGAACCAAATACTTTAGCCATGACAGAATGGCTTTGCCCTTACATCTGACCTACTCGTCAGAATGGCGGTAGCCCTTACATCTGTCCTTCTCGACAGAATGGCCAGGACTCACATATGACATGGAAGGAACCAAATCCTCTTACCATGACAAAATGGCTCAACCCTTACATCTGACCATGGAAGGAACCAATCCTCTCACCATGTCAGAATGGCTATGGGACTCATCACTTTCCCTTGGAGGAAACCTCGATCTAGAGAACACCAAGCTTCTCCTTGAAGTACTCGAACTTCACTCTAGCCTATGGCTTCATTAATACATAATTTATCTATTCCTCCGTCGCAACATACTAGAGCTTCAATGCTCCTCTCTGCATGATATCCCTGATATAGTGATACTTGATCTCAATGTGCTTCAACTTGTCATGGAACACTGGATTCTCTGACAACTTCACACAACTCTAGTTGTCACAATGTATACAAGTAGCATCCATCTGGAGATCAAATAAATCAGACAGTAGCTTCCGTAGCCATACTACCTCACAACTAGCTGAACAAGATGTGACATACTCTGCTTCAGCTATACTTAGTGCCACACAGGATTGTTTCCTGCTAAACCAAGAGATCACACCTAATCCCAAACTAAGGCAACACCCTGAAGTGCTCTTCCTATCGATGGCACTACCTGCCTGATCTGAATCAACATAACATTCCAGGTTAATCTTTTGATTTGCATCATACTTGAGCCCATAATCAACTGTACCTTGCAGGTACCTCAGAATATGCTTTGCAGCAATCAAGTGAACATGTCTCGGATCTGTCAAGAACTGCCTCAAGGTGTTCACAACAAAGCAAATATCTGGTCTCGTGTTCGTCAGGTACATCAAGGAACCAATCATCTGACGATACATCGTAGCATCAACCGTCTTTGATGAAGCAACACTCAATAGTTTCAGGTTCGATGCCATAGGTGTGGTCATGCAGTCCATCATCCTAGACCTCTTCAGGATCTCTACTGCATACTTCCTTTGTCCACACCTCCATTCCTAGAAAATAGTGCATCAACACATAACATGAGCATCACTGGTCTTCCACCTTCAACCTTGAAGAAAAGGTTGGATTTCACTTTACTCTCAGTAAATCCTATAGTCATCAGTAATCTATCCATGCTGTCATACCATGTCGAACCTCAAGATATTTTGTAGTCACTCGCTCTGAAGTGAAGCATCATACTCCCTCTTTCTTCTGTGCTCTATGCACTGAAAATGTTTTGTACCGGAGTGACAATTAGCTTCCTATGCTACTAGTATTCTATGTATCCATCTAGTGTATATAATTTCATCTTCAACCTTGTAGCAAAGGTTAAGATCTTCATCAATCTCATCATGCATGTGTTTCAATTCTTACTGGCTACAAATGTCTCTCCATAGTCTATGCCTTCTTTTCATGAGAATCCTCATGCTATGAATCTTTCTTTCTATCCCACGATGTTTCCATCTACTGCATGATGGGGCTACAAACTTCCCTTCACGTATTGATACTACATCCTAGACATCATTCTTCTTGAACTGGTCTTCCATTTATTCTTCGTTACTTCTTCATGGTTGGAAGGTTCTATATCAATGATGTCACTGTATTCAACATATTATTCTTCATTTTGAAATGTCGTCACTTGTTCTTTGGAATAAGTCTCACTCTTCTTTGCTTGTAGGAGATTATGTATGCGATCTTTCCTACAAGTCAAAATGCATTTCTATGGTTAGAACCATTTCATAAGGAACATTCATACTGGAAAATTCTTATGCATAAATATATGATCATGCAATTACTTTAGCCAATACAACATTCATCCATATCTCACGAAACTTTTCTATATGCCTTCCATCTCTACCAGGACAACATTGAGATTGTGCACTAATCCAATATGTCAGCAAAGAGGTTTCATTCTAGATAAGTAGAAATGGATAATTTTTATAGCACCATGAGCTACTCACCCATCACATGCATATTAGTAGTATTCTATCATTAATGCAAACATCCTATCATGCATAATACAATAACTAAATATAAACAAATGCATAACAAAATAATATCATGAGATGACAATTGAATACTTATCTTTATTTGTTTCGTGGGTAGACTCCTTCTTGATCCTTCAGCTTCATAGTCTTCTTCATTCATGATAGCATCATTTCTTATCCAAATTCTAGGATGGATAAGAGGTTCTTCAAGACTTGAGTCCTTTTTGTTCCTCATCGCTTGAGGTATCTTCTTTGGAAGGTGAGAGCTTGATCTTCAGTTTCTTCCATCTTCCCTTCTCTTCTTATGAATCGAGCTTCTTCTTCTTCTTCGAGTCTATTGAAAGTAATCACTTCCTTCTGGAACACATTCCTTGAATGAATGAATCCCATGATCTTGGGAGGCCATTCAAGGTGGCTATCACCTTCTTCTGCATCTTCACTTCTTCTTTTATTACTTCAAGTTGTTCTTTTATTTGAGAGACCCTTGTAAAGTATGAATGTATGGTCTCTGCATTTTGGATCTTCACATTCTTCAACTGATTTATTAAGTTCATATTCCGATCTATGTTCTTCCCTTCAAATAGCTTGGTCTAGGAATCAAACCTCATCAGTTTCCTTAGGGAAGACACTTGTAGTACAAGTTCATTCATGACTAAATCAACAATGATCTTCTTTGCCTTGACCAAGTTCTTCTTGTGTAAGGCTTCTAGCCTCATCTCCCTATGGAACTAGAACCTCTCTACTCATGTAGGTGTCCCATTCATTTTCTTCAGAGAGATCATATAATTCCATGCTTGGAAACTTCACCAAGCTTATAATCAAGTTGATGTGATAGATCACTTTGAAATGAGATCCTCAAATGGAAATAGCAAAAGATTAGATCTTACCGATTTGAGGTGTTTGTCCTAGTTCCGGAGCTAGCTGATCTAGGGTTTGTCATAGAAACCCTAATTTTCAAAACTTGGAATATTTTATATATTATTGGATAGACATATAGATCTCTTCAAATGGAGCTGTCCAATGTACTCCTTTTCTGAAAACTCTGGACGGAAGCTCCCGGAACAGGAAGCCCTAGTTTTCCAATTTCTTTTGCAGAAATGTTTGTTACTGTTTATATGATATCTCCAAAATTACTACTCCTCTATGTCTGAAATTTCTCACTGAATTAACCTCGCATGTGCCGGATCCAACACCATAGTTTTTCTAAGAATTGGTTTCACCAATTTGTATTTATGATCCTTTTCCCAAGGTGACTTGTTACAGGACTGTTCAGAATAGCAAAGTTGTATAGACTGCCACGTCTCACGAGTTCATATTCTAAGTCTAATATTTGGACCACCAAATTTACATTCCATGTCCTTTATGGAACATCTTTAGGAATTTCATTTGGACTTCTGTAGCGCAATATATTGCAATTATCCCTAGGTGTCTTGTTTAGGGATGGATTCTAGAAGAGGATGGAACCCTAACGTGGAGGGATCATATCTCCCAGAATACAGAAAATCAGAAGCTAAATGTTTGACACAGTGTTCATCAGGATTTTATATTAGGCCACTATAATTTTCAGCCCCTGAGAATTTTTCAATCCCAGGATATAGTGAATGTACCAAAACTTAGCAATTTTAGTATTTAGGGTTTTTCTAGCTCTGGGTCAAACTAGGGTTTGAATTTCCCAGAGTTTCACCAAACCAAATTTATTGATCCAGGTCTCTAAAATGTGGTTTTGATGAGGAGAATAATCCTATTCTAGGATCACTCAAAAATTCCTCTTCTGTAGAAAGCCCTAATTTCTGCATCGAAAACTGAAAATGCTCAGAATCGAATTCCACTTCGACAGAAAGATGCGCCCTTCATTGGAGAGTCAGCCTAGCATACTTTTGTTGATGGATTGTGGAGAGAGAACCAAAAAGTAATAAGCCCTAGATTCTGTAGCTGCACAATGTCTTCTTCTCAGGTAAGCTCTAATACCATGTTAGTTTTTCATCATTCAAGCTAGCATTATGATCTTAGGATCTTTTAACTAAGAGAATAACAAACACAATAGTAAAACATAAGCACATCACAAGATACAAGAGACACAAATAATTTTCCTCGGGGAAACCATAAAGGAGAAATCCCCACAACTTCCTTAGAGATAGAATTTGCACAAAAGGTAAAACCAGAAAACAGTAAGATGATCTCCCGACAGCAGCAATCTCTCTCTCTCACACTGAGAGAGCTTCTCCTATCTCACTCATGTGCCCCAATGAGTGAGTGTGTTTATTGCAAGTGAGATAAATAGAGAGGCTCACTCTCTATTTATATTCTTTTTTTCACTTGAGGTGCACTCCAACATGTCGGTCTCACTTAACAATTACTTACTAGAGTCGACATCTCTAGGAGTGTCTAATAACCCTAGTGCCCCACCACTTGTGGGGACTTTGCCTCCTCCAACCAATAGGAGGGTAACACAATGGTGGGGACTGTTGCCGTGACTTACAATGACTCACCTAGGGTCAACTTCACTAGGATAGTCTAATATCCCAAGGGCCCACAACTGTGGGGACTTTAACCCTTGACCAATAGGAGGGTTACCCACAATGACTTGACATGACTTTATCATTATAGAAACTTCTTGGAATAAACATCGGGGTATGACATGACTCAAAAACATTACAATACATCCCGGAATAAACATCGGGTTACAATACATAAGAAATATGGATGAATACATTCTAACATTACAATTACATCAACATTAAACATTGAAACAGTTCTGCAAACGACTTGATATCCACGCATTCGGATGATGAAGAAGCCCACTTCTTGATGATCCACAAGCCTACAGCCTCCTCCATTGACACCTCACCAATAGTCCACACATTGGGTTGATGTATTAGCCCACGTTCTCAAAGACTCACCCATGCACTCTCTCCTGTCCAACACCAGTCCACCTGTTGTGCTAAAGAAGGAGCTGTGCGCCACATCACGCATGCTGAAGAGAACTGTTTGCACTGAAGATGGATCCCATGCGTTACACTCTCCAATGAAGAGAGCTGATGCACACTGAAGAAGGAAGATGTTGTGCATTGGAATTAGATTAGTTAGATGCCATCATGGATTGACTAAATTTAGAGAGCATTTGACCACTAAAGGGTCGACTTGTTCATCCCTGTAAACATTGTATATAAATACCTCCTTGCGCAGAGCTAGAGAGTTGATCATTTCAGTTGTTAGACAGTCATTTTTTAAGAGAAGAATTTTGTAACTCTGTTCCATTGTTTTAATAAAGATCCATATGATTTGGTGTTGATGATTGTGTTTGAGTAAGCATTAGCCAGGCATCAACCCTGATTTCTAAGAGGGCCCCTCATCAACCAGAGGTTCATTCCTTTGTGTAATTTTGTTCTTTTATTTTTGTTATAGCTAGTTTAGTTTATTTTCATTAGATTACTGTTATTTCCTGTAATGTAGTTTATTTCTCAAATTAGATAGCTAGTTGCGCACATAGTTTGTTTTAATTTGCTTTCAATCATTTTATTTTCTGCATTACTGTTCAGTTTATTTGCAAGCACATAGAATAGATTGCTTTTAAATAGATTTAGTTCTGTTTATTTCCTTTATGTTATAATGTATGCAATTTGAATTTCAGTTTATTTATTAACATATAATTATTTCTTTATATTCATGAATTTGTTTAAGTTTATTTCACTGTCAAATTTGCTTAATAAGTAGGTTTACTAATTTCCTTTATGCATTAGATTTACATCTGCACGAATTGAGCTGAAGATTAGCTCATTTAGGTTAATTTCTGTCATTTTAACTATGCAGACTATCATTTGGACAACCTATTTAAATTGTTATTTATTCATCCCTTTCAGACCTATAGTTCAGTCTGCCATTCAGCCCATAGTTTCACTTTTAGTGTTTTTAGTGTGTTTCGAAATTGTTTTAAGTTTAGTTTGTTTAGTATTTGAAGTATGCTTTGATTGCGATAGTTAGATGATGGTTCTATTTAACATTAAAGTTAAAATTGTATTGTTTTAGGTTATTTATTAAAATTTACCTTACTTCTTTTCATCTTGAATATGTGTTAAGCTATTTTATGTTTTGTGTCTTGAGTTTGTTTCGATTTCTTTTTACTGTTGTATTGTTTCATGTTCATGCCTCCAGATTGATTTATCCATTTTCATGTAAAATTAAGTATTATATGTGTTATCCTTACTATGTTTTCAAGTTATTCCTTTTTCATTGTGTGATTACTGAAAGAGACTTGTAGGACAAAATTCAAATATATTCCTATTAAGTTTTCTACTTGTTTATTTTTATTTTTTCTTTATTAAGTTTTCTACTTGCTTATTTTATTAAGTTTTCTACTTTCTTATAAGTTAGGTCTTCCTTGCACCCTAGCTTCCTATTTAAAAAAGTTAATCGTTGATAGTATCTTTTTCAATTTAAAGTTATTTGCTTATAAATTAAATTATCAGTTATTTAGTTTATTACTATGTTCTGGTTCACTTTCCTTAATAGTTGAATTCTTAGGAGTTTGACTCAGTTTTTCATTTTGAAATATCTTTCAATATTTTGTTTGTTAAAATATTTCCATGACACCATAGGAATCTGTAACATCCCTGACCCTCTGATCGGCGAAGAGGACACTACTAACACCAAACATACGGGCAAACAACCCCATGAACATGAATAGGCATATAATGCTGAAATAAAATTCTTAAACATAATACATACTAAGATGCATAATCCTTCATATACATAGTGGAAGAAACCATACATTCATTAAAGCATGCCACATGTTCATCATATTCATTAATCACTAAATATAATTGCATAAGTAAAACAGACAAGAATACTCATCTGATAGGAACTCGTCCCGCAACCAGCTACGTCACTGCAACGTTGCACCCAACCATAGTCCAGCATGCTCATCAATCTGTCAGCAACATTTCCACCCCCAAGATGGGCATGATTCCCCAAGCAATAAGGGTCAAAGAAGGCTTACACATATCCAAGGTACACCAATCAGCCAAGCCCACATATTAGGTTTTATCAGGCCGTCAATGAGCTAGGAAAGGCTAAATGATAAGCTAGTGGCCTCAAACACCAGTTTTCTCAAGCATACCCAGCCTCTAATCCTACTCTCAATAGTTCGAAGACCAACCACTGCATACCGCAACAAAACAAACAGTTCACAGCTCTGTGAAGAAGATGAAGACCATAGGGTGACAACCCCAAACAAAAGGATGAACACAGATCAAGTCCTCAAGACAACTCAGAGTTGTTCTTGGCCCTAGCATGGCCAAAACAACTCAGTAGCAACCCAAAAGGTACTTGCATACACAAAAACCCAAAACCAGGGGAATTCAATATCCCCAAACTTACAATGAAACGATGGAAACATTACCCAGTCTGCAAAAAGGAAATAAGCCCCACTCCTAGCATGGATAGGGGAAAACTCAGCCAATGAATGTGGAAATCAATAGCCATCTGACATCCATGAGCCCACAACACACACAATCCCCAATGTAATTGTTGGAGAACTTACATAGGCAAAAAGGGGAAAGAACAGACTCTCAACCTGTATGCAAAGGAAAAAGACACAGCCAAAGCAAAATGTGGAAGAAAACAAAGGTAGCAACGATGGGAAACAAAGATCCTCCTTCAACAATGAAGCCACGACACTCTTTCACAACAACCACCACTCAGTGAAGAACCACAACCAAGATTCCACGATGAAGTGACAAGACACTGCACCATCCATACCTAACCAGAAACGCTGGAGAACAATGGTCCTTTCTCAACAAGGAAACCCCATCACATTTTCACAGTCGGCATGGGTGGATTAAACACAAGCTCTCTCTCTCTCTCTCTCTCTATGTGAGCAAGAGGGAAACACCTCACGATGGAAACCATGGAAACATCCCGTTGTCTAGAAAAAGACACAGTTAATCAAAATTAGGAAATAAACCATTGCCCACATAGCGTAGGGACTCACAACACCCAAATGAACAGAGGAGAACAACAACCACAGTTCAGTGATGAAGTAGCCGAACATCTCACAGTCCGACAATGGGAAAAAGGAAACGATCTTCTCCGTGAGAATGAATATCTCACAGACTAAATATCCCTGAGAAAAAGGAAGAATGAACCCCCAACAGTGAATTGTGCCCCCCTTTTAACTCTGCTCAGTGTGAGGGAAGATGAACTAACTCATGATCTGATTAGTGGGCAAGCCATCAAGAGGCACATCATGGAGAGAGTGCAGGCATGAGCATGGTGGTGGTTTTCCCTTCCAGCAAATAGATGCCCCCAACTAAAAACAGAACATTAGGGTGGTGACACATGGATAACTCCCAATGGCCCCCACGGGTTAGACAACCCCCCTCTTAACCTTTGGAATCATGCCCTTTTCATTTAACATTGCACCTTCGTAGCTAGCTATAGGTTTATTTTAAATTGATGTGTATTACATGATGCCAAAACTATAATGTGTCAGATAACATGATATACCATCGGCAACGATCCCTATTGCTGAAACATACACATCGGTGGGGATTTTTCCTTTTGCTCCTCACCATGATTAATTACAAAATATAAATAATGTACTCTTTTAACACAAACGGGGTCAAAACTGGGGTATTACAATGCCCTTTCCCTTGGAATAACGCCATCCTCGGTGTTCCAATACATATACCATTAGCACATCAAAAGTTTAAAAGTTTTGTAGACATGTCCCATGTTCAATTATTTACTTTGAATGTTCAGGACCAAGCCCCTTAGCTTCCATGAGTTTCTCCTGCCAGTTCTCAGCTTTTGGCTTATCCTGAAGCCTATGAACTTTGTGACTACTACCCTCTTTATGTTCCCTCGTTGATCAGTACTGGCGTAAATGATGTCCTCCGCATTCCCAGCATTTCACTAGCTGCTTCATCTTTACCTACTCAATTTCCTTTGAGTCTTCATGCCTGGACAATTTCTTAATGGATTGCTTGGACGAATGTCCCATCATTGATCCACCTTCCTTTCCTTTGTCGATTGCTCCTAGAAGGATTTTCACCTCCCTTTGCAAACCAATAGAGTCTTGCAAAATTTGGTGGTTCATTTCATTCTACCTTTTCTATATCTTGAGCATCTCTCCAAGAATCTCTTGGGTCCTGGAAATCCTTTGAAGGAGACTTGCAGCCAAGTCCAACAACTTTTGATCTGTTGCCATGATTAATGTGCACCACTGGATTTCACCTTTCTCACCTCTGTATTGCGCACTTCCTCATTGGTCCACATGATCCTGCTTCGCTTTGCAAGCCTTGGGATCACCTATGGATGTGGATGTCAGGTTAGCACACAGGCTGCTTCAAAACATCCTTTTATGTATATATATTAGGCATAGTCAAGCCAACATTCAGTTGGGTTTATTATATTGTCAACAAATCGCCTGTATTTGCACCAACAACCAATCATCAGCCAATCCAACACCGTTGGGCTTATCAGTCCATCAACAATAACACCTACACTTATATCAACAATAAATGACCATTTTCCATGCTCCCTTATCTGAGTTGACATTCCCCCAAGAATGTATCCTTCTCTGTAGAAGGTAGGATGAGTTCAAGCCATTGTCCATTTAGTGTACAATACCAAACTACATTTGTTGATCCTAACAACACAAGCAATATAAGCATATTCGTTAGTGTTATTTCTCTAAAATTGTAACCATGTTTCACACCCTTCGCTATCAAGTATTGAGACACCAGGAGTGCATCCACTCCCTAGGGTGTAATCAATATTGAAAAACCATTCCATGATCCGACATAGGAAAAGTGTGCACCCTTGTCCGGTGTCTATCATGTAGGCTCTATTCATACTCAAGCAATCAGTCCAAATGGAAATAAAATCGAAACATGTTCTGCATATAGAATTTTAACAATCTAACATGCATATTCCTAGCTAGGGTCACAAAACACTTATCCATTTTCCAAGGCAATATTCCTTCGTTAAGGAGGAATGGATGCTCCCTTCTCTGAGTTGACAATCCCTCGGTTTTCCATCCCAATTCCTCTTTACATTTCGTATCCACACATGTCTTACCGACATAATCCATACCATCTCACTCATGTTGCTTACCAAACATGTAGTGCAGATGAGACACTTCCAAAATGTCCAATGGAGTTTCACCCAAAACCCATTTCCAAGATAAGGGAAAACCTTCCCATGAAGTTTGTTTCATGCAGGTGATCACACATGATTTTCCTACAGTGTGTACCCCTGGCACATTCATCAATTAGCGAACATTCAATCATTATCTGATAATACAATCCAAATTGATTGTTCCATAACCAAGCAATAACATTATTAATTAAATTCAATGAGAATTTGCAACTCTGTTTACTATAGAAACTGATTTGCTTAGCAGTTAGGTGATCCACCTCTATGCCCATTATAATTTCATGCTTACTAACATAGTATGAATACCCACTTATAATGCATCCTCCTGACACAATCTTATACAAGCCGATAGTGATTAGTAGTTGTCAGCAATTTCTCAAATCCAAAACTCACAAATTCAAATTTGCAACTCATTATGCATAAAAACTATTATCACCGCCATGAGACTCTTTTCATGAGGTTTGGCTCTTTCACATGGTATATTCTATCCTTTTCCATGTTCTTACTCTCATTTCCATGCTCCAAACAATATACCCGTAACCTAAATATCAATCAGCCAAACACTTTGTAAGTCTTGATGCATATAACATTTTCATTCCTGGAACAATCACTGAAGCATTTTCAGAATTTATAAAATTCCAACACTTCTAGCTGTTAATCACATCAATATTACCAAAACTCATTTACTTCACGCAATCACTATCATATTTTAAATCACAGGGTATAGTCACATCATTCATGTAATTGAAATGAAATGTTTAGATACTCCTTACTTCACAAGCGTATAATTTGTACCACCTTGCTCTTCCATAGAGCATTTTCGGTAGCTAGTCGATCATGACTACCTTCTTCATGCACTTACTATCCTGCATTCATAACAAATCCCGAAATGGTTCCATAATTGGCATCAATTCATCATTTCAGCCATTAGTAATATAATAGCACATGCACTATCTCAATGCACTTATGAAATGCATCACAACATTTGCACCCATACTTATGTAATCAGCTACTTACACCCTTCATATGCATCCATTCAATGCATAGCTTCAAGATTTATAAAATCCTTCAATGCATATCCACTCAATGCTAGCTTGCATTGATTCAGGAATACCATGCATGGCCTAACAATGACTACTTCATATATGATGCATTACTATAATCAAGATCATCAGTACTTACTTTCCTTGGGCTACTAATCTCAATCAACATATACAGGCATGGCACATTTCTATATGAATGTAGTATAACATTCAAATATCCACATGGTATGAGGTCTCTTACCTTTACCACTCCATGGAATTTGTCATAATCAAACTGTTACCTCAATATCCTATGCATGCAAAGCATATCCTCATACATTTCAAGTATAAAACTTATAAAAGGTAGTTATAATCATCAAAATAGGGTTTAAGGGAAACTTCCTTTTTTAAGTCCCTCATCCTTGCATGGAACTCGTCTTCCACACAACAGCTGGTTTGACTTCATGGTCTTGCTATGTCTAGGCATGCAATTCCCCATAGTTGTCTATATTGACAGCAGCACATTTCTCTTTCAAGCAATCACTAGCACTTTGCTGCTCCATACTTAGATTCTAATGACTTTCCCTTGTTCCCAGCTAGATAAGATTTCCAACGCCTATCCACATGCTTCATTCTGGGCTCGGGTGTGAAAACCACACTACTTCTAGAATGATGGCAAACATACAACTGTATTTTGTTCAGAAATGCTAACTTCAGTCACCTAGGGTTTTCTCCCTTTTCAGCCCTGTGACCATCAACAGTCTGCTAAATCTGCTGAAAACCTACTAAAAGACAGTTGAAAACTGCTTGAAAAATTATGGAGAAGTTCCTTTGAAAAACCCAAATCTCCTTTGGAAATTTATACAACAACAATTATGCTAAAACATAGAATTTTCTCTATCTCTTGTTCAGCTCTGTAATCCACTGATAATATGCTGAAAACCCACTGGAAGACAGTAAAAAACTGTAGGAAAAACTACTGAGAAATTCCTTTGAAAAATCCAAATTCCTTAGGCCCAATCAGACCTTCTTCCAACTATTTTTTTGACATTTCAGTGGTCAAACCAACTACACTTCCAATATACATTGGTGAGCAAATTAACTGTTCATCGGTGGTCTGTTTGCTTACTTATTTCCGGCGTTTCAGTGAGCAAAACGACTAGACTTCCAATTTGTATCAGCGAGGAAACCATCTCTTGATCGAGTGCATAGTCATTTGAGCAGCCGCAGCGGCAGAAAAAGATCTTTCTACAGTTTCTGCGGCGAATCGGCTGAGCTTCGAATCGACGATCCGATCATTAAAAAAATTCTGATGCTTTTATACTGCTCAAATTTTTCTTCTAATCAGGTCTCTTCCTTGCTAAATCCCCAGTGTTTCGGTGGCTAAAAATTCTAAATTCTTTCGCTGTATAGGCGAGTTACTCATCTATTTTCTTCCCCTGTATCGGCCCTGTCGTCGTCTACTGTTCCGATTATTATCGGTGATAGCATAGATTAACTTGTTGCGTCGGAAGATGGGTGCCCTACACATCGGAAAGTTAGTCATCAAGCTTTCTGCAATGGTGGCCCACAATCTCCCCAAGTCCTCTGCAGCCACAAGTCTATCAGTGATCAGAACCCCTAGAAGATGCGGCATCAACGCTCAAATGCATTCCTCGTCGGGTGGTTAGTCCTCTCGACCTCTGCAACGGTGGACATTCGACCAACAACTTTACCTGGTGTAACTCATCAACGAATGAATCATCTGAGCATCAGTGATGTGATCAACTAACCATCGCCGATGGCCGATGATTCTAGGACTTAGAATTTTTTTTGAGTTTTTCTCTCTCTCTTCCTTTCCGAACTTCATCGCCTCAACCATCGTTTATTCTCTGCCGATCCGTTTCTTATCTATCAGAAAAACTTCCTCTATCCATCACCGGTCAAACAACTGTTTGTCACCGCTGCTTGGAGCTATTGTTTACTAACACCTCGGCATCAGCGACTGGAAGGACTAGTGCGTTGGCGAGATAGTTGACTAAGCAGCCACAACAATGGCATACGAACCATTAACTCCTTTCGATGTTCATTAGTGACATCATCAACTAACATGCTCCAATGGCCGACGAAGTCAACACTTAGAAGAATTTTCAGAAATTCTGCACCATCGATGGTCGAAGGCTCTACCCGTCGGAGGCATAGTGGTCTAGCCATCCACAACGAAGGCGGTCAATCGGCTAAGCATCGACAATCCATCCATATAAGTGTCCCAATGTGCCAACGGCCAAACACTTAAATTTTCCTCTGCATTCTTCTGCCGCATCGGCCATCGGATCAATTATCTTTTGTGTGGCCTTCCCACTAAGTGCTTCAATGGGCCGATAGTTCTAGCACTTAGAAAATTTTGTGAATTTTCTTGTATTCAATTTTTTGATTGCTGCTGGGCAGAAGGAAAACTGCCTCTGTTATCTGATCTGTCATGGCCCATTTAGGCCCATGCTGCAACCAAAGCTCTGATACCACTCTGTAACGTCCCCGACCCTCTGACTGGCGAAGAGGATGCTACTAACACCAAAAATACGGGAAGACAGCCCCATGAACATGAACAGGAATATAATGCTAAAATAAAAAGCTTAAACATAATACATACTAAGATACATAATCCTTCATATACATAGCAGAAGCAAACATACATTCATTCAAGCATGCCACATGTTCATCATATTCATTAATCAGTAAATATAATTGCAGAAGTATAATGGACAAGAATAGTCATCTGATAGGAACTTGTCCCACAACCAGATACGTCCCTGCAACGTTCCACCCAACCATAGGCCAGCGCGCTCATCAATCTCTCAGCAGCACTACCACCCTCGATCTGGGCATCATTACTCAAGGAATAAGGTTTAAAGCAGGCTTACACATATCCAAGGTACACCAATCATCCAAGCCCACACAGTAGGGTTTATCAGGCCGTCAAGGAGCTAGGAAAGGAGAAATGCTAAGCTGGTGGCCTCAAACACTATTTTTCTCAAGCATACCCAGCCTCTAATCCTACTCTCAACAGTCTGAAGACCAACCACTCCATACTGTAGTAAAACGAATAGTTGAAAGCTCTGTGAAGAAGATGAAGACCATAGGGTGACAACCCCAAACAAAAGGATGAACACGGCTCAAGTCCTCAAGACAACTCAGAGTTGTTATTGGCCCTAGCATGGATAAAACAACTCAGTAGCAACCCAAAAGGAACTTGCATACACAACAACCCAAAACTAGGGGAAGTCAACAGCCCCAAACTTATAATGAAATGATGGAAACATTACCCAGTCCGCAAAAAGGAAAGAATCCGCACTCCCATCATGGACAAGGGAAAACTCAGCCAACAAATGGTGAAATCAATAGCCAGCCAATATCCACGAGCCCACAACACACACAATCCCCAATGTAATTGCTGGAGAACTTACACAGGAAGAAAAGGGGAAAGAACAGACTCTCAACCTGTGCACAAGGGAAAAAGACACAACCAAAGCAAAATGTGGAAGAAAACACAGGCATCAATGATGGGAAACAAAGATCCTCCCTCAACAATGAATCCACGGCATGCTTTCGCAACAACCACCGTTCAGTGAAGAACCATAGCCAGGATTCCACGGCGAAGTGGGAGGACACTACACCATACAGACCTAACCAGCAACACTGGAGAACAATGGTCCTTTCTCAACAAGGAAACCCCATCATGTTTTCACAATTGGCACAGGTGGATTAAACACAGTCTCTCTCTCTCTCTCTCTCTACGTGAACAGGAAGGAAACACCTCACGATGGAAACCATGGAAACATCCCACTGTCTATAAAAAGACATAGTTAACCAAAATTGGGAAAGAAACCATCGCCCACACTGCGTAGGGACTCACAACACCCAAATGAACAGAGGAGAACAACAACCACGGTTCAGCGATGAAGTAACTGAACATCTCATAGTTTGACAAAGGGAAAAAGGAAACGATCTTCTGCATGACAGTGAATATCTCATAAACTAACAATCCCTGAGAAAAAGGGAGAACGAACCCCCAACAATGAATTGCAGCCCCCTTTTAACTCTGCTCAGCGAGAGGGAAGATGAATCGACTTGCGATCCGGTTAGTAGGCAGGACATCAAGAGGCACATCGTGGAGAGAGTGCAAGCATGAGCATGGTGGTAGTTTTTCCTAATAGCAAATAGATTCCCCCAACTAACAATAGAACAATAGGGTGGTGACACATGGATAACTCCCAATGGACCCCATGGGTTAGACAACCCCCCCCCCCTTAACCTTTGGAATCATTCCCTTTTCATTTAACGTTGCATCGGCATAGCTGGCTGTAGGTTTATTTTAAATTGATGTGCATACTTACATGATGCCAAAACTATAATGTGCTAGATGGCACAATATACCATTGGCAACAATCCCTATTGCCAAAACATACACAACCAAATCGATGGTGGGGTTTTTTCCTTTTTCTCCTCACCATGATTAATTACAAAATATACATCATGTACACTTTTAACACAAACGGGGTCAAAATTGGGGTATTACAGAATCCCTCTACCTTCGCATATATTTTGTGTCAACTCTAATCCTACCAACCCTAGTTGATAATTAAATATTAGGTGAATTAATATAGACATTAAAACACCCAAACAGTAACCATGTTCCCTAGATGAGGTAGGATTACAATGCATGAAATCTATGCCCTGTTGCCTCCTTTTCACACACCTAGGTCACGTGGCAGAAATCTTCAAGCCACTCGGTGTGTCCTTGGGGGCAAGTCTCGAGTCAAGGCTGTCACCTTGTTCTTGACTCCTCCGTTTAGGCTCAACTCCTAACGAAGCCAAGGAGGGTAGACCCTATTAAATTACTAAGGATTATTTCTTAGTGTGGTGATGTTAAACTGAATTAGTTATTTAGGAGTTTGAATATTTTAACTATAGACAATTAAAGATGACAAGATACGAAGATAAACACACGAAAGCACAAAGATGATACACAATATATATATATATATATATATATAAAGCAAAAAATGACCAGTGCCTTAGAATGGAGTCAAATCAATAAGATCAATGTGCTTGTATGTGCTTGAAGTGAATGTTTTGTGACTGCATCTTGGTATTTTTTAAGTTAAAATTCAAGTATGACTTTATTAAATTACGCTAAGGGGGGACTCCAAGTATACCCGAGAGTACTTGGAGTGTGTCCAAAACTAAACCTTCACGGCTACCCGAAAGGAATATGTGGGCTGAAATGGAGTCTCTAGGGCTATTGTTCATAACACACCCATTAGGGTGTGATAGAGATCGGCGCCCCGAGGTCACTTTTCAGAAGTTCCCGCTTCCTTTGGGTATTTTTCCACTGTAAAGGTTTGATCAAGGTGTTGGATTTTCACCTAATGGTTTGTCAGTTAGGGAGGGTGACTCCTAATTATGCTAGTCACGCAAGTGCTTTTGATACAGCTTGACTGATCAGATGAACCACATCCAAGTGCAGAGCATACACACTGGAGTCTTGTCAATTTTAGTAGGTTTTAAACAGGATGTTCTTGTTTAAAAGAAAAGCCTCCAAGAACCTCTTTCGATCCAAGTGGATCTCAATCAGGGAATTGAGGAGGGGTTAATTTTATAATTGCTGATAAACAAATGATAGAAAAAAAGCAAACAGATACACAATCCTAGTTTCTTAATTAATCCTACCACGAATCTCTTTCCCCTTTCAGGTCAATCGAGAAATCGTGGGGTAAGTATTACGATTACTTTGAAATGTAAGGTATGGAATATGGAATTAATAAAAAAATAAACTATCCTACCCTGCATATTAGATCAATACTATTTAAAAATAAATAAATGAGGAAAAGCACAAAAAGGACACCGACGCAAATCCCCCCAAGGGGGGATGGGGAATGGGATCGAAAGAGCCTATTCAAACAATAATTTTATTACAGTGGTTACAATATCAGAGAACTGATAAATCAGAACTTTCTTGGTCCTTATACAGGTTGAAACCAAGTTTTTACAATTTTGCAAAAAAGAATTAAGATTTTTTAGTGAAAAGGGAGACCCCTGGGGGGATTTGAATGCTCCTGAGACCACTTCGGACAGCTGCTTCCTTTTCTTTCTATCGGACCTGATAAAGGATAGTGAACAAGTTATAATAAAATATGCCCAAAATAACTTTAAGAGTACCTTTGGATCAGCCTACTTTATCTCAAAAAATAATACGGTTAAACTAGCTAAACCGGCGGAAAAGGAACCAAGGAAAGCAAGCTTTCCTTGGGATCTTGGCTTGACATTTCTGAAGCCAATTAAAGTGCACTGATATTTCAGATTATTAAATTTTTTAACAAAGAAAGGAAATCTAATGCATGTGATCTACAAGTTTCCTTTAAATTTTCATGCAAAAAAGACGATTTCCCTACAGCTAGATCTAGGATGCTTATGAAACTTTTTTAAGTGAAAGATCTAGGATATGAGCCAATAAATATCAGATATATGTATATTTTACTTTGATGAAATAGATCCAAATGAAATCACAGCTATGAACTGAAAAAGTAACCGGGTAAAGTGTTGATTTTGAGGGAGGAAGAAGAGGAGAAAAGTGTTGTTTTCCTTGAAGATCCACAGTGGAGATTTCAGGTGGAATGTCGAGGGACTATGCCTTTGAAATTTTTTGAAGAGAATGAAGAAACAAGCTACATCAGTATCCTCTCCAAAGTATGAACCTACAACTCAGCTGAAATCAAAGAACTTGCCAAGAAACCTGTGAGATCCAATTAGTACATACAAAGAGATTCAAGATAATATGCATATAAGCTTATAGGACATGCTAAATCTAGATCTCTAAACATGCATCAAAGGAGAGTGGTAGTCAATAAACTTATTGAACAACACCTTTCCTATCAATATTGTAATAATCTAATTACCAATCTTAACCACAGATCTACAAGCAACTAGCAAGAAATGAAAACAAATACAGGTTACCTCAGTAAAACAATGGCAATAATCATCCACACATGTAATGGCACCACACCGTATTTCCTCCAAAGCATTTCTTTATTTCAAATGAAGAATTACAACAATACAATAGCAGCAGCACCTCAATCCCAGTTCTAACTAGCTTGGAAGAGGAGGTTGTGCCTGGATATATACAAAATACAGGAGATCCAGCCCGAGGGGGGCACAAATCCTCATGGAATCAGATGAAATCAGCTGATGGAGAGTCCATTAATGCCTGATCTGTGTCTAGCTGAGCCAGATCTGAGTCTCACTGAGTGCAACTGTCAATCGGGGGGATGATCTGACTGACACCTCAACCTGTTGACTGAAGCATCCACCAAAATTCATCCAGATGAGCCAAAAACGTGTTGAGGAGAGAAGGAGGGATAAATTCCCCATAAAGGATGCTCAAGATCAACTTTGGATCTGATTTGATCACCTCCTTCAGTCAAGGATTTGTCAGATCCAGTCAATCTGCTTCATATCTAACTGATTTCAATCAAATCGGCTGAGAATCCATTGATTTATGATTTTGGATTTGCTCCATTATTCATCAATTTATTAATTAAAATAATCAATAATTGATTTTTGGGGCTTTTTGACCTGAGTGATGGAAAATCACTCAAAACTAGGAAACAGTGGGTCCATGGGTTTACATGGTGCTCTTAGCATGAAAATGAGCACCTACATGATTGAAACCGATTATTTGGCCCACTTTTATTACAGAATCAATTTTTCCAATTAAACTATTAAAAAATAGCCTAAGTTTTGGAAAAATTAAAATTTAATAAAAAACACTGAAAAAACTAAAAAATTGAAAAATTGAAAAACACCTAGGGGGACTTAGACATGTTCATATGACTCAAAAATGATGTCTAGCATGTTTATACATTGACACATAGACTCTAATAACCTCAATAGGCCTAAATGCCAAGCCGACCACCACAACTTTGGAGGTATGGAGTGAAAAACTCAGAAATTATCAGTCGTTTATTCAACAACCAATAATAACCAAGGGAAAAAACACCCTGGGCTGATCGGATTGACAAATGAAGTCTAAGAGACCGATTCTTTTACAGACACTATCATGCTAGAACATTTATTACAATTCCCCCATGGGGTATGAACATGTGATATGATATAACAAGCACTTCCCAGAAGTACTTCCAAAGGTCTTTTTGAAGTCCAAACAAGTTAGCCCTGTCCAGTTCACCGGGCTCACTTGATAAAAACCACTAAGTACAACTTAGGTGGTAACATTTTGACTCCAACTATGGGACATGTGCTTGATCTGGTCTTTAAGGCAAGGAGAGGATACAAGAACACCAGAATCTCTGGTTTATATACCCTGCAAAAACATCTCAACTTGACAAGAAAAACCTCAGTAGCACAAGTTTTATGAAAAACAAAATGAACCATTAAGCTGATTTATTTAAACAAAATAGATGTAACTAACTAAAAGAAGCAAAGTTTTATTATAGCTAAAAATAGAAATGCAGAAAGTAAATGCTCTCTTTCAAAGAGCTTATTTTCCTACTTTAAGCATGATATAAAAAGGGTTAAGTGTAATCAGAAATCCAATGTAACCACCTAAGCATTTTATTGACATAAAAAAAAATTCCTTGTCTTTGGTTACTAGCCAAAGTAAGGATACTTTATTCAGAAAATGCAAACCTGCATGATGATTCAGAATGGGCGGGATGTATGGGAAATCATAGGCATGAATAATGTCATCAAACTTCCTCCCAAACTGGTAAGTGCCTGCGCAGGCTACTTCTATCCATGACTGGATAGGCTTGATGTACAAATTGGAATGATGAGGTATATTGACTACACCATCATACTGATCATCAAGGCTTACTGGATGATAATTCACTGTATAATCCCCAAGCAGCTCCAAGTCATGAGGAAACTCTATATGTGAAGATGATAGTTGAGACTGATATTCTAATAACTACATCACATCTGTCTTTTCACAAAACTGCTTCTCCATGTCTTCATTACTGATACTCTTGTGTGGCTCTGCATGATATGACTCTGAATGATCATATAAGATTTTTGAATGCTGCTTTTCCATACTGGGATTTTCCAAGGTCTCCAAATTCATGCTTCCCTCTATGGAAGTATAGTAGATTAGACTTCCACAAATCTCTAAACAGACACTCCCCTTGCTGGATATAGCATAGATAGGATTCTTAATAAGATATCCACAAAAATCCCAATAGTCATCACCATCATCTATGTTAAATGTGATGAATTCCCCATTGCTGATATCAGGTTCTGATATCGAGTTCTCTTTGTCTTCACTACTGATATTGATATATGTCTCAGACTGATCATGTGGATAAACTACATGCTCCTTTTTCATATCAAAGTTTCCCAAGGCCACATGGTCCATGCTCTCTTCTTTAGATATGCCATCAACAAAACCATCAAAAGTTTCTGGTTCATTATTTTCCTCTTTATTCATGTCATAGACTGGATTTTCCATGAATGTCCAGGACTCCTCATCAACATCTTTGTCAGGGATAATGGAGTCTTCGTCACTTGTATCATGCTCCAAGCTATACTTGTCCTCATTTTCATACTCATCTTCTTTAGAGAAAAGGTCACAAGGTAGTACACCTTTCAAGTTGTCATCATTATATGGAGAACACATAGGAGTCCCATCATGTATATCATAGTTTTCATCATAAGTTTCACTATAAGATTCTGCAATGGTTTCATCCTCAGGCTTGTACTGTTTAGATGGTGACAAAGGGTAGGCCTGGCCTACCATGTATATATGATCAGACTCACCTGATGTTGTTTCCTGATTACTGACCTCCACCATCCCATGTTCTATAATCTGATTTGCTATGTAGCAAGTGCTTTCTGGGTGGAATTGCTCACAAGGTCTACACCAAGGAATTACTTCGTCTACCATGTTAGTTGAGTCTAACCGGTTTGGAATCCTAGGATCTTGCTGAGGAAACTTCCTTTGATACACTTGATTCTGTTTTGGCTGAAAATTCCTAGGTCCACTATTTCTCTCCAGTGTGACTATTTTGTTTTGGATTTTTGTCATGAATTGGTCCTGAATAGTCATCACTTTTTCCAACATGCTAGCTATCTTTTCCATGGGGTCTTTAGAGGCTCGCTTTTCATTTGATTCAAAGGATTTTCCCTTTTCTTCGTTGTATGAAGTGTTTCCCCTAGTGTAACCTGGAATGTTGGATTTTCCTAAAGATTGCATATTCTTTTCTATTTTCTCAGCCAATTCCTGAGCAGTTTTTAGATCGGCTGGCTATTTGTCCCTTAACTGGTACCTCAAATCACCAGTGAAAGCTTCGATGTAATATATGAGGATGGAGGCATCCCTTGGCTTGATTTCTCTAGGGAATTCCTCAACCACACGCCTAAACTTAGTATTAAATTCATCAATGGTTTCATTCTCCATCTTATTTATGTTATGGAGGGCGGCAAGCAGATGTCTTGGTTCTTTCTTTTCCCCCCATTTCTTCTTAAAACCCTCTAGGAAATCACTAAGAGTTTTATACGAATCATCACCAAGGTTTTCATACCACTTCGCAGCATCATCCTCTAAGGATAAAGCAAAAAGCTTCATTTTGATATCTTCATGGTTAGAGGCAACATCATCACAATAACTAACTAGGTGCCTTTCAACTTTTCAAAGATGAGTCTTGGCAGTGGTGGCATTATTTCCCTCGAACCTGGGGAGCTTCTTGATAGCATCTTTCGGAATGGCATGGGGAGCACCTGCTATCTGAGAAAATTCAAGGGGTTTGAATAATTCCATCATTTCTTGAGATTGGTGAACATGAATCTCTACAAATATGTTATGGATATCTGCGAGGGATTGGTCTCCTAAATCTTCAAGGTTTCTACGAGAAGTCTGCCTATTCAATCTTTCCCTAATAAACCTTTCGGGATCAGGGAGAGGATCGAATAATTGTCAGCTGTTTCTTTGGGTAGAAATTCTTGAAGGGATGTTAGACAGTGGAGTCACCAGATGGATCGAGTTTTAATTTTTATGTTTTTTAAAGACTAGATCAATCAAAAGTTTTTTTTATATTTTTAGTTGTTTAGAAAAAAGTTAAGCTAAGTCGTACTCGGGAATAAAAATATTTATCCCCGGAAACGGCTCCAAAAAGTGTTGCTGCATTTTCACACACCTGGGTCACGTGGCATAAATCTTCAAGCCACACGGTGGGTCCTTGGGGGCAAGTCTCGATTCAAGGCTGTCACCTTGTTCTTGACTCCTCCGTTTAGGCTCAAATCCTAACGGAGCCAAGGGGGGTAGACCCTATTAAATTACTAAGGATGATTTTTTAGTGTGGTGATGTTAAACTGAATCAGTTATTTAGGAGTTTGAATATTTTAACTTTAAATATGACAAGATACAAAGATAAACACACGAAAGCACAAAGATGATACACAATATATATATATAAAGCAAAAAATGACCAGTGCCTTAGAATGGAGTCAAATCAATAAGATCAATGTGCTTATATGTGCTTGAAGTGAATGTTTTGCGATTGCATCTTGGTATGTTTTAAGTTAAAATTGAAGTATGACTTTATTAAATTAGGCTAAGGGGGGACTCTAGATATATCCGAGAGTACTTGGAGTGTCTCCAAAACTAAACCTTCACGGCTACCCGCAAGGAATATGTGGGATGAAATGGAGTCTCTGGGGCTATTGTTCGTAACGCACCTATTAGGGTGTGACAGATATCAGCGCCCCGAGGTCACTTTTCAGAAGTTCCCGCTTCCTTTGGGTATTTTGCCACCGTAAAGGTTTGTTCAAGGTGTTGGATTTTCACCTGATGGTTTGTTAGTTAGGGAGGGTGAGTCCTAATTATGCTAGTCACGCAAGTGCTTTTGATAAAACTTGACTGATCGGATGAACCACAGCCAAGTGCAGAGCATACACACTGGAGTCTTGTCGATTTTAGTAGGTTTTAAACAGGATGTTCTTGTTTGAAAGAAAAGCCTACAAGAACCTCTTTCGATCCAAGTGGATCTCAATCAGGGAATTGAGGAGGGGTTAATTTTATAATTGTTGATAAACAAATGATATAAAAAAGCAAATAGATACACAATCCTAGTTTCTTAATTAATCCTACCACGAATCTATTTCCCCTTTCGGGTCAATCGGGAAATCGTGGGTGAGTATTACGATTACTTTGAAATGTAAGGTATGGGATATGGAATTAATAACTAAATAAACTATCCTACCCTGCAGATTAGATCAATACTATTTAAAAAAAAAGAAATGAGGTAAAAAACAAAAAGGACACCGACGCAAATCCCCCCAAGGGGGATGGGGAATGGGCTCGAAAGAGCCTATTCAAATAATAATTTTATTACAGTGGTCACAATATCAGAGAACTAATAAATCATAACTTTCTTGGTCCTTATACAGGTTGAAACCAAGTTTTTACAATTTTGCAAAAAAGAATTAACATTTTTTAGTGAAAAGGGAGACCCCTGGGGGGATTTGAATGCTCCTGAGACCACTTCGGACAGCTGCTTTCTTTTATTTATGTCACACCTGCTAAAGGAAAGTGATCAAGTTAGAATAAAATATTCCCAAAATCACTTTAATATTACCTTTGGATCAGCCTAATTTATCTCAAAAAATAATGCGGTTAAACTAGCTAAACCGGCGGAAAAGGAACCAAGGAAAGCAAGCTTTCCTTGGGATCTTGGCTTAACATTTGTGCAGCCAATTAAAGTGCACTGATATTGTAGAATATTAAATTTTTTAACAGATAAAGGAAATCTAATGCATGTGATCTACAAGTTTCCTTTAAATTTTCACAAAAAAGACGATTTCCCTACAGCTAGATCTAGAATGCTTATGAAACTTTTTTAAGTGAAAGATATAGGATATGAGACAATAAATATCAGATATATGTATATTTTACTTTGATGAAATAGATCCAAATGAAATCACAGCTATGAATTGAAAAAGTAACCAGATAAAGTGTTGATTTTGAGGGAGGAAGAAGAGGAGAAAAGTGTTGTTTTCCTTGAAGATCCACAGTGGAGCTTTCAGGTGGAATGTCGAGGGACTATTCCTTTGAAATTTTTTGAAGAGAATGAATAAACAAGCTAAATCAACATCCTCTCCAAAGTATGAACCTGCAACTCAGCGGAAATCAAAGAACTTGCCAAGAAACCTGTAAGATCCGATTAGTACATACAAAGAGATTCAAGATAACATGCATATAAGCTTATAGAACATGCTAAATCTAGATCTCTAAACATGCATCAAAGGAGAGTGGCAATCAATAAACTTATTGAACAACACATTTCCTATCAATATTGTAATAAGCTAATTACCAATCTTAACCACGGATCTACAAGCAACTAGCAAGAAATGAAAACAGATATAGGTTACCTCAGTAAAACAATGGAAATAATCATCCACACATGTAATGGCACCCCACCACACCATATTTCCTCCAAATATTTTCTTTATTTCAAATGAATAATTACAACAATACAATAGCAGCAGCACCTCAATCCCAGTTCTAACTAGCTTGGAAGAGGAGTTTGTGCCTGGATATATACAAAATACAGGAGATCCATCCCAAGGGGGGCACAAATCCTCATGGAATCAGATGAAATAAGCTGATGGAGAGTCCATTAATGCCTGATCTGTGTCTAGCTGAGCCAGATCTGAGTCTCATTGAGTGCAACTGTCAATCAGGGGGCTGATCTGACTGACACCTCAACCTGTTGACTGAAGCATCCACCAAAATTCATCCAAATGAGCCAAAAACGTGTTGAGGAGAGAGGGAGGGCGAAATTCCCCATAAAGGATGCTCAAGATCAACTCTGGATCTGATTTGATCACCTCCTTCAATCAAGGATTTGTTAGATCCAGTCAATCTGCTTCAGATCTAACTGATTTCAATCAAATCGGCTGACAATCCATTGATTTATGATTTTGGATTTGCTCCATTATTCATCAATTTATTAATTAAAATAATCAATAATTGATTTTTGGGGCTTTCTGACCTGAGTGATGGAAAATTACTCAAAACTAGGAAACAGTGGTTCCATTGGTTTACATGGTGCTCTTAGCTTGAAAATGAGCACCTACATGACTGAAACCGATATTATGGCCCACTTTTATTACAAAATCAACTTTTCCAATTAAACTATTCAAAAAAATAGCCTAAGTTTTGGAAAAATTAAAATTTAATAAAAAACACTGAAAAAACTAAAAAATTGAAAAATTGAAAAACACCTAGGGGGACTTAGACATGTTCATATGACTCAAAAATGATGTCTATCATGTTTATACATTGACACATAGACTCTAATAACCTCAATAGGCCTAAATGCCAAGCCGACCACCCCAACTTTGGAGGTATGGAGTGAAAAACTCAGAAATTATCAGTCGTTTATTCAACAACCAATAATAACCAAGGGAAAAAACACCCTGGGCTGATCGGATTGACAAATGAAGTCTAAGAGACCTAGTCTTTTACAGACACTATCATGCTAGAACATTTATTACAATTCCCCCATGGGGTATGAACATGTGATGTGATACAACAAGCACTTCCCAGAAGTACTTCCAAAGGTTTTTTTGATGTCCGAACAAGTTAGCCCTGTCCGGTTCACCGGGCTCACTTGATAAAAACCACTAAGTACAACTTAGGTGGTAACATGCCCCATTTGGCAAAAGGGACAGCAACAATGATTGGGTGTAACGGAAGAGGGTGGGTGCACTTGTTAAGATAAAAAAGCTGACATTATAGACATTTTTTAACTGCTTCATGAAAATATTTAAAAATTGTAGGAAAAAAATACTCAACGTGTAGGATTTGCTTAGTTGTAGCCATCCCAGAAAGTTGAACGCCACAATATCTAGAGTGGAAGTCATTCATTACTTGTTCAACCTCATTATGAGTAAGACATCATCAGAGAATACAATCAATACTACATCAGTATAAAGTGTCATTTAGAATGAGGTAATATTTAGTGTGGTGACGAATGCATCGCCGATCATCATGGGATATATGATCAAATCTCCATACCACAAATCTATTGTGCTAATCAGGTACAAGAATTCATCCGAAAAAGAATCATTGGGCCCAGTTTCCATGAGAGCACAAGGAAGGTCACACAGTAACTCTACAAAGACTAAGGATTTCTTACAAGTAGCCTTAGAGAACTCAAGATCGAATTCATGTAGGTTGACTATCTAATGGGAATATTCCCCCCCTATCTCTTGACGAGTCAAATAATAATGCATAGGGTTGTGATCAGTGAGGACAATTGTAGTGCATAGTAAAATGTAATGATGAAAACATTGCACAGCGATGACCATAGCCAAATCTAGCTTCTCCACATGTCATTACTAGGTTTTGGAGTCAAGAATACTCCTACTTAAATAGTAAATCACATGTTCTTAGCCATTTAGGTATTCCTGCACTAGAACCATACCAATGGTAGTGGTGGAGGCGAAAACATAAAGTAGAAAATATTTTTAATAATCTGGGGGGTGCAACACCAGTGAGTGTGTCAGACTGTGTTTCAAATTATCAAAAGGGCATTGATCTTGGTCATCCCAAAGAAACAGAGTGTATTTTTTCAGGAGATGCATATAGCCATGTGTTTTTTCTATGAAGATTCATACAAGAAGGCGAAGAAAATTTTCCTTCCCTTGCAAACTTTGGAGTTCAGTAATGTTGGTTGGGCTGGGTAAGGCCAATATAGCATCCATCTTTAAAGGATCTATTCGAATACTGTCCTTAGAAACCACAAATCCAAGAAGGCGTCCGGTCTCAAAACAAAACAAATGCTTATGTGGATTAAGCCAAATGTGGTAGTGATGACATCAAAGGAAAATATCCCTAAGATGTCTTTGATGATCATCTCCCTGTTGAGAATGAGCAGGGAGGTCATCCAAATACGGTTCCATAATGTGTTTAAGATCTTGAAAAGCATAGAACATGGCTCGCTGGAATGTAGCTCCATTGTTTTTCAAACCAAAGGGTAACTCTCGATAAGAAAACATTCCAATCGGAAAAATGAATGTCTTTTTATGTTGGTCGATGGGTAATATTTATATCTTACTATAGAAAAAAAATCCATCAGTAAATGAGAATATCACGCTCCTATCACAATTATTAATGATTTGATCGATATAAGGAGTAGGAAAGTTGTCTTTGGGACAAGCCTAGTTCATATATCTAAAATCGATACAAACCCTAATAGTTCCTTTTTTTTAGCTACATGAACAATATTCAATACCCACTGAGTTAGTGGTATAGGATAAATAAAACCATCTTTTAGAAGTTTTTCAACCTTGGATTTTATCCGCAGCTTTCCTTGGATGGACTTGACGAAGTTTTTATCGAAACGGTCATGTCGTAGGATAAGTTTTGATTTCATGAACAATGGTGGGAGGATCAATACCATGCATTTATTAATATGGCCACGCAAAAACATCTTGAAATTATTTGAATAAATCTCTATACATTTAAATTTCTTTGGATAAACAATTTTGGCCTACATGAACATGTTCAATTGTTCCGGGCTTGGCTGATATGTTGATAGGAATCATCTGAGTGATATTACATAAATTTCCTTCAAAATCAGTTTGTTGTAACAACACATGCATTTGATGGTTTTTGACAATATCAAAAGTCATAAGAGAACAAAATCAAAGTCTCCCGAATTCACATTGGGAAGAAAAAATATCTTTGGTGATGATCTTCCCATACTTATTCATCAAGACTCAAAATCTCCATAATAGAATCATCCATTGGGAAAGTATGCGAGAGATAGTATAGAGTAGGGAGAGGGGAATCTAAACAGTAAGGTAGATTATAAGTATCTAATGCTACTATTTGGTGAACATCATAGTACACATTAGAATTAGATTGAATGGCTTCATAGAATGCTTCATGAGGACTTAGAGAAGGCGTTTCAGCAATTTCTTTACCTTTAGGTATAACACCTAGGTTTGGACTCCATGGTATTGAACTGCAGATGATGTAAATAGTGTTAATAAATCATGGTGTGGAGTTCAAGGAAAAGGCCCCACCATGGATTTAGTGTTTTATGTTTCAGTAATTAAAATCCATGCCAATGGTTTATGTGCTAGTCAGGAAGAATATGTTTTGAGACATCATGTAACTATGCAATTAATAAAAATACCACAACTAGCTATGTGCCACAACATTAAAGAGATGGGGGAATTATTTCAAAAGGAATAGGGAGAGGAAAATATAAAAAACCCATGATCCAATGGGGAAAATCCAAATGTCTAAGGGAAAATCCATAAAGTTGTCAAATACCCATCTTGTCTTCTTCCCCAATCATTTATTTCTACAAGAAATTCGTTGAGGAAGTTATTTCCTTGGTGTTAGCACCAGAAATGAGCCCAAGGTTGAGGACAGGCCCACCTCTGGGTAACAACAGAACCACTTTATCCATGCCTCTAGCCCTACACGGTCAGAGAGGGATCTCTCATTCTTCATTGGAGCATCTCCACATAAGGTTTTCAGTCTTGTGTGTCACTTGAGACTGCTCCGCATAGGATTTTCAATCGTCGTAATCAGGGAGCTAGGATCTTGAATGGGGAAAAGTATGTCAAGGAAGGTGCATGGGGGGATTATCAGGGGATGAAGCGCCATGGGTAAATGGAGTCGAAACCTGCATAAGAATTGGCTACTAGTGGAAGTGTGATGTAAAATTGCAAGCGAAGGCAAGATGTCTGTTGATTTCCCAATCAGGAGATTTAAGTGGGAGTTTCAGAAGACAAGGAGGGGTATTCCATCATATGGAGCACAGACAAGATGAATTCCATATGAATTTAGAAGAACCATCGTTAAATGCTTGTAACAGTGGCTAGAGCATAGCAAGTATGAATTTTGCACCACTATACCCTAAGTCACAAGCACGAAAGCAATAAACAAAATGGAGTGGGAACAGGAAACACATTCACATGTAAAAGAAAGCACTTATTGGGAAAAACAATAACACAAGAATCTTAGCTATGAATGACAATACTTCACTGCAATTTATTCATACACAGGTGACGAGTTTTACAAATGGGAATCTTAGCACGAGGATTGTTTCCCAATCCAAATTTCCAACCCCTTTCTCCCTCTATAGGGAGCATTTTTACACAATCCTAATGCTAAGACTGCATAATCAAAAACTGTTACAAGTCGCCATCCAGCGTTAACAGAGAAAAGAATGGACTATCACCACATTTTTACATTCATAAACAAGCATCATGGAGATGCGGTGTGTAGTAACTCAGGTTGACAGCGCAGAGTCTCGCACCACCCTGCTTCATGAAGATGGCTCCCGCGTGGCATGCTGACGATTAATTACCTGCATAGGCTTCCCTAGACCCATTTTGGGTCTCCTTGTCTAGCTGGAGGCTGCCGATCAGAGGCTGAAAAGAAGGCCCAAATCTTCACCTCTACCATTCTTCCGATCTCATCCTTCATCTGGTAAGACTGTTATAGGAGGAGGTCAAAAAAAGGGTGGCCAAACGCCAGGTGACAATAAGCAACTTAAGAATCTTATCATCCTTGTACTATCCAATTCCTCCCATGAGGATGATCTTCCCGTGGGCCATGCAGGTGGATGTGCACCTGTCTCTCTCTTTTCCCATGACTAAGCAACCAAATAGAACCCCCAGGAATGGCATCGGAGGCTTTGGACCCACTTGGTCCCAGCATGATCTTTTGCTCCAACAACTCTGCCACCACTGCGAGCTGGGACTTCAGAGGTCAGGACTACAGTTGAGAGTGTCGGATGGACATTGCTAGGATGTCCAAACCCATGCACCGTATATCCAGAGATTGGGCGGTGTAGAATCGGGTGAATCCCTCTTGGTATCTAACATCTGTGCCCTGGTGGCTGAAAGTCTTCTGGCATGGACAACCAAAACATAGATTTTTGGGCCTTCCTACCAAGAGTACTCCTTGTCAAACTAATTTTTCGAACCAAACTATCATGGTCGTCTGTGAAAAGCTTCAACACTGCTTAGGAATCAACCTCATATAAACATTACCATCTAAAGAATTATGTGTCTCAAAGATCTCTAGAAGGTGGTGTTATATAGCGCGAGTAGGAATGGCTTCGGGAAGAGTTGCCTCTTTGAGGTGGCGACGATGGTGGCGTGTGTGGCGCTAGAGCAGGGCTTTTTCCCTCCTAATTTTCAATCAAATTATACGGCATGGTTAATATTCCAAATCAGTTTCGTATGGCTTCCAAGATGGTTCTAAGGGTTGCGGATTTGATCATCCCCTTCCCTTTCCATCACCTTGATGGTGGTGTCGGGCTATTTTAATCCACAGTGTCCCTCAGTTTCATGCAAATTCCAGGTCTGTCACCTCAGCAAACCAATCCTCTATCTCTTCCAGGGTTCTCCTCTGAAACGAACCATGTGCCACACTTGCCTCCTGGGAAAATGTGCCACTGAATGAGACTTCCACCTCAGGTGTATCTCGAATGGCGTCGAAGGAATTGGACAATCTGTGATGAGGCGGATTACACGTGTGAATTCCCCCTCCACTGTCATTTCCATGTAGGATGAGAGACCCACACCTTGGAAATATTTCTTAGCTGTCCAATCAATCTGTCATCCACGTCTCGTTCATTCCACCGCAAATATTTCCTTTCTGACCATTGCAAGCAGCTCTAGTTCGTGACACGTTCTTCATCGTCGATCAATATTGGATTCTCACACAGCTGTCGATTGGAGTGGGCCTTGCCATTTTCACAACAGAGGGCTTAGCTATTCATCCATGCAGTTTCGTTCTGCGAAATGAACCTTAGCCGCAGATCTGTCTTAGCTTTTATCATGGTCGTTGATTCTTTTCTCCTCCACGCCTTTTCATGATTTGGGATTATTTTTTTTATCTATGCCAGTATGGATTGTGAAATCGCTACAAGCCATATATCTACACCAGGTCTCATCCCAATCGTCGAAGGCTTTCTCTCTCTAAAAGGTTTTGCGATCCAGGGGAAAACGTCTAGACCACGCATGTTTGCCCACGTGAAATGATATGGAACCATTGATCTGCCATTGATTGATCGCATCCATTGAATATGGATCACACCCAATGTCACAATACACTTTCCATTTCCATTGCTGAAGGATGGTCACATGAGATTCGAGGGGCTGTGACCCTTACCGAACCTATGTCAAGCCCTCGAATCAACTGTTAAAATAGAATGTTAACAACTAGCTCCATGAGGGATGCTATCCTCCCAGTGAGGTAGAAAAGAACCCCCATAGACCAAGTGCCAAAACCATTGGGCCAGTTTCATCTCTTCTTGGACACCTCAATTACGCTTCATGCTACTACTCCAGTGAACTCATGCCACTCTTGCAAATCATGGTGGCGACTGTAAAATTGTGTTGGTAACTCAAAATGGAAACAAACTGAAAACAGTAATGAAGGAAATGATTGATAACTACTGAGCTTATTTTTTCCTACCTACCCTACCTAATTCTGTACACCAGTCCAACTAAGTGAAATCAGACTTCCAGTGAAGCCAATCAAGTAACTTGCTTAA
The DNA here is from genome assembly GCA_001517045.1 of Pseudotsuga menziesii. Taxonomy (NCBI): domain Eukaryota; kingdom Viridiplantae; phylum Streptophyta; class Pinopsida; order Pinales; family Pinaceae; genus Pseudotsuga; species Pseudotsuga menziesii. The sequence goes on from LPNX010046832.1 coordinate 87,348, forward strand.
TATTCTTGTTCTTGCATGGTGCTCGATGGACAAAAATGAAACAAACAAATGGGAGAAGGAAATGATATACAAACTGATCTTTAAGGCAGAGATGCGACCGATCATTGCCTTCTCCCAGACACCTCATGTACTTAGCCATGGGGTCATATAAATCATGGCAATCCCCAATGCGTCCTGTCACTTGCTCATGAGAAAGCTGTCTGGAGCTTCCTACTTCTAAAGAGCTGTCAGGATGACACTTGGAAGATTGCAGATGAGGACCCACGGATTTTTTCTCTAACAGGATCTCCCTCTGTCAGCCCGAAATTCCTGTGACGAAGGTGTGATGTGCTTTGAGAGGGGGGTATTCAACTTCTCCATTGGAATCGAGAAAGCATACTTCTTCCTGGTGAGGTGATGTTCTTGGAAGCAGAATATCAGAAAAAGCATTTATCTAAAAAATGGATGCATCTGCCTCAATTCTTGCACAAGTTTTCGGCTTACACCACCTTCGTTTCTTTCTGCTTTTTGTTGGAGGTCTTGATCATATGCCTTATCATCTCAAAAGATGCATAGCACAAGGGTAAGCTATCACCTCCAGTGCTCTCATCATCCTTTCTCACTTCGACCTTCTAGCTTGGCATTGCACTTCGACTTTTTTCATCATAAGGTGTCGTTTCAATAGCTAGCTTGTCAATATTCTGCAGGCACTCTTCTTCATATTTGTCGTACAAAGGTGCACCAAGCTCCTTCTCGGAATCATCTTTAGTTAACTAGGAGTAGGGTGGGTCACCATCTTCAGAGAATAGGCCATCTTTCTGCATATCATGAGAGATTTTTGACAGGCCATAGGCTTCCTCCTTTTGCTTGTAGGGCCCAACCAATTTGTATGTGTCTGTTATTTCACCGCCATCGCCTTGATCTGATAGCTTCCTAGACCTCTTAAGGTTTTCTTCAACCTCCAAACAGTCAGCGAACATCTGCTACAAGGTGGCTGATCTTCTCTCCAAAAGAAACAAGGATAGGTCAGGAGGAAAGGCGGTTGCATAATAGACCTTAGCAGCATCCTTAAGAGGTTGAACTTCCTTAGGCATGTTGTAGTAGGATATTGCGAATCTTTTATTAAAACTAGACACAGCCTCACCTCCATGCCTCCTCAAAGAATAAAACTATGAGAGTATTTGCTCCAATGGCTGGCTCCTACCCCAAAACCTCAAGAATGTGCAAGAAAGCTCTTCCCAGGTGTGGATGGACTTAGGCTGCAAATGTTTGAACCATACTTTGGCATCCCCTTGCAAGGACAAAATGAATGTCTGCATGTAGACATCATCATGTTCTATCTTGAAAAGGTCAGAGAAATGATCGAAATCCTGAATATGTTTTTCAGTAGTCAAGTCTTCAGATTCTCCATCGAACCTGGGGAGGTACTTGTGATATTTCATAGGAAAATCATGGAGGATAGGAGCCAATAGCAATGGTCTATATCAGCTTGGAGAAATGGGGGAGACAGGGATAGGTATGATAGCCGAACTATCGCCCGAGGCTTCATGAATTTCACAAGGGTGTTATTTGATGTTGGTTGCCCCTGGATAAAGATCTAGGCCGAAATCCGATGCGCAAGATGATGCAATGCTTTCTGTTTGTAAAGAAGGATAAACAAGGACATATTCATGGCTCAAATCAGGAGGAGTTGGGCCCGAGAAAGCTGTTTTGATGAATCTAAAAAGGGACAAGAGAAAACTTACAAGGTAGGATAAGGAATCCTGAAAGAAACGCAGACTCGAGTGCCTGGACCTTCTGCCGTGCATTTTTGAATTTTATGAGGGGCTCATTTCTAGGCTGGGTCGTCTAGCTTTTCTCGGTCATCAAATTTGATGGATTACATTACCAGTGGAGTCACTGACATTTAAACCCTTCAAGAGTGGAGTCTTGAGGTGAAAGATGCTCAACCTTCTTGGTGTCTGACCAATTGTTCACCATCAATTGCCATATCTAGGTCTTTTTTCGTTCTTCCCAGGGAGGATCTTCAAGTTTGCCCCTGACAATGACACCAATTTGTTAGCATCGGAAATGAGCCCAAGGTTGAGGAAAGGCCCGCCTCCAAGTAATAGAAGAACCACTTTATCCATTCCTCTAGCCCTACGTAGCCAGAGAGGGATCTCTCATTCTTCATCGGAGCATCTCCACATAAGGTTATCAGTCTTGTGTGTCAGTTGAGACTGCTCCGCATAGGATTTTCAATTGTCGTAATCAGGGGGCTAGGATCCTAAATGGGGAAAAGTATGTCAAGGAAGGTGCATGGGGGGGTTATCGAGGGGATGAAGGACCATGGGTAAATGGAGTCAAAACCTGCATAAGAATTGACTACTGGTGGAAGAGTGACATAAAATTGTAAGCAGAGGCAAGATAGCTACTAATTTCCCAATCAGGAGATTTAAGCGGTCATTTTAGAAGACAAGGAGGGATAGTCCATCATATGGAGCACCGGAAAGATGAATTCCATATGACTTTAGAAGAACCATTGTTAAATGCTTGTAATAATGGCCAGATAATAACAAGTATTAATTCTGCACCACTATACCCTAAGTCGCCAACATGAAAGAAATAAACAAAATGGAGTGGGAACAGGAAACACATTCACACGTAAAAGAAAGCACTTATTGGGAAAAACAATAACACAGGAATCTCATATGTGAATGAAAATCCTTCACTACAATTTATTCATACATAGGTGATGAGTTTTACAAATGGGAACCTCAGCCCGAGGATTGTTTCCCAATCCAATTTTCCAACCCCTTTCTCCCTCTATCGGGAGCGTTTTTATACAATCCTGATGTTGAGACTATAGAAGGCAGGACACATTCTTCATTGTTGATCAAGATCAGCTTCTCATGCAGCCATTGATTGGAGTGGGCCCCACCATTTTTGCAACAGAGGGATCAACTATTCATCTGTGTAGTTTCGTTCTGCGAAATGAACCTTAGCCACAGATCTATCTTAGCTTTTATCATGGCCGTTGATTCTTTTCTCCTCCACTCCTTTTCGTGATTTGGGATTGCGTTTTTATCCATGCAAGTATGGGTTGCAAAATCACTGCAAGCCATAGATCTACACTAGGCCTCATCTCAACCGTCAAAGGCTTTCACTCTTTAACAGGTTTCGTGAACCGGGGGAAAATGCCTGGACCACAAATGTTTGCCCACGTGAAACGATCTCGAACCGTTGATATGCCACTGATTGATCGCAGCCCTTGAATATGGATCGCTCCCAATGTCACAATACACTTGCCATTTCCATCATTGAAGGACCACCACATGAGATTCAAGGGGCTGGGACCCTTACCGAACCTCTGTCAAGCCCTCAAATCAACTGTTAAAATAGAGTGTTAACACTTGGGATGGGAAATGTATGGAGGTCAAATTCGAATTGGGAAGACCACTGATTTTGGAAAAACATGTTTTTGACTTGTGGGGAAAGTAAATGCTAGGAAAGGAATGCCCAAGCCATTATTGACCTATTCTCTCATTCATGTTTGGGATCTCACGCAGCTAAAGGTGTCCGATATCTATCCTTCACGATTTCTTACTTTTTATCCATTCTTCAATGGCTGGGATCTCGTTTTTGTATTTCTTAGTGAATGGGAGAAGAGATCCATGATTTTGGGGGTTTCAAGAGGATTTTTATCCTTTCCTCATGCAGCTCATCTTGTTGGGAATTTCCACCTCACGATTTATGTTGTTTCCTCATTGTTCCATACCCAAAAATCATTTTTGTGTTGCTTGGTGGTTAGGGAGCCAAGATTTCCCAATTTGTGGGTGAATGGAGGTCATTTTCACTTCTGTTATGACCATAAACGTTTTTTGAGTTTATATGTACGATTTGGGGGTTTATGGTGGTCAGGTTTCCTCCCATATTGTCAAGAATGATTCCTAAAATCATTATTTTCTCACCCTAGGTTGTTTCTCCCACCTGTCATTTTCATTTGTGATTGCCAAACGTTTTTTCTAAAACCCCAGAACTTGTAGGTGGCTATGAAGTGCATCATTGTTTGGCTTGGTTTAGTAAGCCTAAGGAACCCATCTGTTAGAGGGTTGACTATGATTGGTGTGATTGTTGTCTTGGTGGAGTAATTCCAAGGAACCTATGTGCTATTGTCTTATTTCCTTAGTATCCCATGACAACCAATGGTTTATTTGATGGGTTGGAAAGTCTGTGAAACCCAACTATGTGTTGGTATGACTGTGTGTGTATGGTCTTGTTGTGTCTAAGCTTGTTGTTCCCTAGTTCCTTGTGTAAATCATGCCCAACTTGGGGGTGGTTGTGATATTGAGAGACTAATGAGCACACTTGCCTATGGTTGGGTGGAATGTTGCAGCGACATACCTAGTTGTGAGGAAGCTTCTTATTAAGATAAGTATTCTTTGTGTATTTAATTTCTACAACTGTATTTATTTATGGATTAATATGAACATTTTGAATGTGTTGAATAGGTTTTTCTTCAGCTGTATATTTCATATATGATGCATCTGTGTATCTATTTTAATTCAATGCATTTAAAAGTGTATAAATGTTGGCGAATATTACCAATTCTTAAAATGCCAACTATAAAATGATTGGCGATATTTTTCAAAAAATATTTTAATTTCCAAGGATTTTATATCGTTTATATAATAATTTGGCGATTTTTAGGGTGAAAAAAATTTACCCCATCAAAATTAGGCGAAATAGGGCTTCAAAAAATGCAAAATGGCGAATGTTTTTTGGGAGAAAAACATAGAAAAATAGCCCACTGGGCTAAAATTCGCCCCTAAAATTATCCCTGTGCATTTTATGTTTATGTTCATGGGGCTATATTTCCTATTTGATAGCAGCAGGAGTGTGTAGGTCACTTTCTATCCATCTTCAGGATGAGGGTACAGGACGTGACATTAGGAATGTTCCCAAGTTTAGATATCATATTTACCGATTCTACACCCGTACTAGGAGTAGTCAAAGGAAAAAAAACCATAAGACATGAATCCTTCAACAGTTCTACCTCAACCGATTGGTAAGGCAGAGGGGATTTCCCTAACAAAGGAATATTGTTTGTGGTAGTGGTAGTAACATCAGGTGAACAAAAACCAAGCTGATCTTTGGTTACAATATTTCCTAAGGGAATTGGAGAGAGAAAAAAACTGGCAGAGCAACTGTTGTCATAGCATAAAACCAATTTCTCGCCAATAATATATTGTAATCCAGAGGAGCATAGACCACTTCCACTTGAATGGAAATAGTCTTTCCAAACAACTCAATGGATAGTTTCGATAACAATCCATGTGTTTGGAAACCTCATCCGTCGAAAGATTTCAAATTGGTAGGTGACTAAGTAAGTTCAGAAGAACCGATGGCTCTCCAACAAGACATAGACAAGACTGAAGTGGAATCCCCTTCGTCCAATATAGTACAACGGACCTTCTTTCCAACTCCCTTGGTTGTGATTTGAAATGCAAGTTGGTGGTATAACCTTGATTTGTAATTCTCCACATAAAAATTAATAGTAGTAGTATTTTCTAGATATAAGTCCCCTAAAGTTGTCAATAGGTTTTTACACTGGAAATGGAAACTTTCGAGTACTTCTAGTGTAGACATAGCACAAGGTGCTTGAGCCAAATCCTCAACAAAGTCATAGAATTGGGCAGCTTGAGCACTTGGATTAAATACATATTTACGGATATTACTCTTGGGAGGCCGTAAAACCAAATCGAGGTTAGGTTTCTCAATTGTAATAGGGCCATTAGAAGGTGGCGATGGAGAAGAATTTGTAGAATAATTTTTCTCGAAATAATTACCTTCCTCTTTATTCCCTATTGGTTTTTCATATGTCTGACTATGTTGCAGCTAAAATATCCACTGATGCGTGAGAACCCTTCAGAGAACCTGGCCAAGGATTCTTCTAGATGTTTTTTCCCTCTATTGATAAGGTTGGTGCTTTTTCTCCCTTATGACAAAGAACCGACACTTGTTGTCTCTTGAACTCATGTGCCGCCATCATATTTACCCTGTTCATAGAAAGCATCGACACCTTTACCCTTTGTGCAAAAAGCGCCAACAGAGTTAAAATGGGAAAAAATGAAGTTTTGAGAAGCTTCCATACAAAATCCCTTGTGGAGTTAGTTCCTATCAGCTAGGGAGAGGTGGCACTCAACATCCTCACCCTTATGGATCATCCCCTATCCCTTTCCTAAACAATCTCATCTCATATGGGCTTCCCTTGAGCTACAAAAGAATCCTTCATGAACTATGTGGAGGGAGACCAAGAAGAGAATCTTTATGCTGTTGGATTGAAGTCTGGTATTGAGGCAAAGTTGAGTGAGTTTGTGTGCAAATATCTTTGTGTAAATGTTGAGTATTGTGAGTGTGTTGTAAGACCATTCTAGAAGACAAAGATGGAAACATCAAGGATTTAGTTGTAGCTTTACCTTCTTATTTGATTAATACAAAAGTGTTTTCCTTTCCCATATTTTATTTGTGCTCATATCAATTAAGTATTATTAGATTCCTTGATCCCTAATATGGATTGTTAATATATATGGTTACTCTCATCTTGTTTTCTTGTTTTCTTTATGCTTCCTTGCAGGTACTGTAGACCACATAGAGAGCAGTGAAACAAAGACTAAAGCTTGCATATCTGTGGTATAAGAGTAATTTCAATAGTATATTAACCATCTAGGGAAAGTATATATTGTTGTGGTGTTTTGTTCTTTACTTGTACCATACAGGGTAGAGGAACAAGCGGTGTCCGCACCGGTTGTAGAATTCCTCCAAACAAAATTGGAGACCATATTGGAGAAATCTTGATCTAGTAATATCTAGGGTAGATCCATTCAGATCTGGAGAAAATCTAGTTAGATCTGAAGGATATCAGGTTAGATCTATAATTGTTTGTAACATTCTCACTTATAAAATTTTCATTCTCTTTATTAACTCACTTGGATTGTTAAGGTGAGTTATCCACCTTACTTTTTCATCAATTTGGCTCTATTTCTCATTCCTTTTGGTTTCTTTGTAGGCGATTGCATTTTTTCCAGTTGTGAATCCATCGACATACCTAGGCATATTTGACAAAGTGTTGTCCCTCTCTGGCGCCTACTGCACCCTAGCACTAAGCATTGATGTCGCCTTCCTCCATATGAAATAGGCAGTCGCAGATGCTTCTACTCAGTGAACACTATACACCATCCACCTGCTGGCACTCTGGTGCAACCATACACAATACACCAAGGTAAGTACATCACTGCCTTAGAGAACGTATTTTCATATTTTTTGCTTCTCTGAAGTTTGCTGTGTAATTTTCTTGTTGTTTTCCTATTGGATCTAAAATTTTGGTAGCTTGATCTCATCTTCTGCATTCAAATTTAAGATTTTTCATCTATAAGGAATTCGTAGTGAAAATGAATTGTGTTTAATTTAAATTTTTTGGATGCATGATAGGCTTAGCCCATTCTTTGAAAAAGTTTATTGTGAAAAGAGAAGATCTGTATCCTCTTTGAGATTAGTTCATTTTAGTTGTTTTATGTTCTTTCTTTTTCAAAAGCATATTAAAAAATACAAAAGAAGTCATCTACCTTATTTTGTTTGCATAAGCACTTAGCAAATTTTTCTTTATGAATTCTTAGGAAAATATTATTCCTAGTTTGCATGATCACTTAGGAAATTAGATCTTTATGAGTTTGATTGAGAAATTTTATTTTTAATAGACATTAGAGGCTCTCTTTCTTTTCTCCTTACAGAGATTAGGTATTTTTAATGGTGAAAATGTTGTTGTTTGAGAAAAGTTGCGATAGGTCTTGAAGTTTGGTTTATTGAAAGTAGCATGGCATCTTATTCTTAAAAATAAAGATTTATCCCCTACTATAGTTAGATTTCATCGAAGAAAAAGAGTTGCATCACATATATATTTTAAATTTGCATCTTAGTATACACTTCACAAGCATTCACTAATCATATAGATAAAATCAACTGTACCTTAGGTTAAAAAATTTAGTAACTTGAGTGATAGGGTAGAGATGTGTTATAATGTCTTAAAACATAGGAACTGTTGTTTTATGTCTGCATTAAATTCCAGAGATTGTCTGGTTCTTTCATGTATTGTTGGTATATCGAACGTCCTTTCACATTCCCTTGAGGTATTGTTGGAAAGCAACACCCTTCAGAGCATTTTGAACACGAATAATTTGAAAATTGGTAATCTTTCGATCAACATTGATATTTTCACCTTGATCAACACTCATCATGGATATTCTAGGAGTTCCCTAAGAATCTTTGATTCTTAAGGCACTCCCAATAGAAGCTTATTTTACTGCTCGATTCACTAAGATTAGCATCAGCTTATGTCAAACTTCGACTCTCATGATCTTAACCCCTCATTTATGTCGATCATCTAGAGAACTATAATTACAGAAGATTAGTAGCTCCTATTTTCGTTCCACTTATCACTCATGTATGATTAAAATCAAATGAATTTATAATTATTAATTCAAATTATTTACTACATGGTGTGATAATTGTTACTGTTTAGCTCATATATGAAACCTAATAGAGCTTTATCACTTCTGAATTATTCATCTCATCTTGTTTGTCATAAGGTTTTCAAGTCTATTTAATATGATTTTAATGAGCCATACCTTACTATACACTTATCCTTATTTCAAATTTGTATTTTTGAAATGAGTTGGTGTTAAAGTCTGCCATGAGGGTCTAAAGTCACTTTTTAGGTTTTGACATAGGTCTGGTTACATTATAAATTATTTCTCGATCATTTTTATAATAACCTTGATCCTAAGTTGTCAATTATATCCTTAGATGGTCACATTATTATGGTTTTATTCAATGAATGAAGGATGGGGATTTTGAAAACCATTCAATCGTGTGTTGAAACGATGAGTTGTTCTACATCATTATGACATTATGAAAATAATGATTAATGCTGAAGTCATGGTGAAACTAGGGTTTTGGTGTTCGTGTCACTTCAAGGTTTCCATCTATCAATCTTTCATCAGACAAACATAACTCTTAATAAATCACTCACTTGACTTCCTTGTAGCTCATCATGATCTGGTAAGTTGTTTTCAAAATCTATTTTATCTATCAACTCACATTATGATGAACTTGCAGGGAAATTTGTAGGGATTTGATAAAATAGGGCATCTCAGAATATTGATGGTAATGCTTAGACTGGCGATAAATCGACTGTATCTTTTAATCTGGTTTTCAAAAACCATAGAGGTTTGTTTATCTGCTGCCATGGCTCCAATGTTTAGGTTCAAGCTTATAGGTGATGAGTATCTGCATGCTTCTCTTGAATGTCGAGAGGTAATGTTAAGGTTTGGTTGGCTGGGGTTCTTACAAAATTTTTCCGGTTTCAATGTAGCAGTTTCCAAGGCGTTTGTAGATTCATTTGATTGGGTTAATGCACATGTTGGGGATGTTGAACTAAGGACGAATGAGGAATTTATTTCCCAAGCCATTGGGTTACCACAGACCGGAGAGCAGTGGTACAAAGGCAAGCATATTAAAAATGACGATTGCAAGGGGTTTCTTACCCCAGCTCATCGAAAAACCAAGTTTAAATCTGGCTTCCCCTTTAGAATGTTAATGAAGAAATGGTGAGCTTTGTTGGAGCTAATCATCAGGTATGTTACTTGCGAAGGTAGGATGTCTCAAATGCAATTCTATCACCTTCGGATGTTGTTGATATTCAAAGGATACCCTGTGAATATGCCCTATTTCTTCTTGAATAGCTTGCACATATCAAACTAATATTGGGGATAAGGACAGGAGTTTATTCCATCATGGGTTAATTAAATTCCTGGTGTCCTATCAACTAGAAGAACTAGGTGAAACCTGGGATTCCTTCCTCGTGTGAAATGGGTTCGGTGTTAACGAAGAATGGCACAGATAAAGACCTAGTGTTAGACGTAGGCATATAAACAATGAAGAATTCGAGCCTGAACATGAGCACTCTGGTTCTCAAGATGATTTGGGTGATGATATGTCCTAACCTGGCCAAACCATAAGTTTTGGTGATGTAAAGGTCAAGGTTGAAACAAATTCTAAAGTCCCTGAAAATAATTCTCAAGTTCGAATGAGGAAACCTCTAATCCCCATAACCTGTCAAAACAAGGACCTTCCTCACTCATAGGTTGACATAGGGCAGACAAAGGCTAAAGATCAGACTTGTTGGGCCATGAGCAATCGAGCTATACATAGGACCACATGCAGCATGACAGCCTCTTTGCTTTCCAGGAGAAATTTGAACATTCAGGATATCTCGGTTGTTGAGGTAAGTGATTCTTCATAAATTCACCCAAATCCAGTTCTCATAGGCCCATTTGTTCTAGATATTAATTATGTGTCTGCCTCTGCAAATGATGTCGTTGACAGTCAGCAAGTGAACCATGAATATGATCAAGAAATTGATCAAAAGCCTTACCTAGCTGATGAAGCCCAAAAGGCCACAAACAGAGAATCGAAAGAGAAAATTGATCAAAACACTCATGCCTGAGTCATTTCATCCCTACAAACTGACCTAAAGGAAGCTCAAGTTATCCAAACAAATGGCATGGAGGAAATCACAGGTTTAAAAACTGAATTGATAGCTTGGGTTGAGAAATGGAATGTGTTGAGAGGAAAGAAGTTGAAATATAAAGAACAAATTAAAAGTCTTATGTTGAAGAATCAAAAGTTGAAGAAGCAGAATAGGATTAACAGGATTAGAGATGTCAGGTTCAAAGCCAAACTAGATGAAGCAAGGAAAAGTGTACCCATTCGACTGTCTGTCAAATCTGCTTTAAAAACTTGACATTTTGTTTCTGTAGTGAATTCTAAAATTTGTCTTTTGAATCTTCAATTATGCATACAAGGGATTTCGAATAGGTCTTCACAGGTTAGTGATATTTTGGCTTTGTCAGTCTTCGGCTCTTAGTGCATGGTTTGATTATTTAAATAGAGATATCTGCAGAATTAAAATTGTGCAGACATCTCATTCATGTTTATATGATCATCATTGTATTCTGCTAAATAGATTTTTTTTTTGTCATTTACAGGTGTTAATGAGGCCATTGAGATAAAGCTGGATGATATCCTACATTTATGCTTTTTGACTATGCATGGTTACTCAATGGAGGATTTTTTGGGATTGCAACTAATTATTGCTCTGCGATTTCTACACTTCTGTTTCTAAGCATTTATTGGCATGGATTATCCAATATGGTGTTAACACATTCTAGAGAATATAACGCCGGATTTTCTCCAGTAAGTTGATTTTTTTTGGCATATTTGTCTGTCCAGATGGTTATGTAACAGCATGCATATGATTCTAGTCATTGTTGGACCATATTTGGATAAAATCCATATATTTCCTTAAGAATAGGAATTTTAGTTAATCAGTTGTAGTTTGTAATTCCCTTTATAAACAATTTCTAAACAAAAGTAAAGGGTTCAATTCCAAAGACTTGTGGAGAACTAATATTCTACAGTGCGATAATATATTATGTTATGCTTTTGTTCCTTTTATATTTGCTTCTGAGGATTGCTGGTTGCTACAGAATACTGAGGACCGTAGCTAAGTCTTTCAGTCAATTCATACTGTCCTATATGATGTTTCTCTTCTATTGAATTTCATTTTTCATATATATATATATATTGTTATAGTATATATGAAATCATTTTTTTTGGGATTTTGAATGAGTACATGGTGTTGAAATATGAATGATTCTTTGTTATCTTGAAAGTAAGTGAGTTTTTTCATGACTTTTCAATTTATTATGAAAAGTGCTACATGAAATATTGAGTATGTAAGCTGACCTTGAATCATCTTTAGGTTAATATTTGATTGTATCTATCATATTTCAAGATTATGCTAGATTCACTTGATTTCAGGTTTCATTTTATGTTTAAATTATATGGTAATGAGTTATCAACTTGTTATGAGTTAATCTAGATTTGTTTCTGTTGATGATAGACTTCTCTAATGAATGCAGAATTACAGATCATTTTATTCATTGATACCTGTTGTCAAACCAAACAAAACATGCTCTCAGCTAAGATAGATAATTTGCATCTAGGTCATTATAGAATTAGGAGCTACTATTCTTCGTACTTAGATTAAGATAGTTTTCAGTATCAATTAGTCATTAGGTTGAATTTGTTTGATTTATTAGAGGATTCAGTTAAGTCCAACTTATCACCTACACCTAAAGAGACTCTTGAGTTTGAGAGCACATTTTATAGGAAGCAGGGCCTTGATCCTGTGAGAGACAGTCATTCCAAACATACACAAGACTGTAATAAGTCGAGTGTGTGGGATGTCTTTCTATTGGTGGCGTAGGTCAGTTTATTCAGCCAACAAATGGTGCTAGATGAAGGGCCTGAGTTTAAATCTTAATGGCTAATCAATCTCATAATGCTCCTACTAGTAATCAACCTACTTCCTCCCTCACAAGTTTTGGAACATTGTCTACCCCAGTCTCTACATCACAACCCGAAACTGTAAATACCCCCTTTTTAGATGTAGTTAGGACCATTATTGAAAGAGATCCAACTGTCTCACCAGTTTCCCCAGAGAAGATAATTCAAACTTTAGAGGAAACACGTAGAATTTTAACTAGAGCCTATTCTCGTCAAACAGGGATCCCTCTGATTAATTTCGGAATACCAAGCATAACTCATTTTCAAACCTTCGTAGTAACAAAGTCAGTTGCGGATCCGCTTGGAGAAGAGCCTCTTGAACCATTGAGAGGGTCTCCTGATTATCATCTTAGTGATCTTTTGAGAGGAGTGGCTAGTCACAACAATTCCCGATGATTGTTATTTGTAGGTGGATCTGATCTACCCCCTTCACCACCCTAATCACCACCTGATAGTCCCTAAGACCATAACAATGTGTCTTCGTTAGACCCAGAATCCAATCCAGACATGGGTGATTGAGATCAAGGTAATCCTAATGCTGATAGACCATGGTTACAATGCGGTGTCGTTGTTGTTCCTGGACTATACCAGAACCTACCCAAACACCCTGATAAACTTCTACCTAAGTTTGACCCAGATGATAAAGGCCTAGCCAAAAAATCACATGGATAAATTCATCCTAGCTGTTCAAACTATGAATGTTCATCATGAGGATGTGGTATGTCGACTATTCCCTTTAACTTTCGAAGGCAAAGCCGCAGTTTGGTATTTCTCCCTAACTCAAGGATCCATAACTAGCTGGAGTGATTTTAGTCAGGAATTCCTGAACAATTTTGGTGAAGATAAAATGTTAGTTTTTCAACATTCAAGATAGCATTATATTAGGATATTTAACTGAGAGAACAACAAGTACAACAATCAAACATAAGAGACAATGAACATAGTGTTTTTCCTCAGGGAAACCATAAATGGAGAAAACCCTGCAACTTCCTCAGAGATAGAATCAGCACAAAGGTAAAACCGCAAAACAGTAAGATGCACTCCCGACAATAGTAACCTTCTTCTCCACTAGCCCCAGTGTCTTCTCCTTCCTCAACTATGCACTATACTTGAGTTTGTAAGTGATGTGTGCTAAATAGAAATTCCAACTCTCTATTTATACTAATCCTGACATGACTAAAAACCTACTAGGACTGACCTCTACTAGGAGAGTCTAATAACCCTAGTGCCCCGAAACTATAGGGACTTCAACCCTTAGACAATCAAAGGGTTTCCCACAATGACTTGACATGACTTGTTTATATTATTGATTCTCCTGATCGAAACATCGGGGCATGACATAACATGATAACATCCTGGAATAAACATCGGGTTACAATAGATAAGAAATACAAGTGAAATACATTCCAAAGTTACAATTACATCAACACTCCCTCTTAACTAGGAAGGTATTCTCTCAACACAATTTTCATTACTAGTCTTCTTCTCTGTATCAACTAGATCATCTCGGCATCTGCATCTTCAAGTCTTCTTTTTCTTCAAGTCATGTTTTATTTGGATCTGGATCATCACTCGATATGGATCATCATCACTGGATCATGCTCGATCTAGAACATCGTCACTAGATCATACTCGATCTGGAACATCGTCACTGGATCATACTCGATCTGGAACATTGTCACTAGATCATACTCGATCTAGAACATCCTCACTGGATCATACTCGATCTGGAACATCGTCACTATATCATACACAATCTGGAGCATCGTCACTGGATCATCATCATTGAATCTGGATCATCACTCGATCTGGATCATCATCACTGGATTGGATCTATATCATCACTCAATCTGGTTCATCATCACTAGACTAGATCTGGATCATCACTCAATCTGGATCATAGCTCGATCTGGATCTTATTTGGTCATCAGCATATGTGCTATCTCATGATTCTTCTCGTCACAGGAAGTTCTACAGAGCTATCCTTCTTTGGTAGCCCTTATATCTGACCTACTCGTCAGAATGGCGGTAGCCCTTACATCTGACCTACTCATCAGAATGGCATTAGCCCTTACATCTGACCTACTCGTCAGAATGGCCAGCTCTCACATATGTCATGCGAGGAACTTAATCCTTTAGCCATGAAAAGAATGGCACTTCCCTTACATCTAACCTACTCATCAAAATGGTGGTAGCCCTTACATCTGAACTACTCATCAGAATGGCCAGCTCTCACATCTGTCATGGGAGGAACTTAATCCTTTAGCCATGAACATAATGGAACCTCCCTTACATTTGACCTACTCATCAGAATGGACGTAGCCCTTACATCTAACCTACTCGTAAAAATGGCCAACACTCACATCTGACATGGGAGGAACTTAATCCTTTAGCCATGAACAAAATGGCACTTCCCTTACATCTGACCTACTCGTCAGAATGGCAGTGGCCCTTACATTTGACCTACTCATCAGAATGGCCAACACTCACATCTAGCATGGGAGGAACTTAATCCTTTAGCCGTGAACATAATGGCTCAGCCCTTATATATGACCTACTCATCAAAATGGCTATGAATCTCAGTACTCATATCTGTCAAGAAATGAACCAATCCTCTCACTATGATAGAATGGATCAGCCCTTATATTTGACCTACTCGTCAGAATGGCTATGGGACTCATCACTTTCCCTTGGAGGAAACCTCTATCTAGAGAACACCAAGTTTCTTCTTGAAGTACTCGAACTTCACTGTAGCCAATCACTTTGTCAACACATCAGCTATCTGTTCTTCCATCGCAACATACTATAGCTTCACCGCTCCCCTCTGCACCATATCCCTAATATAGTGATACTTGATCTCGATGTGCTTTGACTTGTCATGGAACACTGGATTCTTTGACAACTTCACACAACTCTAGTTGTCACAATATATACAAGTAGCATCTATCTGGAGATCAAATAAATAGGACAATAGCTTTCATAGCTATACTGCCTCACAACTAGCTGAACAAGCTATGACATACTCTACTTCAGTTGTACTCAGTGCCACACAGGATTGCTTCCTACTAAACCAAGAGATCACACCTAATCCCATACTGAAGCAACACCCTGAAGTGCTCTTCCTATCGATGGAAATGCCTGTCCAATCTTAATCAACATAACCCTCCAAGTTAATCTTCTGATTTGCATCATAATTGAGCCCATAATCAACTGTACCCCTTAGGTACCTTAGAATATGATTTGCAGCAATCAAGTGAACATTTCTCAAATCTGTCAAGAACTAGCTCAAGGTGTTCACAACAAAGCAAATGTCTGGTCTCGTGTTCGTCAGGTACATCAAGGACCCAATCATCTGACGATACATCATAGCATCAACCAACTCTGATAAAGCATCACTCAATAGCTTCAGGTTCGATGCCATAGGTGTGGCCATAGCCTTACAGTTCATCATCCCAAACCTCTTCAGGATCTCTACTGCATACTTCGCTTGTCCAACGAAGATTCCATCTGTACTCTGCCACACCTCCATACCTAGAAAATAATGCATCATACCCAAGTCCTTCATCTCGAGCTCGGAAACAAGCTTTCTCTTTGTATCAGCAATCAACCCATCCATACCTGTCACAA
Source organism: Pseudotsuga menziesii (assembly GCA_001517045.1). Taxonomy (NCBI): domain Eukaryota; kingdom Viridiplantae; phylum Streptophyta; class Pinopsida; order Pinales; family Pinaceae; genus Pseudotsuga; species Pseudotsuga menziesii. The sequence goes on from LPNX010046832.1 coordinate 103,401, forward strand.
ATAGATCATCTACATATAGTAGAAGTATCACTGGGTTTCCATCTTCAACCTTGTAGTAAAGGTTGGATTCTACTTTACTCTTGGTAAAGCCGAAACTAGATAGAAAGCTATGAATTCTTCCATACCATGTCCTGGGTGCCTGTTTTAAGCCATATAGGGATTTCTTCAATTTTCACACATGAGACTCCCTGTCATATGTCTCAAAACCGAGTGGTTGTTCCACATATACTTCCTCTTCTACTACACCATTCAAGAAAGCAGTCTTGACATCCATTTGGTGTATCTTCCATTTCATTACTGCAACCAGAGAAAGTACTGATCTGATGGAAGTGTATCTGGCTACGGGTGCAAATATTTCTTCATAATCTATTCCTTATTTCTTAGAGAAACCCTGAGCCACAAATCTTACCTTATATTTTCAATGCTACCATCTGTAGCATGCTTGATTTTGTAGATCCATTTGGAAGTTACAACTGACTTCCCTTCTCATCTTGGGACAACATCCCAAACAAGATTCTTCATGATTGATTGGTATTCTTTGATCATAGCATCCTTTCATTCTTTCCATTCTGCCACTTCTTCATAACTGGAAGGTTCTTTGTCAATGAAATCACATAGTAAAGCTACATACCCGGAGTAGGATCTGGTCCTCTTTCTTTCTCTGTGATTCTCTTCTGGAGCCCCATATCTTTCTACACCTTGGATAAGTTCTCATACCCAAGAAGGTCTCCTCTTATGAGGATTCTTCTCTAGAGGTGGATCTACAGGTATTTGTGGTTCTTCAAATTCTCGATCTTCTTCTTGAGCTTCTTCGTTCATGGTTGTATCATGAACTCTGGGTGCTTCTACTTCTTTGGATTCTTTAGTAGGTATATTTTTGGATTTGTTGTGGGTTTTATCGTCATTGAATGTCACATCCTTGCTGATGTCAATCTTCTTGAATCCTGAGAAGTATATTATGTAATCCTTCAAGCTTTCAAAGTATCCCACAAATATACCCTTCTTTCCTTAAAAATCTAATTTAGTCCTCTTTTCTTTTGGAATGTGAATCTACACCAGACATCCGAATATTCTAAGATGGATGACTTCTGGTTTCTTGCCAGAGAAGACTTCTTCAAGAGTCTTGTTCTCGAGTACTCTATGTGGAGTACAGTTTTGTACATACACCGTTCTTCGAGCAGATTCCACCCAAAGGTGCATAGGAAGGTCTTGATCATGAATCATTTCTCTTGCTGCTTCCATGATAGTTCTATTATTCCTTTCTGCAATTCCATTCTGCTGTGGATTATAAGGAATGGACAAATCCCTCTTAATCCCTGATTCTTTGAATAGCTCTTTGAATTTATTTGAAGTGAATTCTCCGCCATTATCTGATCAAAAAATCTTGATCTTCTTTTCAGTATGGTTCTCGATCAAGGCTTTGAATTCCTTGAACTTGCTAAATACTTCATCTTTGTTCTTCATGAAGTAAACCCATGTCTTCCTAGAAAAATCATCAATAAGAGAAACATAATATGCATACCCTCTTAGTGATTTTGATGACATAGGACCGCATACATCAAAGTGGATGATTTCCAAGATTCATTTTTCTTTTCTCTCGCTGCTTGGAAATGTCTTCTTTGTATTCTTTCCTTTCACACATCCTTTGCAGACCCCATCATGTTTTGCTTGGATTTATGGAAGACCTTCAACAGCTTTGATTGCAATCGGTAGTGCTTTGTAATGCACATGTGCAAGACTTCTATGCCAAAGTTCACTTGGCTCTATTGTGTCATGGACCAAGGCTTGTTCTGGATGGCCCTTCAATTTGTACAACCCTCTTTCTTGTTATCCAATCACCACTGCATCATCGATAGTCTTTCCTTTTGGCCACATGATGAATTGACCATCTATGAATGCAACCCGCATTCCTTTTGCATCTAATGCTGATATGGATAGGAGGTTCTTCTTGAGTCTTGGCACAAACAATACTTCCTTCATTGTTAGAGACTTTCCAGAGTCTAGTTTATAGGAAGATTCCCCACTACCTTTTATTAAATATTGGTAGTCATCTCCTAGCTTTACCTTGTGAGGTGATTCATGTTCTGACAGTCTTAGAAAGGATTTCTTGAATCTTGTCATATGTTTGGAAGCCCCACTATCGATGAGCCAATCATCACTTCCATGAGTAATGTTTCCCATGAGAGTGGAAATCAAAACATATTCATCCTCACTTGAAGAATATTCACTTTCATATTTGGTTCTCTTCTTGGATGGTTCATCATCCTCTGCAGCATGAGCATGATGTCTTCTTTTGTTGCTCTTGTTTGTTGGCTTAGGTTTCTTAGGACAATTATTTGCATAATGTCCTACTTCATCACATGTATAACATATGACTCTAGATAAATACTTTTTGTGATAGGACTTACCTCTTTGGAAATGAGATATTCTTTTGGATGACTTGGAGTGAGACTTGGAGTGTACCATGAGAGCCTGATCTTCACTTCCCATATTCTCTTCTTGAACTACTATTTGAGCTTCTTCTTGAGAACATTGTTCCCATAGTCTGCTGAACTTGACTAACTTCTTTCTAGAACATATTCCTTGGATGAAAGAATCCCATGACCTAGGGAGGCCATTCAAAGTAGTCATCACAATCTCTGCATTTTCCACTTTGTCATCAATAGCTTCTAGTTGTTCCTTGATCTGAGAAACTCTTGTGAAGTAAGACTGGATTGTTTCTGCATTCTGAATCTTCACATTCTTCAGTTGGTTTCTCAGAGTCATCTTCAGGTTTATGTTCTTCCCTTCAAACAATTTGGTTAGGGCATTAAACATAGCTTTAGGTGTATTTAGGGAGGACACCTGTGGTATGAGATGATCCTTGATAGAATCAGCAATGATTCTCTTTGCCATAACCAACTTCTTCTTATGCAATTCCTTAGCCTCATCTTTCTCTGGAACTGGAACCTCCTCATGGATGTAGGAGTCCAACTCATGCTCTTCCAAGACCAGGGATATCCTATACTTCCAAGCTCAAAAGTTATCAGCTCCCTCAAGCTTTTCATCAAGCTTGGTATGATGAGACATATTAACTGAGAACCTCAAATGGAAATACAAAAGATTTTAGATCTTACCAGGTCAAGATGTTGGATCTGAAACTTGAGCTGAAATCCTGCAGAGCTAGTTTAGGAACAAATTAGGGTTTTGATTTTTCAGAGTTGTGTCTAGAAAAATTCCTTGAAATTTATCCCTAACTTCGATTTTGGGGAGGAGATAAATCTAAGCCTGGGCTCACTAAAAAATTCCTCCTCTATGAAAAGCCCTAATTTTCGGCAGCAGTGACAGGTCCAAAATTGAAAAACCTCAGAATTGAATTATTCCTTGACAGAAAGATGCACCCTAAGGAGGAGAGTTATTCCACCTTAATTTTGCTGAAAATATGTACAGAGAGATCCACAAAGTAGGAACCCCTAGTTCCTACAACTGCACAGTGTCTTCTTCTTAGGTTAGCTCTGAGTCCATGTTAGTTTTTCAACATTCAAGCTAGCATTATGTTAGGATCTTTAACTAAGAGAACAACAAGTACATCAATCAAACATAAGAGACAATGAACATAGTGTTTTTCCTCAGGGAAACCATCAATGGAAAAAACCCCACAACTTCCTCAGAGATAGAATCAGCACAAAGGTAAAACCACAAAATAGTAAGATGCACTCCTGACAGCAGTAACCTTCTTCTTCACTAGCCCCAGTGTCTTCTCCTTCCTCAACTATGCGCTATACTTGAGTGTGTAAGTGATGTGTGCTAAATAGAGACTCCAACTCTCTATTTATACTAATCCTGGAATGAATAAAACCCTACTAGGGCCGACCTCTACTAGGAGAGTCTAATAACCCTAGTGCCCTAGAACTGCGAGGACTTTAACCCTTAGACAATCAGAGGGTTACCAACAATGACTTGACATGACTTTTTTATATTATTGATTCTCCCGATCGAAACATCGGGGCATGACATAACATGATAACATCTTGGAATAAACATTGGGTTACAATAGATAATAAATACAAGTGAAATACATTCCGAAGTTACAATTACATCAACATAAAACTCCTACTATGTTAGCACTAGAACTGGATAGAATCAAGATAGAGAGCAAAGAAAGGATAAAGGATTTCAATCAACATTTCCTTACTCTCTTGAATAAGATACCAGGAGCCTCCCAACCTCCAAAAGATATCATTATTGAGAATTATGCCTCAGCTTTACCGAAATACTTGGGAATGTTTGTGAAACAAGTTGGAAAAATCATGTTAGTTGAAACCTTCGAAGAGGCAATCAAGGTTGGAAAGAATTCATTAACATTTGAACCATAAAATAATGGTAAAATTGGTGGCTCCCTTCGTAAACTTAATGAAACCCCTACTAGAACCAACACGGATAAAAGAGATGCTCCTGCTTTCAATGTAGAAAAGTTACAACAAGAAATTAGATCTCTTACAAATGAAGTGGTGATATTGAAATGAAATAGTGGGGAAGGTACTTCAAATAGAGGGAATTTCAAAACCCCATACCGGCCATTTACATCCCCGAATGCTAGGAAAAACACTTTGCCTGACGTATCAACTAATGAGGAAGTTTTCAATATATAAGGGTTGTTTATGCCTTACTTGATTCTTCAACCGATCAAGAGTCAGACGAATATCGTGAAACCGAGAAGTCTAGAATAGAAGAGGAAACTTCTAAAGATCATCCCCGCTTAATTGCGATTTCTGGGATAGTTCAGCCAAAGAAGGGAAGTCTAGTGACCATTCTATCTTTTTCAACCAGCACACTCATAATACAAGAAGTAAAGGCCCTATAGATTTTCAGCCATCATTAGCACCTAAGAATAGTCCCTAGCCTTCAAATCAGCAGCCTGCCACTCAAGGTATGGATCCCCAATATGGCATCATAGAAGATATCAAGAAACAGAGGGAAAATATTAGCATGTTTGATTTATTGAAAATTTATCACATGCCTAGGGGTTCAATACTTTCAAACTTGTCAAATCCATCAACCACCAAAACAAAGAATAAACCCTCTGTACCGTTAGTCAATAACCTTGATCCTTCAACCAGTAAAACAACAGTAGGTTTTAATAGTAATATCAAAACAACTGCTGATAAAGATGCACTCATAGGTAAGAACTCCAAATCTACGACTCCACCATTTCTTCTAACGTTTGAAATATTCAACCGGAATGTTCATAACTATATGATTGATTATGGAGCTTCATCAAACATTATGCATTATTCAGTCTGTAAGAAGTTCAATGCCAAGCCCACTCCTTGTGAAATTCAAATCAGCCAACTAGATCGATCTAAGGTGAAGATCATAGGAGAATTAAAAGGAGTGAATATTAGAATGGCCACTAATCCACAACTCTTCTAGGTTATTGACGTAGTGGTAGCAGACATACCAGATGTCTATGGGCTATTTTTAAGTCATGACTAGTCTCAAGCCTTAAGGGGATATTTTTCAACCGATTGGTCACATTTGTGGTTACCTAAGAATGGGTGACCAAATTAGATTAGGATTGATAGAGAGAGGTACATGAAACACACAGTGACCGAAATAAATGCTTCTAACGAACCAGTTTTGTTTAGTGATTCTATTTTAGGAAACTATGGATACAATTCTGATTTGGGGAGTTTTCCTGCACTTAAATCTGCATTTATCAATTCTGTAAATAAATCAGAAATTCTACATTGTGATTTTCAGGAAGCTACCCCTAGTTTGGTTAACACTGTGAATAATGTAAATGATGTAATTAGTCTTGTTGATATGCCTTGGCATCTGTATTTTGATGGATCTAGATCAAAGGAAGGCGCGGGATTAGGTTGCATGCTCCTAGACCCTGTAGGAAACAAATTCATGCTATATTGTAGGCTGGAATTTCTTTGCACAAATAACACAACCGAACATGAGGCCGTCATACAGGGACTAAAGAAGGCACTAGACTTAAAGGTTAAAGTTATGATTGCATTTGGCGATTCTGAAATAATTGTTCGACAAGTTTGCAATTCCATTCATTGCTTGTCTAATCATTTGCAAAGTTATCAAAAAGAGGTATGGAATTAAATTTCAGCACTTGATGCTTTTAATATTGAATCCATTCCTCGTTTTCAGAATAAAGAAGCTAACTTGTTGGCAAATGTAGCTTCATGACTCATTCCCATAGAAAATTGTTCCCCTAATGTTTTTTCTATTGAGTTATTATTTAGGCTGTCAATTCCATATAACATTACTAACTGGAGTGTCTTTAATGATGATTCACATATTATTTCATTCTTAATAGGGGAAGATACTTTTAAGGAATCCATAATTGACGAGATCACACATGATGAGGATCTACACAATTTCTCAGTAATCCACCCACCCCGTCCCATCGATCAATCTTTTGAACAGGTAAATTCGATCCCTACATCAGTCCTCCGGCTCGAAACGTTTTATGACCTGCATGATAAGTTCAAGGGAGTGCCTAATTGCAAGACAAACAGTTCCAACATGAATTATGAAACCATAAACTTAGGCACGGAAGCAAATCCTCAAAATATCAACTTAGGATCAGACTGCACCCCAAATGAGAAATCAGCCTTCCTGAAACTATTTAGAGAATTCAAGGACGTATTTGCATGGTCCTATGAATATCTCAAGTGTTTTGATACCCAGATCATACAACACATAATCCCATGAAATCTCAGTCAAAACCATTCCAGCAGAAATTAAGGAAAATGCACCCTACCTTAGAACCAGCAGTAAAGAAAGAATTGAATAAATTGCTTACTACCCGGATCATATTTCATGTACGCCATGCACAGTGGGTGGCAAACCTTGTCCCCATTAGGAAGAAGAATTGAGATATTCAGCTCTGTGTAGATTTCCAAAACCTAAACCAATCATCAAAAAAGGACAACTATCCTGTCCCACCCATGGAACAGATCCTACAAAAGGTGTTAGGCACTCAAATGTTGTCTTTTTTAGACAGTTTCTCTGGGTACAACCAGGTCTTAGTTTCTCTATCAGATCAGCTGGAAACCACTTTTAGGACACCTTGGGGAACCTATGCCTACGAGAAGATGCCTTTTGGATTGATAAACACTGGGGCCACATTCCAAAGGGTAATGGTCGTTGCTTTCAGAGGACTGATAAATCACTCTATCATTGTCTATTTGGACGACATCACTGTTTTCCAAAAATAGATCTGATCACATTTCACACTTACGTAAAGCGCTTGAACGTTGCAGGAAGTTTGTTATTTCCCTTAACCCTAAAAAGACAATATTTGCTGTAACTGAGGGAATTTTGATAGGGTTTGTAGTGTCAAAAGAGGGGATCATGATTGATCCAGAAAGAATAGAAGCTACCTCTAGGATTCCTTTTCCTGCTACTAAGAAATCCATGCAATCCTTCATGGGAAAGATAAATTTCGTGAGATTTGTTCCAAGTTTTTTCTAAAATCGTTCGCCCACTACAGAATATGATTAAGAAAGACAATAGTTTTTCATGGGGGGGTAAAGAAAAGGAGTCATTTATCAGGATTAGAGAGGCCATAGCTGAGGCACCTGCACTTGTGAGTCCTGATTTTAAAAAAGACTTTATTCTCTATACTTTTGCATCTGACATATCTGATGCAACTGTTCTTACTCAGAATAACCAGAAATATGAGGAAGTACCCATCTCCTTCATGAGCTCAAATTTAAAAGGAGTTGAACTAAACTATCACGAAGTGGATAAACAGGCTTTTGCCATGGTCAAAGCAGTAAAGCATTTTCACCCTTATCTCCTTAAATAAAAAATGAAGGTAATTGTTCCATTTTCTGCTGTGAGAAATTTGTTGGTACAAAAATACCTTGGAGAAAAAAGGGCACATTGGATGGTTGCTCTTTAGGAGTATTATCTAGAGATTAAACCCTCTCAGGTCATACATGGTTTGGGGTTGTGTAAACTAGCTGTCGAGTCAGCACATCTGCCTGCTGATCAGAATGGCATACCTTTAGATGATGTCCTGCTCCAAAAATAATTTTTTTTTATCCTAGACCCCACTAGCTCATGGTATACAAACATTTGCGCTTATATTGAAATAGGCAGTGCTCTAGATAATTTAGACCCAAATAAGAAAAGAGCGGTAAGATTAAAATCAGCACCCTATCAATTGGTAAATAATGTGCTTTTCAGGAAAAATGCAGATGGAGTTTTGCTTCGTTGCCTAGAAAAAGAGGAATATGATTTGGTTCTAACACAATTGCATGACGGTCCTGCTAGTGGCCACTTCAGTGGTGATACTACTGCTCATAAAATTTTAAGAGCAGGTTATTTTTTGCCAACTCTTTTTAAAGATGTCCATGCTTTTATTATAAAGTGCCAAGATTTCCAGACCGCAACTGGCAGAGTTAAGAAACCAGCTTTTCCTTTACATCCTATGGTGGTGGACAAACCTTTCCAACAGTGGGGAATTGACATCGTTGGACCAATAAATCCATCCTCCTCCCTCCAGCATAAGTACATCATAACTGCCACTGACTATTTTACTCGATGGTCTGAAGCTGAACCCCTACGGGTGGTTAATACAAATTAGGTATTACCTTTTCTTGAAACTAACATAATCACCAGATTTGGAGTGCCTGAATCTCTAGTGTTTGATAATGCATCTTATCATTAGAGGAATTTTGGGGTATAAAATGGGCCTCCTAAGGAAAATAATAAAATAATAGTTAAAATAATAAAATAATATTGATTAATTTTGGAGGAAGAAAGAAAAAAAACTACTTTTTGTGTTCGTATTTTCGACATATCTCATTGTGTTTTTACTCAAATTTCGATCGGGAGAGCTCGTTGGATGCGGAATTCGATTCTGCATCCAACGAGTACCCACACTGCATACTTTTGATGGGCCTCGCTACCCCAAAAACAAGAAATACCTGAAAAATGTGATGATGATGTCAATGAGATATGTCGAAAATACGAACAAAAAAAGTAGTTTTTTTTATGACAAATATGTCAATTCAACCATTATGGTTGACTTATTTTATTGAAATTCTATTGGTTCTTGAATTCCAACTCACAAAAACTTATTTTGGCACGTTTTCTTATAAGGCCCATTTTAGACCCCAAATTTCCTCTAATGTTTTCTTCTGGATAATTGACTGAATTTGCATTAGAAAAAGGAATCAGAATCAAGTATTCAACAAACTACTACCCACAAGGCAATGGCCTTGCTGAATCAACAAACAAGAACTTGCTGAAAATTCTGAAAAGATCCATAGCTGAGCATCACAGGAATTGGCATATTGTTCTATATCAAGCTCTATGGGCTGATAGGGTTACTCCAAAATCATCTGTTGGTAACTATCCCTTCTTTTTGGTATATGGAGTGGATGCTATTCTTCCCCCAAATCTATTTTTACTTTCATTACAGCTTGCACAAGATGTACAAGAGACTGAGTGTTCATCCATCGAAGAAAGAATCAATATTTTGTTGAAGTTGGAAGAGGAAAGAGAAAATGATAAGAAACATTTTGCGAAACAATAAAAAATTGTTAAATCATGGTTCGATCGTGGCTCATCCTCAAATAGAGAATTACGAGCAAATGATCGGGTTTTGATATGGGACAAAGCACACGAAGTTAAAGGGGAACATACCAAATTCCAACGCCTTTGGTTAGGTCAGGTCCATACGTGATAGCATAGAAACTTAGTCCTAATACTTTCCATTTAAATACTTTGCAAGGACAGCTTGATAGCCTCCCAGTAAATGGGCATACCCTTAAAAGGTACTTTCAATAATCTCACATCATCGAGTCATTTCCATTGTATATTCTCATCTGTGTAGATTTATGTACATAAAATTTGGTTTTATTCTGATTTCTAGTTAGAATTTTCGATCTTACACTCACCAATTATTTTCTTTACTATCATCATCATAATGACTTATCCAGAATTTTAGATGACAGGTCATGAAAATAATTCAACTCTACAGATCATTTACTGTACATAAGATTGTGTTTTGCCTCTGTAAATAGTTGCTTTCTCCAACACATCTCCTATCTTCAACCACAAGCTTCACCATGAAGCATTCTACATGGACTTAAAAAAGAACCTGATGATGAAATGTGTCAAATAGAAATGGCTGAAATGCATATCAGATTGTAACTACTGATGATGGCTGGAACTATCCGATCTCTCATAAGTGATCTATTTTCAAACTTGTAGTAGTTTTAGCCTCCACAATTTTTTTCTTAGTAGTCCTTGATTGTTGTCTTCGGGTGTCTTCTTACATATCAAGTACTTTAGGAAATTTATTTACTGATTCCAATGGATGTCTACTAAGCGCAAAAATTCGTTGAAGATATCTGGTCATATTTAAGCTATCTTGTGCAGTCTGTGGTCTCCTTCCCCTGATTTTCGTGAATACATCTAGTCACTCCACCAGGGAAATACTCCTGAAATAAGGTGAATGTGAAAAGGTTAATTAGAAAACAGGAGGTCTCATCATGATCCGATCTATTTATGATCATAAATTCTATTGGAATGACATTGTCAAAATTTGGTTACCAAGCCAATGACAACAACTCTTAGTCGAATAACTGAGAGACAGGAAGTCTCATCACGAGCTGGCCTGATCAATTTCTAGTAGGATTGGTGAATAAGGCTATCATTATTTGGTCACCAAGATAAGATAGTATTTATGATTAATTCTTTTTTTGTTTATCTCTATGTATATGATTTGTATATATACTAACAAGGTTTCAATTTCTTTTAAAAAAAAAGAAAAAAAGAAAAGGAGGAGTATTGTCTGCTATTTTGCTTGAATGAGGGGAGAACCAACTGATGTTCTAAAGAAGCCATATCTATACAGGCATTGGTTAACCTATTTTTGGCCTTATATATCTACATTGGAGTTAAGTCATCTTGCTCTTTCCTGAGTCTGATTAGGATCAAGAACACTCAGCTAACAGTCATAGGATTGTTACAGAAATCTGTTGAGGTCTGGTCATATGTTCAGACGGGTTTGAATTTGAGATCACTTAGGTAGAGATTTGATATTTTTAAGGAAATATTTTTTACTATCTGAAGAGTGAACGTTTTTTCCATAGATATAATTGGTTCGGTCCCAGCATGTCACCAATTGTTGGCAAGCAACACCCTTCAGAGCATTTTGAACACGAATAATTTGAAAATTGGTAATCTTTCGATCAACGTTGATATTTTCACCTGGATCAACACTCATCATGGATATTCTAGGAGTGTCCTAAGAATATTTGATTCTTAAGGAACTCCCAATAGAAGCTTATTTTACTGATCGATTCACTAAGATTAGCATCAGCTTATGTCAAAATTTGACTCTCATGATCTTAACCCCTCATTTCTGTCGATCATCTGGAGAACTATAATTACAAAAGATTAGTAGATCCTATTTTTGTTCCACTTATCACTAATGTATGATTAAAATAAAATGAATTTATAGTTATTAATTCAAATTAGTTACTACATGGTGTGATAACTTTTACTATTTAGCTCATATATGAAACCTAATAGAGCTTTATAAATTTTGAATTATTCATCTCATCTTGTTTGTCATAAGGTTTTAAAGTGTATTTAATATGATTTTCATGAGCCATACATTACTATATGCTTATCCTTATTTCAAATTTGTATTTCTGAAATGAGTTGGTGTTAAAGTCTTCCATGAGGGTCTAAAGTCACTTTTTAGGTTTTGACATAGTTCTGGTTACATTATAAATTATTTCTCGATCATTTTTATAATAACCTTGATCCTAAGTTATCAATTATATCCTTATATGGTCTCAATATTATGGTTTTATTCGATGAATGAAGGATGGGGGTTTTGAAAACCATTCAATCATGTGTTGAAACGATGAGTTGTTCTACATCATTACAACATTATGAAAATAACGATTAGCGATGAAGTCATGGTGAAACTAGGGTTTTGGTATTCGTGTCACTTCAAGGTTGCTATCTGTCAATATTTCATCATACAAACATAACTCTTAATAACTCGCTCATTTGACTTCCTTGCAGCTCATCATGATCTGGTAAGTTGTTTTCAAAATCTCTTTTATCTGTCAACTCACATTATGATGAACTTACAGGGAAATTTGTAGGGATTTGATAAAACAGGGCATCTCAGAATATTGATGGTAATGCTTAGACTATCGATAAATCGACTCTATCTTTTAATCTGGTTTTCAAAAACCCTAGAGGTTTGTTTATCTTTTTCCATGGTTCTGGTGTCCAAGTTTGAGCTTATAGGTGATGAGTATATGCATGCTGCTCCTGAGTGTTGAGAGGTAATGTCAAGGTTTGGTTGGCTGGGTTTCTTACAAAAGTTTTTTAGTTTCAATGTAGCAGTTTCCAAGGCGTTTGCAGATTCATTCAACGGGGTTAATGCACATGTTTGGGATGTTGAGCTAAGGCTGACTGAGGAATTTATTTCCCAAGCCATTGGGTTACCACAGACCGTCGAGCGGTGGTACAAAGGAAAGCATATTAAAAATGACGATTGGAAGGGGTTTCTTACCCCAGCTCATCAGCAATCCAAGTTTAAATCCGGCTTCCCATATAGACTGTTAATGAAGAAATGGCAGGCTTTGTTGGAGCTAATCATTAGGTATGTTACTTGTGAAGGTAGGCTATCTCAAACACAATTCTATCACCTTCGACTATTGATGATATTCAAAGGATACCTGGTGAATATGCCCTATTCTTCTTGAATAGCTTGCACAAAATGGCATGCACATATCAAACTAATATTGGGGATAAGGACAGAATTTTATTCCATCATGGTTTAATTAAAATCATAGTGCCCTATAGACTAGAAGAACTAGGTGAAACCTGGGATTCGTTCCTCATGCGAAATGGGTTCGGTGTTAATGAAGAATGGCCCAAATAGAGGCCTAGGGTTAGACGTAGGCACATAAACAACGAAGAAGTCGAGCCTGAACTTGAGGACTCTGGTTCTCAGGATGATTTGGGTCATGATATGTCCCAACCTGGCTAAACCCTAAGTTTAGGTAATGTAAAGGTCAAGGTTGAAACAAATTCTGAAGTCCCTGAAAATAATTCTCAAGTTTGAATGAGGAAACCTCTAATCCCCATAACTTATCAAAACAAGGACCTTCCTCACTCACAGGTTGACATAGGTTAGACAAAGGCTGAATATCAGACTAGCTGAGCCATGAGAAATCGAGCTATACATAGGACCACACGCAGCATGATAGCCACTTTGCTTGCCAGGAGAAATTTGAACATTGGGGATATCTCAATTGTTGAGGTAAGTGATTCTTCAGAAATTCACCCAAATGCAGTTCTCATAGGCCCATCTTTTCTGGATATTAAGTATGTGTCTGTCTCTGCAAATGAGGTAATTGACAGTCAACAAGTGAACCATGAATATGAACAAGCAATTGATCAAAAGCCTTACCTAGATGATGAAGCCCGAAAGGCCACGAACAGAGAATCGAAAGAGAAAATTGATCAAAACACTCATGCCCAAGTCATATCGTCCCTACAAACCGACCTAAAGGAATTTCAAGTTATCCAAACAATTGCCATGGAGGAAATCACAGGTTTAAAATCTGAATTGATAGCTTGGGTTGAGAAATGGAATGTGTTGAGAGGAAAGAAGTTGAAATATAACGAACAAATTAAAAGGATTCTGTTGAAGAATCAAAAGCTGAAGAAGCAGAATTAGATTAACAAGATCAGAGCTATCAGGTTCAGAGCCAAACTGTATGAAGCAAGGAGAAGTGTACCCATTCAACTGTCTGTCAAATATGCTTTAAAAACTTGACATTTTGTTTCTACAGTGAATTCTAAATTTTTTTTTTTGAATCTTCAATTATTCATACAGGGGATTTTGAATAGGTCTTCACATGTTAGTGATATTTTGGATTTGTCAGTCTTTGGCTCTTAGTGCATGGTTTGATTATTTAAATAGAGATATCTACAGAATCAAAATTTTGCAGACATATCGTTCATGTTTATATGATAATCATTGTATTTTGCTAAACATATTTCTATTTGACATTTACAGGTGTTAATGAGGCTGTTGAGGTAACGCTGGATGCTATCCTACATTCATGCTTTTTTACTATGCGTGGTTGCTCAATGGAGGATGTTTCAGGATTGCAATTGATTGCTGCTCTACGATTTCTACACTTCTGTTTCTAAGCATTTATTGGCATGAATTATCCAATATGGTGTTAACACGTTCTGGAGAATATAACGCTGGATTTTCTCCAGTAAGTTGATTTTTTTTGGCATATTTGTCTATCCAGATGGTCATGTAACAGCATGCCTATGATTATGGTCATTGTTGGACCATATTTGGATAAAATCCATATATTTCCGTAGGAATAGGAATTTTAGATTATCAGTTGTAGTTTGTAGTTCCCTTTATAAACAATTTCTAAACAAAAGTAAAGGGTTCGATTCCAAAGACTTGTGGAGAACTGATATTCTACAGTGCGATAATATATTCTGTTATGCTTGTGTTCCTTTTAGAACTGTTTCTGAGGATTCCTGGTTGCTATAGAATACTGAGGACTGTAGATAAGTCTTTCATTCAATTCATACTATCCTATATGATGTTTCTATTTTGTTGAATTTCATTTTTCATATATATATATATTGTCATAGTATATGTGAAATCAATTTTTGTTGGATTTTGAATGAGTACATGATGTTGAAATATGAATGATTCTTTGTTATCTTGAAAGTAAGTGAGCTTTTTCATGACTTTTCAATTGATTATGAAATAGTGCTACATGAAATATTGACTATGTAAGCTGACCTTGACTCGTCTTCAGGTTAATATTTGACTGTATCTGTCATATTTCAAGATTATGCTAGATTCACTTGATTTCAGGTTTCGTTTTATGTTTAAATTATATGGTAATGAGATATCAGCTTGTTATGAGTTAATCTAGATTTGTTTCTGTTGATGATATACTTCTCTAATGAATGCAGAAGTACATATCATTTTATTCATTAATACTTGTTGTCAAGCCAAACAAAACATGCTCTCAGCTGAGATAGATAATTTGCATCTAGGTCATTATAGAATTAGGAGCTACTATTATTAGTACTTAGCTTAAGATATTTTTTCAGTATCATTTAGTCATTAGATTGAATTTATTTGATTTATCAGAGGATTTAGTTAAGTCAAAATTATCACCTACACCTAAAGAGACTCTCAAGTTTGAGAGCACATTTTACAGGTAGTAGGGCCTTGATCCTATGACAGACAGTCATTCCAAACATACACAAGATTGCAATAACCCGAGTGTGTGGGATGTCTTTCCATTGTTGGCCTAGGTCAGTTTATTCGGCCAACAGGTCTATATAAAGGTAAGTTTGTGTACTCGATTGTATATCGGAAGGCCCCTTTCTAATGGTTGTGCATTATAAAGCACTAATACATATTTGATCTCCCACATACCTTGGGTATATTGGGAGACCCCTGTAGGATACCTTAACCAACTGAGCACATCCTTTTGGTTGTCTTGTTGGAGCAATACACTCAGAATAGCACTCGGGGAGCTACTACACACCTGTCGTTCACATAGTCGGGTATTCAAGCAAGGTTACAATCCCAATCCTCCTTGTAACGTTTTACTATTGGACCCTACAATATATCGCGAGTTGTGATAGCTTGACAATCCTAATTAAGAACTAGATATTACAATTTTATCCTCTCATTTAAGTTTGATTGTGGCCGTAGCTTGTGTAGGTTTGTTTGTGTGTGTTTTCTTCTTTTTTTTCAGAAATCTAGAGTAGAAAGCTTCATCCATCACCCTGTTTGATATACCTGTGAGGAGTTCTTGTATGTTGCATGGTTTACCACCTAGCTCTCCTCTCATCGTGGAAGGAAATGGAGGTAAAAGCATGGACTGACCAACTTCTGTTGATTCTCATGTAGAAGATGTTTGAGTTACTGGAACTAGGGAATAATTCTCTACTTATGATAACACCTTGGTACAATTTCTACCTACAACTAATTCAACCTTTCATTTTCCAATAGAAGGTCAACTCAGTTCATCAGAATGGGTATTTAACCACCCATCAGATGAAACTGTAGGGATGTAATTTGGTCAAAATGCTCCGTTTTGGAAAAATTCCCTAGGCCAATCCAATTTTGAATATGGCACTACTGCAACTGAGCCAGAGCCCTCTATACTCACTCCTATGAGGAGATCCCTTAGAGATGATCCGTTAAATGTGGAACTCTTCTAGAAGTCTGTCGAGCATTTATGCAATATGGGAGAAAATTTAAGAAGGAGAAGTTTTTCTTCTCTTCCCCACCTTTCACAAACAACCCCACCTGGATATCATGCCCTTTCATCACCTCAAGTAGATCTTGTCTCAGGTTCACTGGCCCAAAACATGATTAGTCAAGATCCAGGTCAATCCTCCACCCCCATCCCTCCTAGTAAAAATCCTCCATCAGTTTCCACTTCCCTATAGTTTCTACACCTAGGGGGAATTCCCCAGATCAATTTTCTTTACCTACGAGGGGAACCATTTCTGGTGTGGGGAAAAATTTACCAATGGGACCACCGGCAACAAATACTCCTCCTCCTAATACTAACATAGGTGTACCCTCTTCCATCCAGGGAGGATCTTCATGGGTCCAACCACCTATGGTTCAACAAGTGTTTCAACCTGCACCATCAGTGGTTGTTTATCCTTGAATTACATACCCCAAGAATTATTATGTCCCTTGGGGGAAACCTAATTGGTATATTGTTCCATCATATAGAGGACATTTTCTAAACAATACTAGAGGTTTTGGAGGTCCACCCAGGGGCCCTCCTCCTGGAGGACCCCCTAGAGGAATTCAAGGATCTGGAGGACCTGGTGGACCATCTAGAGTACCACCACCTAGAGGACCACCACTTGGAGGACCACCACCTAGCGAACTACCATCTGGAAGAACACCGTCTAGGGA
This sequence comes from Pseudotsuga menziesii, assembly GCA_001517045.1. Lineage (NCBI taxonomy): Eukaryota > Viridiplantae > Streptophyta > Pinopsida > Pinales > Pinaceae > Pseudotsuga > Pseudotsuga menziesii. The sequence goes on from LPNX010046832.1 coordinate 120,394, forward strand.
ACCACCACCTAGAGGACTACCACCTGGAGGACCGCAACCTAAAGGACCACCTAGAGAACTACTTGTAGGAACACCACATCGAGGACCACCATCCAGAGGACCACCACTTGGAGGACCACCATTTGGAGGAGCACTGCTACCAATTGGAGGATCTCCACCTGGAGGCCCACCTCCCTCGGGTGGGTCACCACCTAGTGGACCTTCTAGTGGATAGTTTGGAAATAAACCACCTAACCAACCAGTCATGGGGAAATAATCTATTCCCATTTATCAATCTGCTTATGGTCCTACTGGTCCGCAAATTCCATATAAGTATTACAAATATCCTCAACCTAATTAACAATTTCCATTTATGGATATGTTATATTTTACATATCTGTCTATATTGATGAACGATCTAATACATCATGATAGTTCATGGATGGAGATCCCAGTTAATTAACCTCAGACATACCTAAATTCGATGGTAAACCTAGAGAGGATCCCAAAAACCACATGATGACTTTTCATCTGTCATGCTCATCATATTCTCTGATGGATGGCGTAATCCGTTTATTCTTGTTTCAGAGAACCCTCACCAAAGTAGCTATGAAATGGTATATCAAGATACCACGTCATTCCTTTTTGGACTTTAATACCTTAGCAATGGATGTTTTAACACATTTTCACTTACCAATTCGGTATGAAATAGGTACAGACCTATTCACCTTGCTTCACCACACTACTTCCACCCATATCTCCAATCATATACATGAATGGAGACAAATATGTAGGTCGATTAAGGCTCCCATTCCTTATCAATTACAGGGTTGATTGGTTTATGAAATCTTTACTTCCCCATATTTTCAAGGATATCTCCATGGGAGGTATTTTTATTGACGAGCAAACCATTAGTCGTGCTTAGCACCTAGACTTGGTTTATTCCTTGTCAGGCACTTGGTATGACTTAATACCTCATGCTGCTTGCCCTACAATGGACCCCTCAAGACCTAGAATGGAACCTCCTGGTGATGGAGTTCTTGGTTCAGTTCAAACACAATCGATGTAAAAATCCACAAGAAAGAAAAATCAACCTACCTCACAAACTAGTCAACCTGTTCCACCACCCAAAACGACATCCTCTCCTGTTGTTTCCACTAAATTAAATGCGATTCAATCAGCTAAATATTTAGGTGGAAATAAGGAAGGTAAAAAGAAATCTCATAAATCTGATAACCAATAGGAAAGTAAAACACAAAACCCTCATGTTGATCCTAAGAATAGGAGAAAGGAAAAGTTTCCCTACCTGATTTGTGGAGGTGATCAATTTTCTAAAGAGTGTCCTTTCCCCACACAACAACAATTAATTAAACTTCTTATTCATCTTCCATTGATGAAGTCAAAATGATTTCAAGTGAAATGGTTCACCTTAACACAAGATCGCAAAGTTATGACCCTCCTCCTAAAAAAAAATGATGATGTTTGATCTGAGAAACCTTTAGTTTCCCACCCTCCTCCAAGTAATGGTATTCAGATTGAAAAACCTATTCTTGATGAAATTTTTCACCCACCTAAGAGTACACTTTGAAAGTCCATTCTAAATCCTAACGCACGTGCTTCCTAGTACTATAATACAGTAGAATATCTGGCCCAAGTACCCTACGCTATGTCAGCTCTTGAGGAACTCCAAACATGTCCTACATAGCGAAATAATTTTCTAACAGACCTTGGAGCTTTAGATCTCGAAAATAATAGCATTATCGCTATCAAGTTGGGTGATTCAAAACTAGGCTCTCCCATTAGTTGGATTTCTAGTTGTCCACAAAGGCTATTGGAAATACCATCCATCGTACCGTATTGGATGAGGGATCCTCTACCTCATTCATGTCTTTGTCTTGTTAGAGAGCCATCAGTTCTCTTGAAATCAATAGTTCACCCATGACACTAATGGATTTTGATGGTCACACATTTCAATCTTATGGATTACTTCCCTCTCTCCAGGTAGAACCGGGTAGCAAATCAGTTTCCATCCATGTTGAAGTTGTTGATTCTCCTTTGATTCACAATATTCTCCTAGGTTGCAACTGGTTCTATGCTATGTGAGTTGTTTCTTCATCCATTGTTTTGATAGTTTAGTTCCCATTCCAAGGGAATATTGTTATTGTTGATCAATTAGACTTATGTTCATCGGATGCCACCTCAAATACTGCAAACAAAGTTCTTCTTTTGATGGCCCCGCAATATCAAAACATTGGAGTAGGTCTCATCAAAGATTATTCTCTCATGGGAATATTTTCATTATCCAATCCTCCTCCTATTTCGCAGTCTACATTGTGAACATGATTTCTACTTCTACCATAGATAAAGGAAAGTACATTGTTGAATCAACATCAATGACTCCTTTTGAAGAAATGTACCACGCTATCCAAACCACTAGTGAACCCACCATAAAAGATCATTTGTTGATGCCTTCATATCCTTATAACCTACTATATTGGCTAGAACCCCCACCCCCCCCGTCTCTAGATTATATTTCACATACACTTTTTTCTGATGAATCCATCATGGAGGTTATGTCCCTAGATGAGATGCCTCAAAAAGATCATCACCATCGATCCTCTTTCCTTCCTCATTACCATATGGTAGAAGAACAGTTTGCATCTGTGGTTTCTTTCGATATATTCATTGATCCTGAGTCTTTGATCCTCACTCATGATGTCGAATCTAAGGGTAATTTATGTAATATTACCAAAATCGTCCCATTTGATATATCAGTGAAACCTAGTATTCCAGATAACATCCAGATAGGCTAGAACTCATCACTTTCAGAATTATAGTCTTATACGGCCTTATTCAACGAATTCATAGATGTTTTTTCTTGGACCTATGAAGAAAATTCCATAAATAGATCCCTCTATTGTAGTTCACGAGATTAAAACCTATCCTAGTTCCAAGCCAGTTCGACAGAAGTTACATCGGGTACATCTGAGGAAAGCAGCAACCATCAAGCAAGAAGTTGAAAAACGTCTTAGGGATAGTTTCATTTTCCCCATGTCCTTGGTTGCATGGGTGTCCAGCATAGTCCCTGTAAATAAAAAGCAGGGTACTATTAGGGTTTGCATTGATTTTTGGGATTTGAATCAGGCTTGTCCTAAGGAGAAATTTCCCACCCCATACATAGATCAAACTATCAACAACTATGTTGGGAGTCTCATCTTTTCATTTAGGGATGGCTTCTGTGGCTATAATCAGATCGATATACTCCCATTAGACCAACACAAAACAACTTTCATTTTCCCATGGGGGACCTTTTCCTATAGAAAACTCCCTTTTGGCTTGAAAAATGTTGGCGCTACATTTCAATGCACCATGTCATATGCTTTCCATGACTTTAAACACATTTTGGAACCTTATCTTAATGACCTTCCTACTCATTCGAAGCAGCAGGATCACCATGTTGATAATTTGAGATCCATTTTTATCAAATGTCACCATTTTAACATTTTCTTAAACCCAGATAAATGTGTTTTCTGTGTTGGGACTAGCCGACTGCTTGGATTCATTGTGTCTAAGGATAGCATCCATATCGACCTTCTAAAAATTGAAGCTATCTTTGCTCTACCCACCCCTACCAATGTAATATAACTCCAAAGTTTGCAAGGGAGGGAAAAGTTTTTACATCGTTTTATATGGAATTATGCTGAAAAAACACATGTTTTTATGCGATTATTGAAAAAGGATACCCCTTTTTTTCCGATGGCAAGGCATAGCACACGTTCAACAACCTCAAGCATGCTCTTACCCATGCACTTGTGCTACATCCACCAGATTATACAAAGGATTATTACCTATATGTGGATTCATCTCTTTCAACCATTGGCAGAGTCTTAGTCCAGACCGTTGAAAATGATCAAGAACATGTGATATATTACGTAAGTAAGAGTATTTTAGACTCAGAAACACTCTATTCACATGTGGGGAAACTTGCTCTTTCCATTGTCATCGTGGTCTCAAAGTTTCGTCATTACATATTTCTCTATACAACCACTTCTTATGTGGATTCTAATCCCATGTGTTATATCTTGAATTGCCTGGGGGAAATACCCACGATGGATTGTCATCCTCAAGTATTTTGAGTTGGAATTTGTCAAAACTATTTCTAATAAGTCCCTTGTCTTCGTTGAGTTGATGTGTGACCTTCCCTGTATTACTGAGGGAATAGATCCTATTGATTCATTTCTTATTAATATTTATTCCTCATTAGTATGACTGACCCCTGGTATGGAGAACTCATTCTCTATCTCCAAGCTCAACAATATCATGTTGTTGAAACTCGTGATGAGCGTCGTCGCATCTACCACCAATCCAAGTATTATCTCATTATAAATGACACTTTATACCTTCATGGCATTGACTCCATATTACAATGGTGTCTCACTCATGATGAAGTCAATATCGTTTTAAATGATTGCCAGTCTGGAGTTTGTGGCGGTCACCTCTGTAGGATGGCTACTACCCAGAATATTTTACGCACCGGGTATTTTTGGCCTTTGATCTTCAAGGATTGTATTGAAACTGAAGAAAAAAAAATCCCTCCTTGTCAACTATTCACATCCAAAAAGCGCACCCACCCAACTCCGCTACATCTTGTCATAGCAGTTGGCCCTTTTACAAAATGGGGCATTGACTTCATCCACTATAGACCTACCTCATCCGGGGGGTAAAGATACATTATTATGGCTGTGGATTACTTCAGTAAATGGGTTGAGGCTATGTCCACATATTCCGAAGACGAAAAGACAAATGCTATTTTTCATTTTAACCATATTATTGCTAGATTTAGGATTCCTAGGGCCATTGTGACCGATGATGGGTCACATTTCCAAAACAAAATGATGGCAGAATTAAGTGCAACATTACGGTTTCATCGTGATAACTCTACACCTAACTATGCATAGGTCAATAGCTAGGTTGAAGAAATCAATAAATTCTTAAAAAATATTCTTTAGTGGATGGTAGGGAAGGATAATTCTAATTGGAATTTGCAACTTTTTTATGTGCTTTGGGCCTATATGACTACCATAAAAATGTCCACTGGTTTCACACCATTCCAATTGGTGTATGGACCAGAGGCAACTATTCCAATAGAGTGTGATATTCCTTCTGTGAAGCTCCTTGTAGAAGAAGAACGGTTCCTGTACTTAAACAAGCTTGACAAAACTTGTCGTGATGTTTCCTTAGAAAATGAGGCACACAAACAATGAATGAAATCTCAATACAACAGATTTGTTTAACCTTGCTCATTTAATGAAGGAGACCTAGTCTTGACTTATGACCAGAAGCACAATAATTTTGGAGCTGGGAAACTAGAGTCTATGTGGAATGGATTGTTACACATAAATCTCATCATCATCATGTGATGAGGTCCCAAACATCAGAAATTTCCCTCAATTCCCAAAAAATGAAGTTAGGCATTGGCCTAGAACTCTGATTTACATATTTTAGTCCAGCACCGCCTTTTTCCTTGATGCAAGAGGCATTAACCTCTTCAGTAATGCTCATTTCCTCTCGAAAATAAGCAGTGCCACTACTTCCTTCCTTTAATCAAAGATAGGTTCCACCCTGGTAACGCCCTTTTAGCATGGAAGAGAAGCGGTGCTCGAGTCAAAAAGTCAAAAAGAGAATATTCATGAAGCTTCTTGAAGGAAGACTTTGAGGCACCCTCATCCCTACTAATGTGGACCACCTGGAATCGACATCCCCCCTAGTAGGATCTCCATTCCGCCTCGCCCACCACTTGCTTAACCATCTCTATCCCCCAAAGGCCTCTAAAACCTAGCTCATACTCCATGGTTGAGAGAGAGAAAATTCCTGCCGCTACATTGAGATTTTGGCCAAATCTAGGGTGTGTTGGGCCCAGAAATGACCCCTTTTTTACCAACTTTACCTACCTCTTTTTTCCTCATCCTACTCCATTATGTACACTAAACAAATTCTTTTCCTTCACTTGGTCCCTTAATTCATACAAATATGGTTAATCATTGTCTTATTTTATCAATGCTTAGGATTGTTGTAATCAAGGCTCTATATCTTGAATATGCTAACATATGGTGGTTTTATAAAGATAATTCAAGATGTAAAGGATATAGGTGTAGCAGGAAGAACATGCCAAGAGAGGGATGAACATTCATTACTGAGATAATCACCATCCATTCCATCATTTCCCAAAGAATGCGGTCAAAGGATACTAATCCACGCAAGCTGTACAAAGGTAGTTGCAACAAGCTACAACAAATTCGGATGCAATAGTGCGTCGGTGCTTAAGAATAGCTGCAATCCACAAAGTATCTTCTCGATTGATCATGATTGTCATTTTTGGCTCAAGTAACAGTCTTCCTATATTTTATGCTTCCATCTTGCCATGGTTGTAAGAACTTATCATAATTGGGGCAGCCTGAAGATCAGAGATCTTCATGGCTGCCCGATATTAGTGGGAAGGAGTTATGATTATAATTGTGTAAATACCAGGAACTATTCTGAGCCAGGGGTTGGAAATTAATCAAATATATTGTATAAGATATGACAGGGGTTGTGTGTTCATCTTGCCATTTTAATACAAGGATTTTGATTCTTCAGATCTCGGTGTTCTAACGTGTGCTACTTCTAGCATCTTTGTGCAAAGGCTCGGCCTGCCTTCCCACAGGGATTGCTGACTTAAGAAGGTATTTTATTTATTTTGTTGTGTGGTTTGAATCTTATGATAAATTCATTTATTCACAGTAAGTTGCAATAGTCATCGATTTATCATGTGTTCCTTTGAATGATCAGTAATTGCATCCCCTGTAAACTGCAGTGGTGTGGTGTGATAGTCGACTATGTAGGTTAACTTTTTCATATGCAATTGTGTGATATTTGTGACATCCTTTTTCATCCCTATTTCTTTCAATTGGTTTTTTCTTTAGATCTTCGTAGCTTATCCCTTTACATTTATAATTGTAGAACTTAATTCATGCACTTTGAATTCCTAGATTAAGTTGAATTAACATAGTTGAGATGGATCTTCAGATGGCTTGGTAATTGAGGATTTAACTTTCCACAAAAGTAATCTAGATGTCTATTTCCTGAATCTTTTAATTCTAGATTAAGGATTGTAAGAAGTTATTTGTGATTGCATTCTTAAGAAGGTAAGCTAGATCAAGTAGATCATGGGATGAGTTGCAATGAACAGGAAAGTAGGGTAATTCATTTACAGCATCAGCTACTTAGTGTTTAAAGCATATACAGTGAGTATTATCCTTGGAATAAAATACATCCCTAGGTTGACAATTTATATTGAACACTCTATATGTTGGATTTAATTAACTTGCATATAGGGTGCCCAACATTTTAGTGTCGTTGCCGAGGAGGATAATTATTAGACACTGTATTACTTGTATCCAATAATTATATTTATTCATTTTTCTTCAGTTTTTAAGTTTTCATGTTTTGGGTTGCATGAATATGAGAAGGGTACAGCGTGACATTCCTATAAATCCCAGAACCCCACAGAACACTAACATTGCAGGTGGTCGAGGCCATGGGAGAAATCCATCATTGGGAAGAAGGACATTCATTGATGATCTGGTTGATAGGACCACTTATTCTACTGGGGATCACCATCAGGAAACACCTATTAGAAGAATCCTAGTTACCCTTGGAGTGACAACATCATTTTCCACAGTGGAGAACATAGGAGGAGCTGCAACACCCTCAGATATCCTGGGGGAGAAAGACAGAGTTAGTACTGCGGGATCAGCTAACCAAGATTTGATATATCACATTAACAAGAAGGTTGTGACAAAAGAGGAGTGGACACAGTTCCATAAAAAATTTAACGATCAGTGGAAGCACAAGGAGGATAAAGCAGAAGAAGACATGAGCAACAAACGTGATCCTGAAGATCACGAAGAAGCAATGGGTGAAAATCAACATCACGAGGGTAAATACCCACCTAAAGGGATGGTTTATACACTCTAGTTCCTAATTCAATGGCCATAGGGGATATCCCCCATGAAAAATATATCACCATCGGTGTTGCCTCATTTTTATGGAAAAGTGACAGAGGATCCGGATGAATTTATTTTTGAATTCGACATCCTTTGTCGTAGCTATGACTACACCACCAATGCACAGAGGCTGAAACTTTTTCCTGCCACTCTGAAGGACAATGCATTACGTTGGTTCATGAGCCTAGGTGGGGGAACTGTCACTACCTGGGACCGGATGAAACAGGTGTTCCTGGAGAAATATCAGGAGTATTGGAATACCAAGGATAAAAGAGAAGAACTATTTAAAATGGTACAAAGGGATGATGAAAGTCTGGAATATTTTGTTGAAAGGATTTTATATAATGTGCAGAGAGATGGACAGACTATTATGGGGTTAGATGTGCTCAAAATAATCCTACTTTGTGGGATTAGGGATGACTGCCTAGACATGTTGAACCTATTAGGAAAAGGGAATATCTCAAATGAGTCCTTTGAAAATATCATTGAACTATGCAAAAGGTATTCCAAGGGATCTTCCAGGAACAACAAATGGGACAAACGGGACAAATTAGAATGTGATGTCTTTGACATAACACAAAATTCATCTAATGGAGGAGCCACCCAGAAAGAATCAGGAAATCTTCTCAAAAATTTCAAGATGGAAATGATGAGCTCCATCTCCTCGAAAATAGATGTCTTGAGGGAAAAGCACAAGTAGTAGAGGATCTCACACTTAGTATATTGTGCCCTAAATGTAGGAAGAACCACCCTCTGAAGGAGTTCCCGATCGATAAGGTAGAAGAGTGTCAGTTGTGTGAGCTGGACCATGACACAAAAGAATTCCCTTCACTACCTCAAGTGAAGGCAGTTTTGTAGGAATCAACCCCAGATGTGGAACCAACCTACTTTATTGCACAAAAAAATCCCTGGCAACCTCAAAATCAAGGTATGGCACCGGACTTGCTTCCATTTTCGAATAACATGAATAATTGGAATAATATGCAGCACATGAATACACAATTCCGTTCATCTTATTCTAACCATCAATGGTATCCCTCTCAACCTCTGATGCAAAATTTTAACTCCTGGAACCCTTAGACATAGCCACCAAAACAACAAAATTCTTGCTCTCCTGGATGGAGGAACTTCCATCCAGGGAACCAGTTTCCCCATAACCAACCTCCTCAATAGCTTCCACATCAAACATTTCCTCATCAATCGTACCCTCCTCAACAATACCCTCACCCTTATCAGCAGTCGCAGCTGCAACTCTAGAATAATGCTATCCCCAATAGGCCGATACGACCACAGCTTCCCGTTCAACCTAATCCCAAACCAAATAATAAACAAGTCCATCAATTTGAGACTGCCAACATGCATGCTTACTCCATTACTCTAGTTCCCTGCAACGACATCCGCTTACGATTAAGGAGGGTAGTGGAGCCTTTGATCATTGAGGATGTTCCATCCTCTGTGCCTGAAGAAAAGATGAACCAACATTATTTATCCAATACATCGACCCCCATTATTGAGGATGCTGAACATCCTACCAATATACCAGCTGAAACACAAGAAGACACATTTATCAACACATAGCCTACACAATTGATTAGGGAACCACCATACCCTGAAATATTAATACTACCGAAGGCAGTGGGACAAACTCAATTTAACCTCTTAGGAGAGTTAAAAAATATCTATGTCAAAATTCCACTCCTTCAAGCCCTTCACGATGTACCTATCTATGCCAGAACCATTCAGGATCTGTGTACAAGGAAACAAGGAAGAAAAACCAGGGATCCTCCCATTGTTCATGTCATAGGGAAATTATCTGAATTTATAATGGGAAAAAACCTCTTGGCCAAATACGACGATCCTAGGAACCCCACTATCACAATGTAGATTGGGAGCACATAGATACCCAATGTACTAGTAGATTTAGGTGCAACAATTAATGTCATGACCATTGAAACTGTAAGGAAACTTGGGCTCACCAATCTCATCCCAACTCCTACTATTTTAGAACTAGCAGATAGATCCACTATTAAACATGAATTAATGTTGGATGATCTCGTTATATCAGTTGATTCATGGGAATATCCTGCTAACTTCTTGGTTTTACAACCTAAGTTGCAGCTAGGAGGACACCCATTGATCCTGGGAAGGTCCTAATTAGCTAAAGCTAATGCTTTCATTAGCTGTCGGTCTGGGTCTATGGCCATATCAAATGGAACTGAGATAAATAACCTCACTCTCTATCCTCCAGCTCAGCCAAGCCTAGAAGTTGAAACTCTTCTATGGATGGAGGTAGAGGAATAAGAGGGATTTCATCCATTATTAATGATAGGGAAGGACTTGACTTTTAAAGATGAAACTAAAGACGATGCCATTAATAATTTCATCAGTGAACCCACTTCTGTCAATAAGAAAATTTATCAGATCTTGAATGCTACTCTAGGTGAATAAGAATAAGAAAATCTCATAGAGGAGACATTAGTTAGTGATACTCACATAGTTCCAGTGTTGAAAATTTTGAAAAGTGTTCCTATCGAGGTAGAGTATGGAAAAACCCTGAATATCAATCCCAGTCTTTCCCCAGATGAACAGGAACGCCTAATCACTCTCTTAAAAAAAGATAAGGGGACATTTTCCTGGGAGCACACAGACATGAAGGGCATCCCTTCTAATCTTTGCACCCACCACATTTATATCAAAAGTGACTCTCGGCCTATGTGCCAACCTCAACAAAGAATGGATCCCAATATTAGGGACATAGTGAAGGAATAAATTCAGAAACTCTTGGAAGCAGTATTTATATATCCCATTTTAGATAGAGATTGGGTGTCTCCACTCGTGATAGTACCCAAGAATAATGGTAAATGGAGAGTATGTGTGGACTATAGAGAGCTGAACAAGAAAACACAAAAATATCACTTTACTCTACCTTTCATCGATCAAGTACTTGACACCTTATCTGGGAAGAATTTTTTATCCTTCCTGGATGGGATTAGTGGGTACAGTCAAATCCAGATTGCTCCTGAAGACCAGGATAAAACTACCTTCACCTATCCATGGAGGAATTTTGTATACAGTACTTCCCTTTGGCTTATGCAATGCACTAGCCACATTTCAAAGAGCTGTGATTGGCATCTTTTCAGAATTGGCTAACGATAGTATGGAAATATTCATGGATGATTTTACTCCTTATGGCAAAGACTTTGAATAAGCATTGAAAATTTTGGAAAAGTTTTTAACATGTTGCAAGTAGACCTAGCTATCTTTGAGCACTGAAAATTGCCATATGATGATGAGTGAAGGGGAAATGTTGGGGCATTTTATCTTTGCTGATGGAATCCAGGTAGACTGCTCTAAAATTAGGGTAATAAAAAATATACCTACTCCTGGAACTCAGAAAGAAGTGCATAGTTTCTTAGGGCATGCTGGTTATTACAGAAGATTTATAGAAAAAATCTCCAAACTTACCTCTCCTTTGTTTTCATTGTTAATGAAGGATGTGCAATTTACTTGGAATGAGGCATGCCAGGTAGCGTTTGTTAAACTTAAGGAGAAGTTTTCCACAGCTCCCATTCTAAGGGGGGCCAATTGGGCCCCGGCCTTCCACATTTCTTTAGATGCATCTGATAACTCGATTGGAGAGGTTTTAGGATAGTAGGATGGTAAAGCACCTTATGCAGTTTATCATATTAGCAAAATCTTAGCCCCTGCTGAAATTAATTATACTATTACCGAGAAGGAGTTTTTATCCATTTTTTACTCCATTAACAAATTCCTACATTATATCACTGGATATCCTACCTTTGTGCACACTAACCACTCAGCCATCAAGTGTCTAATGAATAAACATGTTACAAATGCTCAGGTAACTACATGGCTGTTATTGTTACAGGAATTTGATATCACTATTATAGACAGACTTGGAAAAGAAAATGTTGTCGCTGATTTCTTATCTTGTTTTACTAACAGTGATGACAATCTGCCTATTCAGGACTCTTTTCCAAATGAACACTTATTTGCAGTTTCATCTCATTCCCCTTAGTATGAAGATGTCGCTAACTACTTGGCTACAGGGAAGCTTCCGGTACATTTGTCAAAATGAGAAAAGAGGAAAATCATTCAACGAAGTGCCAAGTATTGTTGGATAGACATTCATCTCTTCTACATAGGCCCTGATCTTGAGATCAGAAGATGTGTAAGAGAAGATGAAATATTCCATATTCTGAAGGCCTGCCATGATAGGACTTGTGGGGGACATTTTGCAAATAGGAGGACATGACACAAAGCACTGAGAATGGGCTACTATTGGTTGACACTTTTCAAGGATGCAAAAAAATATGTCCAGTATTGTGACAGCTGCCAGAGGATGGGCTAACCTAACAAATTGGATCAAATGCTTCTTCAACCACAACTGGTGGTTGAACCTTTTGATAGATGGGCCTTATATTTTTTTGGCCCTATCAACCCTCATTCCTGGCAGAAATCCTACATCTTGGTTTGTACCGAATACATGACGAAATGGGTAGAAGCTGTGGATTTGGTGAAAGCCAATGACCAGGCCGTGATCGATTTCCTGTATGGTGAAATATTTACCCATTTTGAAGTACCCAAGGAAGTGGTTATAGATGGAGGACCTTAGTTTGTGTCGCATCAATTTGAAGCTTTGCTATGGAAGTACCATATTCAGCACTAGATAGCTTCACCATACCATCCCTAGGCCAATGGCCAGGTGGAAAGCACTAAATTTTTTATTAAAGCCATCCTTACCAAAATAGTCAGGAGCCATCGTAGAGACTGGGATGATAGAATTCCGGAAGCATTGTGGGCATATCGTACTAGTTGGCGCAATACTACAGGTTTCTCTCCTTATGACTTGGTGTATGGGAAAAGTGTTGTATTCCCCATTGAATTTGAAATCAAGACTTTGAAGACAGCTATGGAGGTAAACTTAAATGTGACTGAAGCCCAGAAGAGAAGATTGAATCAATTGAATGAACTTGATGAGAAACGTTTAGCTGATGTGGATCAGACAGTATTAATCCAGCAATAGAGATCCAATTGGCATGACCGATTCATCAAAAAGAAAGTCTTCTGCGAAGGATACTAGGCATTATTATACGATTCAAGATTCAAAAGGGACTTCAAGGGTAAGATACACACAAGATGGTTGGGCCCATACCTAGTAGATAGAGTATTTGATAATGGTACAGTCCACCAGGTAACCATTGATCAGAATCGTGCACCATTATTTGCTAATGGTCATAGGCTGCGACTATACCATAAGCCCATTTTGAAGGACGCATTCACTTCACAGATTGCAGCTGATCCGAAATACCAGTTAGAACAAGGGAAGGAATATTTCTTTGCCCCTGTCAATCATTAGATAATCGCTATAAATCTTACATAAATTTTTGTACATAAATAAAATGATATTTTTTTACTATTATTTTTATCTTTTTCCTTTTCACTTGATCCATTTTTTTTTAAAAGAATATGTGCAGGGATGTGCCTGAGGATCAATGGTCACGATCAGGCCTAACAACCAAGGTCATCCTTTTTTAATTTCCTGCATCAGAACAAAACTCCTTGAACAGTTAGTTGCAACTGTAACACTGTAAAACCTTGCCTATTTTTCTGTTTTTCTGCAGCTGCAACACCGTAAAATCCTGCCCTTTACCCCGTTCGTGCAGCTACAACACCATAAAAATTTTCCTATTTTTTCATTTTTCTGTAGCTGCAACACCATAAAATCCCACCCTTTACCCTGTTCATGCAACTGCAACACCATAAAACTTTTCCTATTTTTTTCATTTTTCTCCAGCTACAACACCGTAAAATCCCAACCTTTACCCATTCGTGCAGCTGCAACACTGTAAAAATTTGCCTATTTTTCCTTTTTTTTGCAGCTGCAACACCGTAACTTAATGCATTTTTCCATCCTACATGGCTACGAATCCATTTAAATTCTTCCCATTTTTTACCTTTTTCGTCAGCTGCGACACCTTTTCTATCTTTCCCATTTTTACCTCTTCCATTTTTACCATTTTTACCTTTTCTAGCGGCTATGACTCCGCCAAAACTGGTTGATTTTTCTATGATTCACGGCTACAACTCTACCAAAATGCTTTATTTCTCTATGGCCCACGGTTTTGACTCCTCCAATATTGGGAGAACTCTTTGAAACCTTGGTTTGCGACTCTTCTAGATCTGGCCCCAATTCTTGATGTCGACGATTCCGATTTACTTCACAACATTCATTATGTTTCCAGCAAGATTGACAAGATGGTTTTGGTCCACTCAGAGAAAAATTCATTACAGCATGCCGGCAATAATGATCAAATTTAAATGGCTTCACTTCACATGCTTTACTACTCTCAAAGGTCACCCTTTATCGCATATTTCCGAAGGTATGGTTCTGATTATTTACTTGATTAATCGTTAACTAGATTTGACAGCATTAATCATGCTGTCCTTTCTATGCCTATTATTACACCCGCATATCGTTAACTGTCCACTCGTATGACTTAATATCCATTTAAGCTTATTTGATAATCACCACCTTCCCTAATTTGGGATAAATTTCCAAACATTTCCATGCTCTTAACTTTCTGAATTTACCCAACTCCACTCTTAGTTGTTCACGCATACTATGTTCTTTAACCTCCATTGTCGGGACCTGTAATCTGACGGACTGATAAAGAATTATGAATTCAAATAAACATGGTATCCCAGCTCGGCATGAACCTCCAAATACGCAAGAACTAAGAAGAAATGCTGAAGTTTTCACTATTTTTGAAGTTGTAGGCTGGACTGAATTCTTCCAACACCTGAATGGGTTTCATCAATAGACAACTCTACAATTTGCCTTAAATCTTACAGAAACCCACTCATAGGTTAGGGGATTATGCATAGAAGTATCTGAAGCAATAGAGGCTAAATTCACCATCCTTCCTCGGGTGGGAAGAGCCTGGTTTGGTCGAAGAACCCCCAATGTTGCTGCAATACATGATTTTTTTTATAGAGGGGGAGAAAATTCATCAGTCAAGGAGAGGGATAGTGTTACAGTCACTTCCTCAGCCATGGGATCAAGTAGCAGTCTTCCTCAAGAAATATATCACCTGTGAAGGTAGGTATCAAACTTTTTATTATTTTGAACTTCCTCTATTATCTCATCTATGCCATAGGGCCTTACTGAACATTCCATTTTATCTATTTAATGACCTACACCATATGCCAGGGTTTGTTAGAACAACCAAGTATCCAAACTCCTCCCTTACCCACCACAACCTAATCAAATTAATAACCTTATGGGCCTTAGCTCAAAGGAACCAAACTTAGGAGCAATTCAAAGGTCAAATTCAGATAAACCACGAACCCTCCCTTTTGCTTGGTGTTCCAATAGAGGCAGAATTAGAAGTACCTATACTCTTGGGGGATGTTCAAAACCAAGGGGAGCATGAAAATGTATAGTTGGGCGGAGATGAGGAGAAACAGGAGGATTAGAGTCTCTCCAATTTAGCTATAGGGGGGAGATGATACTAGATTGGATGATCAGTCAGATTACCAAGCAGAATAATTGGAGGAAAATGCAAGAGAAACCCCGTGGAAAGATTAAATAATATGGAAGCTCTAACAGTAAAGACTGAAGCTGGAGCAGCATTGGATGCTGCAACATCTGAAGATGAGGATGTTAGAGCGATGATAATAGAAGGAAACACATATATATTGACCTTTGAATCTTCCCCTGAATGGGGGGGAACTCTGATTGAAGAAGAACAGGAAAACGTTGAAATAGAAGATATCACTTCCAAATCAGCTGCAAATCTAGATATTCCTACACCACGAAAGAAAAGAAGGAGATCAAAAGAAGAGATACAGGCATCACCATCAATAAGAAGAAAAAGAACCAGGTCAGTTACAGCAGCTGAAGTAGCACAGGAAAGATGGGAAACCCTAGAAGCACAGATTGAATTCCCCATTCTGTGACCCAAAGCAAATGATGCCCCACAGGAACCGGCTACAGAAGAACCTCAAATAGAGGGGATTTTGTATGAAAATGTTCTATTAAAAGAATAAGTACAGTCACTTCTGAAAGAGATAGAAAATTGGAAGGAAGCATGCAAGAAGCAAGTAGAAAGGAAGCTGCACACACTAGTTGAAGTCACAGACCGATTAGAAGGATCACCTCCTGCTGAGGATGGTGAGGAGGAAGAAATGGTGGTTTTCCCTATGTGTGGAGAAATATTTAACCAGTCAAGCTACAAAATTATAGTTCATGCCTTTGTGACACAAAAACCTATACCAGTAGCTGTGGAAGAACAAGGACAAGAAGCACCTAAGATAGAAGTGAGGGATGCAGAAATGATCCCTGGTACAGAAAAGGGGGAAAATGAACAATTATAGTCACAACCAATAGAAGAAGGACAATCTGACTAGAAGGATGGTGAAGCTCCCCAAGAGAAACTTCAGCAAAGGGAATTAGTATATAAACATGGTGTTGATACACAAGAACCAACATTTCCAAATATTCTTGTTGAAGTTGCCACCCAAATTGGGGCAGATGAACTAGAAGCTGAAATTATTCCTGATCTTAGTGAAGAAGTCTGTGTCATGACTCCTGAAACATCTCAATGCACAAAACTAATATAAATGGAACCCCAGCAGCAGGATGATGATGAAGTTGAACAGGGTGCTAATACACAAGAACCAACATCCTCAAATATTCTTGTTGAAGTTGCCACCCAAATTGGGGCAGATGAACCAGAGGCTGAAAATATTCCTTATTTTAATGAAGAAGTCTGCGCTATGACTCCTTAACCATCTCAGGACATATAATTAATAGAAATGGAACCCCAACAACAGACAAATGAGGAAGTTAACCAAGATGTTGTCACACAAGAACCAACATCCTTAGAAATTTCTATGGATATTCTCAGGCAGTAAGAAGAAATCAATCCCGAAATGGATATAATTCCTTATTTGGATTTAGGAGAGGATCAAAAAATGCAATCACAATCCTTGGGGGACACTGAAATCCTCAAATAAAAACATCATATTACAGAAGACATGGAAGTAACTCTACAATCCCAGCAACATGAAGAAATAGAAGGGCAGGGATCTATTACACAAGAACTAGTGGCTTTGCATCCCCCTGTCAATGCTGCAACTGACAATTAGGCAGATGGGGAGATCAAAATTCAGGAAGAGGCTTCCACACAAGAATTAACACCTTCACAATCAGCTGCTGAGGTTGCTATAGGAGAACTCCAAGGAGAGGATGCTGTTACACAAGAACCAACATCCCTAGAAGTTTTTTTAGAGGGACTTATGGTTTAAGTTGTTGTAGGATAAATTCAAGGAAGGGATGTTGTTAGACAAGAACTAGCACCCCCAGAAGTGATTTTAGAAGTATCAATGCAGGTATTATAGGATGTGTTGGAATAATCAACCCATAGTTTACCACCTTAGACATTAATTTAATTATTTTTGTCTTATTTTCCTAGTTCATGTGTCCCACCTTATGCAAGTTGTCAATTACCTATCCATAGTGGTCCAACTTGCCTAATTTGACCCATGTAGCACTTGGGAAACCTCAAGGAATCAATTCTATTTTATTCCTAGCCTCCTTGGTGCCCTTCTACTTTTTCTGCTTTATTGCCTTCTTTTTCAGTGTTTTATGGCAATTGGGAAAGTTTGACTAGGTGAGGTGAACTAGTTTTTGTCCTCTACATCCTCCACTCTTTTCTCCTTGGAAAAGCATGTATGAGTTGTCATTCCATCACTCTTTATCTTTCCTAATCCATTTTTCTAACTCCTGAGCTCCATGAGAGATTTGGGATCAGCTTTTTACACCTATGGGGGATTTGCTTAATTTTAGTAAGCCTGCTTTATGCTAGATTCTAATTGCTCCTAATGCATTCGAATACCTGATGTAATTATTTAATACAACAACCTATTATTTTACAAGGTTGGCTATTGTACACTTATTCAATACAGTTTAGTGTTCAGCTCCAATTTCAGTCTCTTTTGTGAGTGATTTTGCATGATCAATTGTTAATTGTTGTGAGTAAAATTAATCTATCACTGGGTTCAATTTCCACATGGTATCAGAGCCATTCTAGATCAATTTCTCTCCTTCAAAATTGTTTTGCAGGTTCGACATCAGTGACTGGGAGCCTTCTACTGACAGCCGGGACATATTTTCTAAGCTATGGATCAATCACAGAAAACTATCTTGACTCCCTTCAATTTATTTGAATGGAAAGTAGAGATGGAGATACTGTTGAGAGCGAAAGGCCTCTACAGGGTGACTATGTCAACAAAAGCAGAGCCCAATGCAGCTGCACAGAAGATAAAATGGCACAACAGGAGGGATGAGGCCTATGGTCTCCTGTGTCTGAGTATTTCTAGAGACCTCCTTTTCCATATTGATGGATTGACATCACCGAATGAAGTATGGGAGAATCTTGCTGATATTTTTGAAAAGACAGATGAGATGAGGGGACATCAATCTGAAAATGAGCTGATTTCTCTGAGTCCAAATAGCTTTGAATCCCTGCAGCTATATTTCTCCAAGTTCAAACCACTTGTTTTGCAGCTGAAACACCGTGGGATCAAAAAGAAGGATGATCAGCTCATCCTGGCCATTCTCTCAAAGCTAGGCCCTAACTATTCAGTGTTTGTTTCGACCTTCTATGCCACAAAACTAATAGCTTGAACCTGGAAGATGCCTAGCCTTGTAGATTTCATGGAATCTCTCACACAAGAACAGGATAAGCTAGTGATAATGGGCACCATCAAACCATCCAAAGATCAAGCTCTGATTGTTGGAGATTTGAAGGTGGTTTCAAAAATAAAAAATAAATCTAAAAAGCCACTTGAGCAAAAGAGAGACAAGAAACAGTCTCCAGAGGAGCCACAAGGTTCCAATAAGAACTACCAGAAGAAGAAAAACAAAGGTGAAATGAGCAAGTGAGCATACTGCAATAAGGGAAATCACACTGAAAGCTCTTGTATGAAGAAGCAAATAGACATGCTGATCCAACTCATGGAGAAGAATGGCATCTCCCTTCCAGACAGCTCAAAGAAGAGAGAAGGAGGATCAACTTCAGATGACAGAGAGAGAGTTCATGCATTGGTTGCTGGTACATCAAGCTCACCGAGTTTTATCATTGATTCTAGAGCTTCAAGACACATGGTTTCGACCAAGGAGGCATTCTCCTCACTTGACATGTTGAAAGGACCACCTATAGTACTAGGAGATGACTCTCTCACTAAAAGTTTGGGCAAAGGGAGGATTGATCTTGATCATGGTCAGTTCAGCAATGTCTTGTATGTGCCTGGTCTTTCCTCCAACCTCTTGTCAGTGTACTAGATGACTCACACTGGGTCTCCTAAGAAAGTCATATTCTCCCCTGATGAAGCTGAGATCATAGAGATCTCAAGTGGTAGAGTCATTGCAAAAGGAGTTGTGAATCATGCTCAAAAGGTATACATGTTCTCACACTTCCTACCTTACTCAAAACCCTTTGCTCTTCTGATTCATGCTAATGAGGCTAGCAACCTTTGGCATGAAATATTTGGCCACCTAAATTACAATTATCTTTTTTATCTTAGTGAAAAAGATATGGTGATAGGGTTTCCCAAGATAAAATTTTCCAAAGGAGTTTGCCAAGGTTGTATCCTAGGAAAACACCCAAAGCATAAATTTGAGAGAGCTAGTCATGAGAGAACCTCTGCACCCCTCGAGCTAATCCACATGAGTGATTTTGATGGAACATTCCCTCATATGTCCATGATTCAGGACAAACATGCATTGACTTTCATTGATGACTTTTCCAGGTATTGCTGGGTTTAATTCCTGAAACACAAGTCTGAAGTTTTTGGCCTATTCAAAGTCTTTAAGGCTTTGGTTGAGAACCAGTCTGGAAGGAAACTCAAGGTCCTCAGATATGACAATGGTGGTGAGTATGTCAAGTCTGATTTTATTAATTATTGTGCAGATGCAGGTATTCAGATGCAACATTCTATCCCTTACACACCACAGGAGAATGGTGTTGCTGAGAGGAAGAACAGATCACTGAAGGAGATGGCAACATGCATGATGGAGGCCAAAACTTTGCGACCAAAGTACTGGGCCGAAGCTATCAACTGTGCAGCCTATATAAAAATAGGGTGCCTCATAAACATCTTGATGGCATGACTCCTTTCGAAGCATGGAGTGGGCACAAGCCAGATGTGACCCATTTCAGGATTTTTGGCTCAAAGGCTTGGGCTAGAATTCCAACAGAGAAGAGGAAGGCTTTGTAGCCCCAAAGCCAAGAGTGTCTTTTTGTTGGATACACTGAATATTCAAAAGGGTACAAAATGATAAATTTTATCACAAACAAAGCCTTCATCGAAAGGTGTGTTTAGTTTGAAGAAGAACCCCTTGCAGCAGTGGAAGTTGGAGAAGCCTCTTCTCCACCTGAACCTCAGGAAGTAAGTAAAGAGTTCGTTGAACATGCTGATTATGATTTTTCTGATGGATATGAGTTTATTGTAGACCCTAACAGCCCTACAAGGCCAAAATGGGAATCCAACACACTACATGCAGCAGGAGAGCTAGCAGGGGATCCCAATGACCCAAGGAGGACTAGATCTCAATTTGAGAGTGGTCTGTGCATGAAGGATCCTATGTTTGCTGAAAATGCTATTTGATGGTGGAGTCTGATCATAAAACATATGAAGAATCAGCAGGAGATCCAAGATGGCAAACAACCATGAAGGAGGATTTCAGCTCACTCCAGAAGAGCAACACATGGGAGCTAGTGGATCTTCCCCCAGGGAGAAATTTAGTCCAGTGTAAGTGGGTCTATAAGACCAAATTTGCTGCTGATGGTTCACCACTGAATTACAAGGATATATTGGTAGCCAAGGGATACTCACAATTTCATGGCATATATTACAATGACACATTTTCCCCAGTGGCAAAGATGGATTCCATCAGGCTAGCTTTAGCCATTGCAGCCTCAAGGCAATGGGAGGTAAATCACATGGATGTAAAATGTGCCTTCCTGAATGGAGATCTCATTGAAGAGATATATATGCAGCAGCCTAAATGTTTTTCTACTAACCCTTCTCTTGTGTGCAGGTTGAGAAAGTCATTGTATGGGCTAAAGCAAGCCCCTAGGGCTTGGTATGCCAAGATCGATAGCTTCTTGCAATCACTGAATTTTGTTCGATGCAAATCAGATCCAAATGTCTATTTGAAGTTAATTAATGGTTCATTAATGATAATTTTGTTATATGTTTATTACCTCCTCATTACAGGAAGCTCAAAGGATCAGATTGCTTCCTTAAAAGGAGCAATGAACCAAGCCTTCTCCATGACAGATTTGGGGCTCTTAAGTCAATTTTTGGGGCTTGAGATGGCTCAAACCAAAGCTGGAATCAAGGTGCACCAGTCCAAATATGCCTTGGACTTGATGAACAAATTCAAAATCAAGGATTGCAAAGCAAGCAAAACTCCTTTCCTTTCAAGAGTGAAGCTGGAAGAAGCTGATTCTTCACCTATGGTAAACAATACACTGTATAGGAAATTGATTGGATGTTTGTTGTATCTGACACATACTAGACCTGATATTTCTTATGCAGTAAGTGTGGCTTCTAGATATATGGATCAGCCTCATGAGATCCATTGGAAAGAAGCCAAAAGGATCCTTAACTTTGTTCAGGGAACAAGGACACATGGGATCTTCCATAAAGCAAAATCTGATCTTGATTTGATTGGATTTACTGACAGTGATTGGGCAGGTGATAGCACATATATAAATTCCACATCAGGATATGTGTTCATTCTTGCAAAAGGGCCAATCAGCTGGTCAAGCAAGAAACAGAGTGCCATTGCACTCTCATCTACAGAAGCAGAGTACAAAGGAGTTGCTAATGCAACAACTCAATGTTTATGGTTGCAGGGTTTACTTGGAGAGTGTGGCTTCGAATCAGAGTACTCAAATACCATATAATTTGATAACTAGAGTACCATTCAAATCTGCAAAGATCCAGTTCAGAAGCAGAGAACCAAACACATTGAGATCCATATGCACTACATCAGAGAGCTTGTGCATGATGGCACCATTCACCTACTCTTATGTTCATCTTAAGAACAAGTAGCTGATATCTTCACCAAATATTTTTGTGAGAAGACCTTCAGCAATCTCAAATAATTGCTGGGGATTTCTGATCATGCTGTGAAGCATGAGTGAATACAAGATTTCCAAATTTTGTTTTACAGTCCATGTTTAAGGGAGGATTTTCCCAAGTTGGTTTTGCCTCTTTCCTTGTTTAAATGGACATGCAGTATGTAAAGGGTGACTAAGCCTTGTTGCTAGGCCCTATAATTTTTTGATATATTACTCATAATTTAGGCTTAAGGGGGGGTGTTAGAATAATCAACCCATAGTTTACCACCTTAGACATTAATTTAATTATTTTTGTCTTATTTGCCTAGTTCATGTGTCCCACCTTATGCAAGTTGTCAATTACCTATCCATAGTGGTCCAACTTGCCTAATTTGACCCATGTAGCACTTGGGAAACCTCAAGGAATCAATTCTGCTTTATTCCTAGCCTCATAGGCCCCCTTTTGCTTTTTCTGCTTTATTTCCTTCTTTTTCAGTGTTTTAAGGCAATTGGGAAAGTTTGACTAGGTGAGGTGAACTAGTTTTTTGTCCTCTACATCCTCCACTCTTTTATCCTTGGAAAAGCATGTATGAGTTTTCATTCCATCACTCTTTATCTTGCCTAAGCAATTTTTCTAATTCGTGAGCTCCATGACAGATATGGGATCAGCTTTTTACACCTATGGGGGATTTGCTTAATTTTAGTAAGCCTGCTTTATGCTAGATTCGAATTGCTCCTCATGCATTCAAATCCCTGATGTATTTAATTAATACAACAACCTATTATTTCACAAGGTTGGATATTTTACACTTATTCAATACAGTTTAGTGTTCATCTCCAATTTCAGTCTCTTTTGCGAGTGATTTTACATGATCAATTGTTAATTGTTGTGAGTAAAATTAATCTATCATTGGGTTCAATTTCCACAGGATGTTGAAATTGGAACATTAGATGATAAGGTATGGACTCAAATTCCTCAAAATTTTGTCAATTTGGATTCTGATAATGAAGAACATGCTGAAAATGAAGAAATCTAGAGGCTGACAAAAGAACTCTCAATCCTAAGAATAGAAGTGAGGAAGTGGAGGAGTCAAGTGGAGAGGTTTCAAGAAGGGGTGTTTTCCCTTGCTGAACATAGGAATACCATCATGGAATTGAAGGAAGTATGGGAAGAAGAACTCATGTTCTAGAAACTCTGTTGGGAAGAGATACAGAAGGAGATAAATGAGCTAAAAAAGTTCAAATCTATTCATGTGGAAAAAGATCAACTATATACTCTTTCTCAGGAATTGTTGGGTAACAAAGTACCATCCTCCTCTTATATTTGAGTAGATCATTTGGTTTAAACTGAGGGCTGTAAAAGAAGGGATACCGTAAGAAATAGCAACCTCAACTAAATTCTTGGAAACATTTCTGGAAAGTGACTTTGAGGAGAAAAAATTTCTTTGTGAGATTTATTTGCATGAGTTGGCTTGTCCCTTGGATCGCCATTCGAATCCTACCCCTTTCTTAGGTGTTGTTCAGCTGAGGCCTTTTGCCTCCTTTGTTAGCAATCATGTTCAGTGGGAAATGTCCTTCCAAACTTTCTCTCATAATGAGTTCCACTCTAACCTTTGGATTTGAAGCAAACCTCAAAACCCTTGTCTTCTCCTTGCTCATCAGCAGAATGTACTCGTATTTCCCATCCAAAATCAACAAATGATGGAACTTCAAGAAACGTTTATCTCTACTTGTGTCCGCCAGATTTCCAATCATCAACAATTGGCTTTGGAAGGTTGCCAACACAGAACACAGGCTTCCTCTTTAACCTTGAGAAATAGAGATCCCTACTATCAAAGGAATTTTAAACATTCACTTTCTAGGTTTGAAGGATATGTTGGATGCATGAAGGAATGTGGAGTTAATTGGCTAGGAGTAAAATTCAAATTCCCTCTCATCTGGTGGCCGAAAAAACCATACAGGGAAGACTTATCATTAAAAAAGGCACATGAGAAGATGTGTTGGAGATATTCGGTTTTCCATCAGGGATTCTTGGAAGAATAGGGAATGCTTGAATTCCCATATAAATTTTATTCTCTCCATGAACAAATTACAATGCCAGATTTAGATTCAGACTAATGGAGTTTGTTGCATGGGGACATGCAAGAGGACAGTTGGGGGGAGATGTTTGGCCCAGATGTGACCCCTTTTTGCCCACCTTTACCTACCTCTTTTTGCCTCATCCTACTCCATTATGTACACTAAATAGATGATTTTCCTTCACTTGGTCCCTCAATTCATACAGGTATGGTTAATCATTGTCTTATTTTATTAATGCTTAGGATTGTTGTAATTAGGGCTCTATATCTTGAATTATGCTAATATATGGTGGTTTTATAAACATAATTCGAGATGTAAAGGATACAAGTGTAGCAGGATGAACATGCCAAGAGTGGGATCAACATTAATTGTTGAGATAGTCACCATCCATTCCATTGTTTCCCAAAGAACGTGGTTAAAGGATACTATTCCACGCAAGATGTACAAAGGTAGCTACAATAGGCTACAACAGATTCGGATGCAACAGTGCGCGACTGCTCAAGAATAGCTACAATCCATGGAGTATCTTCTCGATTGATCATGATTGTCATTTCTAGCTAGAGTAACAGTATTCCTATTGTTTATGCTTCCATCTTGCCATGGCTGTAACAGCTTATCATATTTGGGGCATCCTGAGGATTAGAGATCTTCATTCTTTCCTGATATTAGTGGGAAGGAGTTATGATTGTAATTGTATAAATACTGGGAACTATTCCGAGCCAGGGGTTGGAAATTAATTGAATATATTGTATAAGTTGTGACAGGGGTTGTGTGTTCATATTTCCATTTTAATACAAGGAGTTTGATTCTTTAGATCTCGTCCTTCTAACGTGTGCTACTTCAGCATCTCTGTGCGAAGGCTGGGCCTCCCTTCCCATAGGGATTGCTGAGTTAATTAGGTATTTTATTTATTCTATTGTGTGGTTTGAATCTTATGATAAATTCATTTATTCACAGTAGGCTGCAACAGTCATCGATTTATCATGTGTTCCTTCGAATGATCAGTAATTGCATCTCCTGTAAACTCCAGTGGTGTGGTGTGACAGTCGACTGTGTGGGTTAACTTTGTCTTATGCAATTGTGTGATATCCATGACAAGCTTTTTCATCCCTATTTCTTTCAATT
Organism: Pseudotsuga menziesii; assembly: GCA_001517045.1. Classification (NCBI taxonomy): domain Eukaryota; kingdom Viridiplantae; phylum Streptophyta; class Pinopsida; order Pinales; family Pinaceae; genus Pseudotsuga; species Pseudotsuga menziesii. The sequence continues at coordinate 145,781 of LPNX010046832.1, forward strand.
ATTGTTTTCTTTAGATCTTTGCAGTTAATTCCTTTACATTTATAATTGTAGAACTTAATTCCTACACTTTGAATTCCTAGATTAAGTTGAATTAAGATAGTTGAGATGGATCTCCAGATGGCTTGGTAATTGAGGATTTAAGTTTCTGCAAAAGTAATCAAGATGTCTATTTCCTAAATCTTTTAATTCTATATTAAGGATTTTAAGAAGGTATTTGTGATTTCATTCTTAAGAAGGTAAGCTAGATCAAGTAGATCATGGGATGAGTTGGGCTGAACAGGAAAGTGGGGTAATTCATTTACAGCATTAGCTACTTAGTGTTTAAATCATATACAATGCATATTATCCTTGGAATAAAATACTTCCCTGGGTTGAAAATTTATATTGAACACTCCGTATGTTGGATTTAATTAACTTGCATATAGGGTGCCCAACAGGGTGAGCATAGAAGGAGCAAGTTGGATATTTTGAAGAAAAGGATTGGCATGTGAAGGAGCATCACAACACTAAGGCGATGGTTGTAAGATTTCTTCTTCAATTTTAATGCAAATCTAGATCCTTTCCCATAAACAATATTACTAGATTCCTTAGTCACTAGTATAGAACTGTGGATTATATTTTGGTACCTTTGATATTGCTTGTCTAGTTTGATGTATTTATGGAGGTACACCCGTGGATATTCATCACCATTGGAGACACTTATGGAATACTTAAGAAAATCAAAAGGATTCATTCCAAATGTCTACGAGCTCTAGGGGAAGTCTTCCATCCTTTGTTACTCATTTTTTCTAGATCTAAACCATTTAGACTAGAGGAACAACTCTTGTCCGCAAGAGGTGCAATATTCCTAGAAATAAAATTGAAGACCACATTGGGGAAGAACATTTAGACCATCTAATCTTCCTTGGTTTGAAAACTCTTGTCTGAAAACCAAACTCCAACCTAATAGTGATCAGATCCACTAGGTCTTCTAGTGATATCTTGGGGCATGTTAGCCAGATCTGTTTAGATATGAGATACTAGTGTTTTCTATACTTAATCCTAGTTTTTATTTTATGATTTGATGCCAACTTTGCAGCTCCTAAAACTCTCTATTTATCCATTTTCTTTGTTTTCACATCTATAGTAGTCACTGCTCCTACATAAAAGACAAAAGGTGGCACCACTTCCCCTGGACAATGGACAATAAGCGGTGCCACTGCTATGTCAGAATGGATTAAAGGTGTGCTGAGCTGGTAACACTAGGTCATCAATACTCATCAAGCGATTGGAGGTAGGGTTTCCAAACCCTTGTGATTTCAAGACTTAGTTAATGTTTCTTTATGTTCAGTGTGTTTTTGGGCTTCATTTATGAGATTTAGATTGTTAAAATTCAGATTCTGAGAGTGGTGAATGCTTTCTTTTCTTTAGTTCAAAGAGCCGGGTTGTACCCATAAATTTAGTTGCTTGTATGCTTGGGTCTTATTTTTCAAAAGGAGTGCTTCGAAATGAACGTTGTTAGATCTTTTTTCGTCATCTGATCAAACTAAAAAAGGAAGTTTTTGCTTCATGATTCTTTCTTTTTGTTCTTTGTGAGCTTGTAAAAGATTACTTTTTCCTTTAGTTTAAAAAATAAAATTCTTGAGATTTGAGCATTACTGTTTTGAAAGACGAACCTTTGGAACCCTGGCTAGCATCACAAGCTTTCAGATATCCTTGTTCTTCTTTCCCTTTTTTACTTTCTTTTCTCATCGAAAACGTATCGTAGGTATAAGATTAGATCTTTTTATTTTTGTGAAGAACGTTGAAAATTGCTTTATGTGCCATTTTAGTGCTAGTATCCTTGTTTTTAGAAAAAGAGGTCATGTTCCTTCCTTTATTTCAAAGATCAGTTTAGAAGTGTGTTTCTTGTTGGTATTTTCAGAAAGAAAAGTTCATTGTATCTGTGTGGGAAAAATTTTGTTTTTGAAACTGAATTGAAAGACTCTCTCCTTCCCTGTCAAAACCCCAATTTTTCACAAAAATTTAAAATTTTGAGTTAACAATAAATGCTAAAACCTGCGGTTTACTAACATCTAATAGTTGGCATAAAAGAAACAGTTAAGTAATTAGTTTAACTAAATTCTAAAATAACTAACAGTTTATTTTTTTCGTAGCAAGAATAAAATATTTTTGTGTGTTGTTTGCTTCAGTTTACTGATTAGTTCTTTTATGTCAGTAGGTGGAATCTACTTTTGAATCTGGGTATTACTTAGCAATCGTGCTAACGCAAATGAATACTGTTTCTTACAGGTTTACAGGTATGATTGATTGAGTATATTTTAAAACATCTTTTTAGTGTCAGCAGTATTTTGTTTGCAATTTAAAAATCTTAGTAAAAATAAGCTGCTAAACTCTAGACAACTAGGACTGTAAGGTAAAATCATTTGATTTTCATCAGTTTTTCAAGTAAACAAGTTCAGGAAAAGGTAACGACAGTAAAACATATTTGCGACTCTAAACACTAGAATCTCAGTTACTAGTATTTCTACTTTAGTCTAAGTATTTTGTAATATTTATAAACATTGTTTTTGTCAGTATTTATGCAATAGTATCTTATCTTTCCTATGTATTTATTGACCCTTATTTTGTTTCTATAAGATACTTACAGCCTGTTATCTTTTGGACAGTAAAAACCTTCGAGTGTAAAACTATGACCATCATGCCCTTCTATATGAGCTTATGTTTACCGCTATTTTATTCCCAAGTCTAACTCTGTGTTCTAGTAACTTTTAGATTTAATAGAGTCATTCCTATTTCAGTTATCAGGTTTACTTCTATAATTATCTTACTGTCCACTTAGACATTCTGAATGAAAATAAAACCAAGTTGAGTTATACTCCCAAGTGCTATGAAAGTATTGTCGCTTAAACAATGTGATAGAATTTCATGATAACAATCTTATCTTCAGCTTTGTACTACTTCACAGCTTTCATGCTATTTGATTTATCAGTTCAAGTAAATTTCGTAGATATGCATAATCGATTAGTTCGATGGACATTCAATCTACCAATAGTTTGTTATTATAACATATTTTAATCTAGCCTTTATATTCCTTTGCATTATGACAAGGTGATATTTATATAGTTTAGACTTGTAACAATCTAAATGCAAAAGGGTTTACTATGCATAAGCTATAGTTTATCTTTGCTATTAGAGAATCTATAGTCATCTAATAGCTAGCATGAACTCTTTTATATCTAGATTAAAGACTTAAACTTTGACCTAATATATAAACAAGACATATATTACATGATTCCAATCTTATCAAAACAATTTTTAGAGTATAGTTATGCCACTACTTATATCATTATGGTGATGTTATTATATGATAATATAATGTTATTGGTAGTAAGGGATTAATGCATAATCCACTTCAGGATTTAAAATAATATTTATAATTGGCACTAAAGCTTGGTCAACGTAACCCCCACGTTGATAAACTCGTCATTAGGTTAATAAAAAACATTGTGCAAATGACTAGTGATTTTGTTTACGAATTATTGGGTTGACAAAGGTTTACTCGATGCTGCAATAAACAAATAATTGGAATAATGCTTCCTTGCAAGAACTATAGGACACGACCCTCTCTGCATGGATAAATTTGTTTCTACGTGGTTGATTTTTGTCCATGCCTGGAAAATATATAATGTTCTGGAAACCTAACCAAAATCATTCCTGTCCCATAGTTTGTGCTGGCTCTAGGGTTGCTTGGCTTGTCTCCCATGGCAGCCGTCATTTCTCCTGGTTATAGTTGCCTTGTGCTTTGACTCCATGCTACTTTTATCCTCCAATGCATGGTTTTAGAATGCTGGTTCTTTCCCTGCAACAAGCGAGGTTGTATTTTCCTGCTACCCTTGTCTCGCTGCTTGTGAAACCTTTCTTCCAAAGCCTGCGTAGCTTAATAGCTGCTTCAGTTTCCCTCTCTGGTTCTCGTGGCTTGCCATTGTCTAAGGTTCTTGAGGGTTGTTTGGGATTTCAATTGCATTGCTTGTAGGTGACAGTGCCTCATGAAGCTATTCATTGTTCTCCCATTAACAGGTAATTTTCAAAACATAATTTCTTTTATTTACTGCAAGTTTATAAAGAACGATTTCAAGCTTTAACAAGTAAAATGTTTTACTGATAGTGGTTTGTTACTTGTTGCAGGTGCTTTCTGCTGTGAAGCTTGAACATAGGATAAAAGACAGCCTATTGGAAAGGATGTGGCTCGTGGTTCAAACTTGGGTAAGCCCCGTGGTCTGAAAGATGGATTCTTCCTCTGTTAGTGTTAGGGTCGTCGTTGGACTCGCCCAGGGTTTTGGAAAACCCTCTATTGTCTCGTCACGAGTTATGTTATTGTTTTTACTGTTTTACAAGCTGTTAGGACAATACCTAAATCCAAACCCTTGCTAGGGTAGATTCGATTTGTATTGTGCACTGTACTTAGTCGAAGCTTTGGATTCACATTCAAGTTTAAGTTTGTAAATTTTGTAATGGTAGTACAGTTGTGAACTCATTTTGGTTGCTGGGAGTTTATGCCATACTTTGTGTAATTTTAGGGTTTTTACCCTTCCTGAATATAATGAAGTTATAAACTCAGTTGAGTACTTTATAACGGTTTTATAAATTAAATTTGAAGGCTGATACCTACAACCATAACTTAAATCTTGTTTGATTTGATGGAAGTCATGGGTTAGGGTTTGACCTGTAAAATCCCTTGTTTGATTTATACTAATCTTATGATAATAATTACACTGTTTCTTTAATTTATTCTATTTGTCCTTAAAGGACTGTGAGTAGATTATTAGACTGGTTAATGATGGTTACATAATTGTTGTAAATTTGATTAATATTTTGATACTTGTAATGTAATAGTTTTAAGGGTTTTAACCCTGACATTTATTTCTGTCGATGTAAGCTGTTGTTGAAAGAAAAGCATTGTTTCTCTTATAAATACATTTATACAAGTTTAATCAGTATTGTAATTTATTTTTTTGCATAACATATTTAGTTAATAGTGGAAAATAAATACCGTATGTATAACCTATGTTACTACAGTATTTAAAAATACTTATAGATTATGCTCATATGCTCAAAATATGAGCTAGGTTCACTCCCTTTTAACTTTCATAAAATATTAATTTCCTGTGTTATTATCTTGTAAATTTAATTACGGTTACACACTTTTCTTCAGTTTGTTTTTTTTTATTATGAATTAATAATTTATAAATATCACTGTTTAAGGATAATAATAATATTTTTTGTATTTATAATATTATTATCTATGTATAATATCTATTCTTAAGTTTATGTTGGTTTTTATTTGTATAAAAATTACAATTGAGAGCAGTCTGTAATATTTGTGCTATTTAATACAATTTTTTCTGTAGACTTACTGGAAGAATATAAGAACATTCTTACTTGTCAGTATTATTTACATTTATACTGTCAGCAAAAGTATAATGATAGTTTCTGATAATATTATCTTAAACCTAAATTACTACTGTCCTTTAGTTATTAAAGCTAAGAAAGGAATACTGTAACATTTATCATAATCTTAACTATAGTTCAGATAAATGCAGGAAGATTAGTTGTCACTAAAGGAAAAGATAAGCTATCTGTATTATTTTTACATATTTTTCTTAACATAAATGATTACTTTCAACTAATAATACTAGTTCTTCTACTTCAATATAAATGTACATTTTATAGAAGTAGATACTGTGTAGGAAATGAATTGGATACCTAATAAATTACTATCAGTAAATAAAAATATTCTTGTCCTTTATGATATTTTCAACACATAGTCTAGTTCTGACAACCTCTCTACAAAACGGATTAATAAACTTTCTAGAAAACAACTATCTACCCATAAGTACTATTTCAATACTCTGAAAACATAAATATTCTATTCATTTATATTCCTATCCTACTTCATTTATTTAAACACACTACCTGTGCTAGGGTACGATCTGGATTACTCCAGATGGGGAAAAACACAGGTAGGATTTATCTTTCATCACAGTACAGATTCAACCTTGAAACAACTAAGAGATTTCAACACAACATAAAATATAATTATTTATTAATTGCTCACACACAGATATAAACTATAACACATAAATTAAAAGATAATGGAACATGTCTTTAAAGCTGGATGACAATAGAAATGGGAGGCCTTTCCTCCCTACCAAATCCTAGAGAGCACTCAAACAACGAATTCTCAGGACCCCCAAGCCTGTTCTGGTCTCCTTGGCTGGAACTAGGTGGAGCAATAAACAAATTACTAGTTCTGAGACTCAATACCAACTCGGCATACTACAGTAAGATCTTTCAGTTGCAAAGTTGTACTAGATCAACTTCCTGCAGTTTACCCCTCAAACACCTTCCTTCAAATTTCCCTTTCCTAATGAATTTCTTGAAGTGAATTCACCTGAATGATTCTTCTCCTGGAATGAGCAGCCTCAGCTCTCTACATTGGGAACTTTTATTAAGATTGCCTAGGTCTTTTTGGGTTAGTTGTCATTAATTGCGACCTGCTCTGATCCCACTTTCTTGGGGGATCATGACCCCAAATACAGGGAGGTTGCCACCTACAACATAGGAAGTGTTTGAGGATGCTGCCACTTGTCTTTTTTTTCTCCACCTAATTCCCTCCACCAACTTGACCAGTAACACTCTTTTTAACAGCTATCCCAAGTTGTTGTCTCCACTTTTATCTATTTAAAAATAAAATATTCAAAATTACATTCCATATCTTTTGACTCTGTTGAGTCATCAGTTTCAACTTAGCATTAAATTTAACATAATGTCTTGGAATCAAATAAAAATAAGATAACATTATTTTACAAAATTGGGGCATGTGACATACACACCCCCTTAGAATATAACATCGCCCTCGATGTTATTTATTCTTCATCCTCCGAAGTCCCCTGGAACAGAATTGGATATGCATCTCACATTTTACTTTCCAATTCCTAGGTGGCTTCCTCGGGACTAAGGTGCTTCCATTGCACCTTCACCTATCCAATGGTGTGGTTCCGAAGTGTAATTTCCCTCCTCCTGAGGATACAGTCCGATTCCACCTGTACAACATTCCAATTAACCACATGAGTAGCATCATGAACATATTTATTTAAAATGAAAATGTGAAAAACATTATGTACTCTTAAGTTAGGTGGTAATGCTAATTGATAAGCTACTTGACTAATCCTAGACAAAATTTCAAATGGACCACAGTAACAAGGTGCCAATTTTGCACAACTCCCTAGTATTAGAAAGATCTTTTTAGGCCTTACCTTGATGAACACATGTTCACCTACATGAAACTCCTTTGGAGTTATTTTCAAGTCTGCTTGAATTTTTTGCTGATCCTGTGCCACTTTCAAATTTCTCTGCACTTGTTTCACAATTTCCTCCATTTCTTTCAACAATTCTGGACCTAATACCAATCTATCTACTGGATTACTCCAAGAGATAGGAGTATTACATTTTCGTCTGTATAAAATTTCAAGTGGACTGAATCTAGCTAATGTCTGATAATTATTATTATACGTAAATTCTACTAGATGTAAATAGTCCTCCCACATACTTGGCTGATATTTCACATACATTCTCAATAAATATTCTAGTACCTGGTTTACCCTTTCAGTTTGTCCATATGTTTGAGGATGGAAAGAAGTACTAAAATTTAATGTTGTATTTAATCCTTTAAACAAGGACTTCCAAAAGTTTCCTGTGAACTTAGGATCTATGTCTAAGATTATGACTTTTGGTACTCCATGTAATCGAAAAATCTTCTTTAGAAAAATATCAGCTATATTGGCATCCTTGTAAGTAGTTTTAACAGGTATAAAATGAGCCGCCTTGCTTAACTTATCAACCACTACCATAATAGAGTCATTCTGATTTTATTTCTAGGTAGTCCAGTAATAAAATCTAGACTAATCACTTCCCGTTTCCAACTAGGAATAGGTAAAGGCTATAGCAAACCAGCTGGGTGTTGGTGTTCAGTTTTTACATGTTGACGTTCTAAACACCTTGCAATATATTCAGCTACTTCAGTTTTCATATTCGGCCAAAAATACTCTTTTCTTAGCATGGTTATAGTCTTTTGATAACCTAGATGACCTAAATATGGTGTTTTATGGATTTCATCTAGAATTAACAGCTTGACCTTAGGTACATTAGGTACATACAGTTTATCTTTATACAGTAAAAATTCTTTTTCATTTAAAATGTAACCTTTTATTAAGTTTTCTGTGGGGTTTTCCTTAGCTTTAGCTTGCAATTTTTGATAAATTTCATCTTGTTTTACTCCTTCTTTAAGCTGTTCATCTAAGTCTGAAACATAAGTGTTGATTGCTATTGAAAAATTCAGCCTTGTGTTCCTACTTAATGCATCATCAACTTTATTTTCTTTACCTTTTATATGCTGGATTTCAAAATCATACTCGCTTAAAAAAGCTAACCACCTAGCTTGTCTAGCATTTAAATTAGGCTAATCTAAAAGGTATTTCAATCCTTTATTATCAGTCATTAAAACAAATTTTCTGGCAATTAGGTGATGTCGCCGCATCTTTAAGGCATGTATTATAGTTGCTAGTTCCAGATCATATGTTGCGTAATTCTTTTCATGAATTTTTTATTTTCTAGACTCATAGGAAATAACATTCCATTCTTGAGTCAAAACACCGCCTAAGCTTGCATTACAAGCATAAGTGCATACTACAAACTCTTTATTAGGATCTGCTATTCTTAAAATAGGTGCGTTGGTTAATAAAAATTTTAACTTCTTAAATATTTCTTCACATTTCTTGTTCCAGTTGAACTTCTTTCCTTTATTTTGCAAGAAAGTTATCGGATTGGCTATCCTCAAAAAGCCTTCAATGAACCTCCAGTAGTAACCAGTAATGCCCATGAAAGATCTAACATTCGTCACATCTTTAGGAACCGGCCAATCTTCGATTTCCTGTATGTTTTCAGGATCTACGGAAATTCCTTCCTTGGTCACTATGTGACCTAAATACTAAATGTTATCCTTGAAGAAGTCACACTTACTAAACTTTGCGAAGAGTTGATGTTCTCGCAACTTTTGCAAAGCAATTTTTAGATGTTCTTTATGTTCTTCTTCAGTTTTTGAATAGATTAGAATGTCGTCGATAAACATGACCACAAATTTATCTAAATACTTATGCATTATGTTGTTCATTAAACACATAAAAACAGTTGGGACATTAGTAAGCCCGAATGGCATTACGACAAATTCGTAATGACCATATCTTGTTCTAAAGGCTGTCTTGAAGATGTCTTCATCTTTAATCCTCACTTGATGATATCCTGACCTTAAATCTATCTTCGAAAACACCGTGGCTCCACGTAGTTGATCAAACAGATCATCTATGCGGGGCAATGGATATCAATTTTTGATAGTCATCTTGTTTAGCTGACGGTAGTCTATGCATAATCACATAGTTTCATCTTTCTTTTTAACAAAGATGACAGGTGGCCCCCAGGGAGACACACTTGGCCGAATATACTTTTTATCAATTAACTCTTTTAATTGCGATTTTAACTCATTAAGTTCCAATATTTTCATTCGATAAGGGGCCTTTGAGCTATGTATTGCACCCAGTACCAGCTCAATGGTAAAGTCCAATTCCCTTTTCAGAGGTAATCCCAGAATTTATTCTGGGAATACATCAACATATTATTTTAAAACATGGATGTCTTCTATTTTTAACTTATCTATTTTAATTTTACTTTCCTCATCTGTGATTGTTACTGCATAAGCTTTACATCCTTTTCTAACAGCTCTTTTAAGTTGTAAAGCAGAAATATACCTTACCATAGTTTTTCTAGGAATACCCTTAACATTTACTGGTTGTTCATCACTGTTTAAGCATGTGAAAGTTTTATCATAACATTTTAAAATTACTCTATCCTATTCTAACCAGTCCATACCAATCAACAAATCATATGAGCCAAGTGGAAAAACATTAATTTTAACAATAGTTTCAAATTTATCCATAAGAAAAGCACATTCTTTCACAAAACAAGTTACTTTTCTTTTAGCCCCAGTGGCTAATTGAACTAACCATGAATTCTCAAACTTATTGACAGATAACTTACATTTTTCCACTATCTGAGGTGCAATATAACTAATACTAGCTCCTGGATCAATTAAAATAGTTATAGGGGTCTAATTAATCATACCTTCTATTTCCACCATGGAAGTCTGATATTCATCTTGTCGGTTCTCCAAGGCTGCGTTAATTCTGGGCATGCTCCTTGCTAGTTCCCCAACAGTCATCTCCTCCTGTACGATATGAATTTTGCTAACAGTCTTCTTCTGGTTTCGACAAACTGAAGCATAGTGCGGGCCATTACATTCCCAGCACTTGACAGGCTCTTTACGCTCAAAATTCTTGGTAAAGTTTCCATGATTATTTGCAGTTTCCTTACCCTTAAAATTATTCTGATTGTTGGGTGTACTATTCCTATTTCCTTGGAAATTCTTGTTGTTAGAATAGTTTTTGGCCTTATTATTTTTGAAATTCTTGTTAGGCACAAAATCCTTCTTCTTAAATTTAGACTGATTATTATTTTTCTTATCTTTCCAGTTGGTCAAGCTTTCTTTCTTCCAATTCTTCTCAAAACAAAATTTATCCTTCCTCATAGCTTCCTCCAAGGTCTTTGGGTTATCATATTCAATTCTATCTTTAATATGATATAGTAGACAGCTAAGGAATATATGTACTTTTGGTTTCTCATCTACAAGGTAGGGTACATACCTAAGTAGACTTAAGAACTTGCTGTCTAGATCCTTCATTGTCATCAAAACTAACTTCAGTTCATAAAACTCCTTAGCTCTTTCCTCGTAATACTGCTCAGATAGGAATTTATTTTTAAAATACCGCTTAAAGGTACTCCAATTAACTTCTTTGTCTTTTATACCCTTAACTCTCTTCAAGTCCTGCCACCAAATATCAGCCTTTCCTGAGAGGTTATATATAGCCATCCTAGCCTTTAATTGGTTAGAATAATTATATATTTGGAAGTACTTCTTCATCCCGTACAACCAAGACTCAGCTTCCTCCCCCTTCTCAGTCTCTCCATTAAAAGTTGGTGGTTTTATCTTTTTGAATTCCTCTGAAATTTCCTCATAAGGTTTGTATTTTATCTTCTTGACATACATATCATTATCACTACCGTCACTAGCAGTATGGTAACTTTTGTCGTTCACCAAATACTTCAGACAATGAACTATTTCCAGTTTTTGTATGCTTCATCTTTTTAAATTTTTGTTGATGACTGGCATCTTCAGATTCTGCCTTCCTACCCCTATGCTCAGTTTGAAACTTTTCCATTAGGATTTGATTCAGCTCTTCTTGAGCCCTCAAAATCCTTTCATTCTCTCTTTACAGACTCCATTTCAGTTTTCAAATATTATACAGTCTGTAACAACTCTGAGGAATTTGACTCCATTTCTGAGGATTCTAAGGAGTTTGGAGACTCCTCCTGTGCATACTCTTCCAGCCTTTCCATACCTTCCTGTTAAACTTCATAAAAAGACAATTCTCTGTTGAATAACATTTTAAAAATAAAATATGTTAGCATAATAATTTAGTTTACTGTTTTATGAAAGCTAGTTGGGCTGCATCAAGGCCTAGTGTTTGAACCTTGTTCTCTGATACCACATGTCAAAACCTCAATTTTTCACAAAAATTTAAAATTTTGAGTTCACGATATATGCTAAAACCAGCGGTTTACTAACAGCTAACAGTTGGCATAAAAGAAACAATTAAGTAATTAGTTTCACTAAATTCTAAAATAACTTAACAGTTTATTTTTTTCGTAGCAAGAATAAAATATTTTTGTGTGTTGTTTGCTTCAGTTTACTGATTAGTTCTTTTATGTCAGTAGGTGAAATCTACTTTTGAATCCGGGGCTTACTTAACAATCGTGCTAACGCAGATGAATACTGTTTCTTACAGTTTTACAGGTATGATCGATCGAGTATATTTTAAAAGATCTTTTAGTGTTAGCAGTATTTTTTTTGCAATTTAAAAAGCTTGGTAAAAATAAGCTGCTAAACTCTAGACAGCTCCTGTAAGGTAAAATCATTTGATTTTCATCAGTTTTTCAAGTAAACAAGTTTAGGAAAAGGTAACGACAATACAACATATTTGCGACTCTAAACACTATAATCTCAGTTACTAGTACTTCTACTTTAGTCTAAGTAATTTGTAATATTTATAAACATTGTTTTTGTCACTATTTATGCAATAGTATCTTATCTTGCCTATGTATTTATTGACCCTTCTTTTGTTTCTATAAGATACTTATAGCATGTTATCTTTTGGACAGTAAAAAACTTCGAGTGTAAAACTTTGACCATCATGCCCTTCTATATGAGCTTATGTTTACCGCTATTTTATTCCCAAGTCTAACTCTGTGTTCTAGTAACTTTTAGATTTAATAGAGTCATTCCTATTTCAGTTATCAGGTTTACTTCTATAATTATCTTATTGTCCACTTAGACATTCTGAATGAAAATAAAACCAAGTTGATTTATACTCCCAAGTGCTATGAAAGTATTGTCGCTTAAACAATGTGATAGAATTTCATGATAACAATCTTATCTTCAGCTTTGTACTACTTCACAGCTTTCATGCTATTTGAGTTATCAGTTCAAGTAAATTTCGTAGATATGCATAATCGATTAGTTCGATGGACATTCAATCTACCAATATTTTGTTATTATAAAATATTTTAATCTAGCCTTTATATTCCTGTGCATTATCACAAGGTGTTATTTATATAGTTTAGACTTGTAACAATCTAAATGCAAAAGGGTTTACTATGCATAAGTTATAGTTTATCTTTGCTACTAGAGAATTTATAGTCATCCAATAGCTAGCATGAACTATTTTATATCTAGATTAAAGACTTAAACTTTGTCCTAATCTATAAACAAGACATATATTACATGATTTCAATCTTATCAAAACAATGTTTAGAGTATAGTTATGCCACTACTTATATCGTTATGGTGATGTTATTATATGACAATATAATGTTATTGGTAGTAACGGATTAATGCATAATCCACTTCGGGCTTTAAACTAAGATTTATAATTGGCACTAAAGCTTGGTTAACGTAACCCCCACGTTGATAAACTCATCATTAGGTTAATATAAAACATTGTGCAAATGATTAGTGATTTGGTTTATGAATTATTGGGTTGACAAAGGTTTACTCCACGCTGCAATAAACAAATAATTGGAATAATGCTTCCATGTAGGAACTATAGGAAACGACCCTCTCTGCATGGATAAATTTGTTGCTGCGTGGTTGATTTCTGTCCACGCCTGGAAAATATATAATGTTCTGGAAACCTGACCAAAATCATTCATGTCCCGCAGTTTACATTGGCTCTAGGGTTGCTTGGCTTGTCTCCCATGGCGGCCATCATTTCTCCTGGTTACAATTTCCTTGTGCTTTGACTACACGCTGCTTTTATCCTTCGGTGTGTGGTTTTTGAATGCTGGTTCTTTCTCTGCAACAAGCGAGGTTGTATTTTCCTGCTACCCTTGTCTCGCTGCTTGTGAAACCTTTCTTCCAAAGCCTACGTATCTTAATAGCTCCTTTCGTTTCCCTCTCTGGTTCTCATGGCTTGCCATTGTCTAAGGTTCTTGAGGGCTGTTTGGGCTTTCAACTGCACCACTTGTAGGTGACAGTGCCTCGTGAAGCTATTCGTTGTTCTCCCATTGACAAGTAATTTTCATAACATAATTTCTTTTATTTACTACAAGTTTATAAAGAATCATTTCAAGCTTTAACAAGTAAAATGTTTTACTGACAATGGTTTGTTACTTGCTGGAGGTGCTTTCCACTATGAAGCTTGAACATAGGATAAAATACAGCCTATTGCAAAGGATGTGGCTCGTGGTTCAAACTCGGGTAATCCCCATGGTTTGAAAGATGGATTCTTACTCTGTTAGTGTTAGGGTGGCCGTTGGACTCGCCTAGGGTTTTGGAAAACACTCTCTTGTCTCGTCATGAGTTATGTTATTGTTTTTACTGTTTTACAGGCTATTAGGACAATACTTAAATCCAAACCCTTGCTAGGGTAGATTCAATTTGTATTGTGCACTGTACTTAGTCGAAGCTTTGGCTTCGCAGTCGAGTTTAAGTTTGTAAATTTTGTAATGGCAGTACAGTTGTGAACTCGTTTTGGTTGTTGGGATTTTATGCCATACTCTGTGTAATTTTAGGGTTTTTACCCTTCCTTAATATAATGAAGTTATAAACTCAGTTGAGTACTTTATAACGGTTTTATAAATTAAATTTGAAGGCTGATACCTACAGCCATAACTTAAATCTTGTTTGATTTGATGGAAGTCATGGGTTAGGGTTTGACCTATAAAAACCCTTGTTTGATTTATACTAATCTTATGATAATAATTACACTGTTTCTCTATTTTATTCTATTTGTCCTTAAAGGACTGTGAGTAGATTATTAGACTGGTTAATGATGGTTACATAATTGTTGTAAATTTGATTAATGTTTTGATACTTGTAATGTAATAGTTTTAAGGGTTTTAACCCTGACATTTATTTATGTCGATGTAAGCTGTTGTTAAAAGAAAAGCACTGTTTCTCTTATAAATACATTTATACAAGTTTAATCAGTATTGTAGTTTATTTTTGTCCTTTAGTTATTAAAGCTAAGAAAGGAATATTGTGGCATTTATCATAATCTTAACTATAGTTCAGATGGATGCAGGAAGATTAGTTGTCACTAAAGGAAAAGATAAGCTATTTGTATTATTTTTACATCTCTTTCTTAACATAAATGATTACTTTCAACTAATAATACTAGTTCTTCTACTTCAATATAAATGTACAGTTTATAGAAGTAGATACTGCGTAGGAAATGAATTATATACCTAACAAAGTACTGTCAGTAAATAAAAAGATTCTTGTCCTTTATGATATTTTAAACACACAGTCTAGTTCTGACAACCTCTCTACAAAACAGATTAATAAACTTTCTAGAAAACAACTATCTACCCATAAGTACTATTTCAATACTCTGAAAACATAAATATTCTATTCATTTATATTCCTATCCTACTTCATTTATTTAAACACACTACCTGTGCTAGAGTACGATCTGGATTACTCCAGATGGGGAAAAACACAGGTAGGATTTTTCTTTCATCACAGTACGGATTCAGCCTTGAAACAACTAAGTGATTTCAACACAACATAAAATATAATTATTTATTAATTGCTCACACGTAGATATAAAGTATAACACATAAATTAAAAGATAATGGAACCTGTCTTTAAATTTGGATGACAACAGCAATGGGAGGTCGTTCCTCCCTACCAAATCCTGGAGAGCGCTCAAACAATGACTTCTCAGGACCCTCGAGCCTATTCTAGTCTCCTTGGCTCGAACTAGGTGGAGCAATCAACAAAGTACTAGTCCTGAGACTCAATACCAACTCTGCATACTGCAATAAGATCTTTCAGTTGCAAATTTGTACTAGATCAACTTCCTGTAGTTTACCCCTCAAACAATTTCCTTCAAATTCCCCTTTCCCAATGAATTCCTTGAAGTGCATTCACCTGAATGATTCTTCTCCTAGAATGAGCAGCCTCAGCTCTCTACATTGGGCACTTTTATTAAGATTGCCTAGGTTTTTTTGGGTTAGTTGTCATTAATTGAGCCACCTGCTCTGATCCCACTTTCTTGGGGGATCATGACCCCAAATGTGGGGAGGTTGCCACCTGCAACATAGGAAGTGTTTGAGGATGCTTCCACTTGTATTTTTGCTCTCCACCTAGTTCCCTCCACCAACTTAACCAGTAACAATCTTTTTAACATCTCTCCGAAGCTGTTGTCTCCACTTTTATTTATTTAAAAATAAAATATTCAGAATTACATTCCATATCTTTTGACTCTGCTGAGTCATCAGTTTCAACTTAGCATTAAATTTACCATAATGTCTTGGAATCAAATAAAAATAAGATAACATTATTTTACAAAATTGGGGCATGTGACATTCCCATAAGTAGGGCATACTTTGAATAGTAACGTGTAATATTTGCACACTCATATTTCATGGTTTTACATTTCTTTATACACTTCATGCATTCACCTAACGGTTCAGCATAAAATTAACAGTAGCTATAGGTTAAATTTTTTTAGTAACTTGAGTGATAGGGTAGAGACATGTTTCGACGTCTTTAAAACATAGGAGCTATCATTTTTTTCCTACACTCCACCCCGCGAACTGTGTGGTTATTCCATGTGCCATCAGTATATCGAATGACCTTTCATGTACAGTTGAGGTATATCAAAAGGTACTTCACGTAGTCGATTTTATATCGGAAGGCCCCTTTTGTACGGTTATGAATTAGACATAACTAGCATGGATTTGAGATCCCACATACCTTGTGTATATCGAGATACCCTTCTAGGATTCCCTAAACCATCTGAGAAAAAACGTTTTGGTCATCTTGTTAGTGCAATACATCTATAATAGCACTCGAGGAGACTACTATGCACGTACCATCCAGGTAATAGGGTATTCAAGAAAGGGACGGTCCCAATCCTCATTATCGCGTTTTACTATTGGACCTTGCGGTATATATCAAGTTGCAAAGACTTGACAATCCTGGTGAGGAACCAGATTTTATCATCCTCTCCTGTCACCTAAGTCTGCTTGTGGCCTTTATCTTGTGTAAGAGAATTTTGTGTGTTTTTTCTAGTTTTCAAAACCCTAGGTTAGGATTTTAGTGACCAGCAATATGGATGACTCTTTGAGATGATCCAAAAGAGTGTAAGGCTTGCCACCCGACCTTCCTCTTGTTATAGGAGAAAGCAAAATGGAAGCCACTGACCAAGGAGCCATATTTGATTGTCATGTGCAAGAGAACCTAGCTGTGTAAGTGGGGGAATAATTCACTACATACAATAACCCCTTGGTCGAGCAGCCTCCTAAGGCTGATACTGCTTTGCATCTTCTAATGGAAGGCAATGTCGGTTCATCAAATTGGGTTGATATCTCATCTGATGATACTGAGGGGACAGAATATGGCCCTAATGCTCCTTTTTGGAGAACCTCTATCGGTCAACCAATTTCCAAATTTCGGATTACTAAACTATCCTTTCTTAACCCTTCAATGAATGAGGAAATATATACAAGGAGGTTGGACCATTTACAAAAAAATTCAAGAATTCCTTCAAAACATCATTGATTCACCCCTTCCTCATAAGGAACCCATGTCGGCTCTTTTACCACATCTTTTGGAATAATTCCCTTCTTGATATCATTCACTCTCAATGTCTCAAACTAATCATAATTTGTCATCACCGACTCAAGGATCGGTAATTCCTAATCTAGGACAACCCTCCAACCTTGTCACTATAGTTCAAAATCATGGTTCTTCTTTTGGTCCTCTTGTATATTTTACCACTGGGGGGAAACCTCCAGCTGAAGTTGCATCAGTAGTCAGTGGAGTCACATCCAATACAAGACATAGCACTTCTATAGGACAGTCAACAGTTACAATTCCTTCCACAACAACCAAAGTCGTTCCTCCCTATTCTAGTACAGGACAACCCTAAGGGGTACACCTTGTCATTATCCAAAATTCTTGGGGATATACTCACCTGGGAAACCTACCTTCCATAAGTAATGTAAAATTTCAACCTACGTCTACAAGAATGGTATATCTCGGTTTGCCTTACCCTGGAAGCATGTTTACCCATTGGGGGCAGCTAAATTGGTCATACGTACCTATTCCTGGAGGGATACGTGTCAATCCTTCTAGAGACTATGGTGTCCCCCTTGGTGGAGGTCCTCCTTATGGAAGACTACCACCCACCGAGTCACCTCCTCGGTGACCACCACCTTCTGGGGGGGGCACCTCCTTGGGGACCACCACATTCTGGTGGACCACGTTCTAGGGGCCCACCACCAGGAGAATCAAATCCCAGTGGAACACCTTGTAGAGGCCTACTTGGTTGAGTACCACCTAGTGGGGGTCCTCCTAGTCGAGGAAAACCACCTGGAGGAAACCCTCCTCCTAGAGGCTTGCCTCCATCAAGAGGATCTTCAAGAGGATCCTCTGCAAACCCAATTTCCCAATAGCCAGTGTATCAATAAACCTATGGTCCTACTGGTTTGAAAACTCCTTATCAATACTACTAGTACATGCAACCTAACTGACAACTTCCTTTTTTGGAAACTTTGGACTTTCCTAATTTATCCGAGTTGATTAATGATCCCATTCAGCATAACCCTTTATGTCTTTGTATTCCAGTAAATTTACCATCATATATCTTGAAATTTTATGTGAAGTAGGTAGAATACCCCAAAAAACATGTTATGACATTCCATCTATGGTGTTCTTCCAAATCCTTGATGGATGAATCGGTCCATCTAAGGCTCTTCCAGCGAACTTTGATTGGTACAACTACAAAGCGGTACATTAAAATTCCATGACATTCATTTGTGGACTTTAGCTCATTGGCGAAATATTTTTTGACTAATTTCAAACTACCCATTTGTTATGAAATGGGTACAGATATTTTAACATCCCTTCGTCAAAATACCTCCACACATATTTCAAATCATATCCATGAATTGAGGAGACGATGAAGAATTATCAAGGCCCCTATTCTCAACATGTTATTGGAATATTGGTTCATGAAATCCTTGTTTCCTCCCATTACCCGAGATGTGGCTATGGGTGTTGTTATTAATGAAGATAAATCTATCAGTTGCGCTCAATATCTGGACTTGGTCTATTCCCAGTCCGAAACTCTGTATGACCTAATCCCTCAAGCTCCTCATCCCAGAACTGACCCTACCAAGAAACCTACAGAAACTCTTGTTGATGGGGTTGTAGTTTCAATCCAACCATTTCCAGTACCTCATACTAACAAGAAAAAAAATATTTTTTCACTACTCATTCTTCTCCCACGATTTCCGCCAAGTTCAATTCCATTGAATCCACGCAGACACCTGGAAACAAGAAGAAATGAAAAGGAAAGAATAAAAAAATTAGAAACCAACAGGAGAGTCCCAATGCTATGGCCCTATAGAATGACAACAAAGATAAAATGAAGGCTAAGTATTCCTTCTGATTCTATGGTGGTGACCACTTCACGAAGGATTTTCCTCATTGTGAAGAGGTTAGTAAATTTTTCAAGAATAACCCTACAGCTGTAGTGCTTACTGACCCCTTTCCTTCCCAAAAGAAATTGATTGATCACTTGGCCTCTCAGGGAACCTCTAATTCTACTGAAGATATCAGAATGATGTCCTTGGAAACTATTGATTTAAGTACTCGTATTCAGTCAAATGACAAGTCGGTAGAGAAGAACCACAAAATCCTTCTCTTGAGAAAGCTCCTTCCACTATTTCTCCTCCATATTTATCTAATGGTCCTCTCACAATCAAGAAACCTAATCTTGAATTGATTTTGCACCCACCCAAGAGTACCCTCAAGAAGTACTCTTCTACAACATTGCATAATTCTACAATGTTGTTGAATATTTGGCTCAAGCACCTTATGCAATGTCTACCCTAGAGGTACTCCAAAGTTATCCAACGTAGCGCAAAAACTTGTTAACAGCATTGGGGGCATTAGACCCAGATAACAACAACCTAATCCATTTTAATATGGATAAATATAAATCCGAATTACCCCACCAACTTGGATTTTATGTCGCGACTAGAGTAGTTGGGAGGAAGGTCGATAGGACTATTTTGGATGAGGGAGCTTCCACCTCAGTAATGTCTATGACTTGTTGGAGAGGCATCGGTTCTCTTGACCTCATGAAGTCTCCTACAACCTTGAAATAGTTCGATGAATGAGGTTTCCAACCTCATTGTCTGTTATCGATGCTTTCATTCAAGCTTGTTAGAAAGACTGTTTCCATCCAGGTGGAGGTAGTTGATTCCACATTGGATTAAATACTTCTATTGGGTAGAAATTGGTTCTATTCCATGACAATTGTCTCTTCGGTATTATTTCAAACCCTCCAATTCCCTCATTTGAGGAATATTGCGACCATCGATCAACTTGATTTCTACACACCAGATGTTGCCACCCCCAATGCAAATAATATCCCTATGCTAGGTTAATCCCCTCTTCTTTATCAATCGATTGGGGTAGGTATGTTGAAGAATTCCACCCTTAAGGGAGTGCTTCCCTCATCTCCTCTTAGTATGGATGTGGCAACTGTAAATATGATTTCCATGAATGGCCATAGTCCTAGAAGAAAATAGATTGTTGAGTCATCCTCTCTCGGACCCCATGAAGAACTTTATGATGTTATTCAATCCAATTTCGATGACCAATCAGATGATCTTCACCTAATGGATTCATATCCTTACCACCTTGTTTATTGGCTAGAACCCTCTCTCCCCACTCTAGACTCTCTCTCCCATACTTTTTCATCATGTGATTGCATCAGGGAGATTATGAGTATGGACGAATCTATATGGGAAGACCATCATTATCGATCCTCTTTCCTTCCCAATGCCAATTCGACAGACTTTGATCTTATGTCTATTATTAGTACCGATATTGTCACCAATCCTCAAACACTTGTCTTTTGCAAGGAATGGATTTCGAAGGGAATCTATGCAACATCGCTCAGAAAACCCCTATCGACATATCAGTCAAGCACGAAACTGTTGAGCACGTTCACGTAGGACATAAATGCTCAATAGAAGAAGTTGACATTTATAGAGCTCTATTCAATGATTTCTATGATTTTTTTTTCCCGGACATATGAAGAAATTCCTAGGATTGATTCATCCATCATAGTACAAGAGATCAAAACCTATCCCACGGCCAAAGGAGTCCGACAAAAATTACAACAAGTCCATCCTAGGAAGTTTGAGGCTATTAATGTCGAAGTGGAAAAACATCTGAAGGAGGGATTTATTTATCCTGTACCACTGATAGATTGGGTGTCTAATATTGTCCCTGTGAAAAAGAAACAAGGAACTATTAGGGTTTGTATCGATTTTTTAGATTTAAACAAGGCTTGTCCTAAGGAAAATTTTCCTACTCCACACATCGATCAAATGATCAATATTTAAACAATGCTTGTCCTAAGGACCATTTCCCTACTCCAAACATTTTGGTTACACCATCGTAGCCGTCATTTATTTTACAAAATGGGTTGAGGAAATGAATACATATGCAGAGGATGGAAATAATTTCACTCTCTTTTTGTTCAATCACGTGATAAAAAGTGTTCGGAGTCTTGCAAGCCATAGTCACTGACCACAGATCCCATTTCTGTAATAATATGATGGATGTGTTAAGTGCCAAGATGATTTTTCACCACAAAAACTCAACTCTGTATTACCCACAGGCTAATGTTTAGGTTGAGGCCATTAACAAGGTTTTGAAAACTATGTTCGGTAGGATGGTTGGAGATCACAAATCCAACTGGCACCTTACTCTATTTTTTTCACTATGGTATTATAGGACTTCAGTAGAAACAAAAACTAGTTTCACACCTTTTCAATTGGTTTATGGACTAGAATTTGTCCTCCTTATGGAGTGTCAAACCCTTTCACTCAAACTTGCAGTAGAACCTCTTCCGAACATTTCTGTTGAGGAAGAATAGTTTTGTACTCAACAAACCTTGATGAAAATAGAAGATATGCTTCCTTGGCTAACGAGGCAAACAAAAAATGCATGAAGGATCACTACGATAAGTCTATCCAGCATCATGCATTCAATGAAGGTGACCTAGTCCTGACTTAAGATCAGAAACATGATAAGATATGGAAGGGGAAGTTCAAATCTATGTTGTACGGTCCCTATATTGTCAGTAAAGTATTAGAGAAGGGGTGTACGAACTATTAAACTACGATGGGATACCTTTCAGGAAACCTCGCAAGGGGTTCTACCTGAAGAGGTACTATTCTTGAAATCATTTATGTACCTTGTATATATATATA
>LPNX010046832.1:167872-204689 GCA_001517045.1 Pseudotsuga menziesii
TCGGATGGATTTTTATGGTTTTGTTGTTGGGGATTTTTGTCATACCCTAAATCTCTCTTCAGTTGCTTGGGTTTTGTATTCCCCGTCACATGACTTAGTTAGTTCAGGGACATTTTGTATTAATCCAGCTACCAATAACATTGTCGATTATCAAGCAGTGATAGGTTTGTTGATCGAGGCTACATCTTGGGACATTCATGACTTGATAGTTTTCATGGATTCACAGCTAGTGGTTTTTCAATTAAACCATGTTTATACAATCAGAAACCCTACACTCCTTCACTTCTTTCAAAGAGTGTGTTTGTTAGATAGGTCATTCGATTTAAGCACTTATAGGCACATTCCTAGGTCTTATAATACGGTTGTTGATTCATTTAAAACTACATTTTAGACTCGTATATTTCCCACACATAACTTTTATAAATAAAACATGGTCCTTTGTAAATTAAAACAAGTAGTAACAAACACATAAAACTCCTATAAATATAATATTTCTGATTTGAACACATTTAAAACATCGTAAATAAGTATATATATATATATATATATAATATGGTCGCAAGACCCCGATTGAAGCACTCAGGATTTCATATATACAAAAATGTTAAAAATCCTGAAGCTAGCTAACTTTCAGTGTATACATCACGCAGAAAAGTCTAATGGTCCTCGTGATATCACATGATAGCCTGGGATACCCTACGGAGCAAGCAACTGAAACGACCTGACACCCTAGCTGTGTGTCTCTGACACCTCCTAGGGAGGTCATCTATGGCACCATATAGGATGTCCAATGTCAACTGGGTGAGGTTTTCCTCTAGCTCGGTTAAATCATTGTCTCCTCTATGTACAAAGCGAGCCCCTGCTTGCTTGTCCATTGGAGATGAGTCTCTAGGTCAAGTATCTCCTACATCTACATTAAAAATTTAAGTCTTGTCATCATACATAAAAATCACAAAACATTAAAACATTAAAAAAAATCAACATCTTGAGCATTTTTTCTTACCAATGTCACCCCACCGAGCATCAACTGCTAAAGGTAGATCAAGATCTCCTCGAAATTTGGTCCGAGCATAAGCATAATCCTAAATCATGAGGATCTGGTCGTCTGGCCAATGGAAGAAGGGGTTCCTATACTTGATCTTGTCTCTTCCACCTCTAGTGTGGGCCATGATCTCCACCACCTATGTCCTAAGGAGAGGTACCCTCTCTAAAAAGAAATATGTCAGGATAGTCCCATAACCGAATTGTTTCAGTTCTTCCTGTCAACACTTGGTCAGCTGATCCTTGAACATAGTATAAAATGCCTCAACCCAGTTAACCAATGTGGGTGCCATGGCCTCCAAGTTATAAATCATATGGGCCTAGTAATCTTGATGAGCCCCTTGGATCCTAACAATGCTATGCATTGTGAAGAGCACAATTTGAAGTGGTAAGTCCATCACTTCCTTAACTCATATTTTCTTCCCAAACATTTTGGTTCCTGGATAGCAATGAAAAAATATGAGCTCTTTTGTGGTAATGTCTCCCCCTTGGGATCCTGTCAATGAAATAAATGCTCCACGCCTGGATAATCCGGTGAGAAAATAAATTTCTTCCACCTCCACAGTGAGAATGTGGGCCCCCACCTCAAAATATTGTTGTTCTGGATTCCACATCCATAAAATATACTCTAGTAACTTGACATGGGATATCATACTGGGAGATTGGAAGAATTTCAAGTGGCCACAAGCCCGTAGAGAGGCTATGGAATCCCCATCCACCTCACCACGGGCGTCATTATCCTTGTGTTTTCATTCTTTCCACACCACCATTTTGGACAAAATGACCAGTCAAAAAACTATAAAAGGAGCATTTAGACACATAATAAATCAATAAAAATGATTAAAACCCACTAATTTTGATGGGCCATCCATTTTTGGGGCGTGGTTTACGACATCACTTCTGTCTCCTTGAGAAGGAGCAGTGCCACCGCCTCTCCAAGGCATAAAAAAAGTGGTTTTCCATGGGCACCCCTTATCCCGCAAAGGATAAGCATGTTACCTGGGAAATGAAATTTATCCATGGGTAAAAATCCACAACACTTAATAAAAATGCTTGTAAAGAAGAAATTTCAACCATGAACATGATGGGAATGGTCTTGGCTCTTACCTAAGATTGATGGATAAAAAATGAACGGGTAATAGCTCTGGAAACTCCAACTGAAATATGCACACAAAAACTAGAAATGGCTCTCCAAAACTTCATAAATGGTAAATTAAATGTTTTTTACTATTTCGTGACTTTTATATGAGATTTTTTAAGGTTTAAATATTATTTTAATATCTTTAAATTATGTTATTGAAAAATGCCCTTTTCTATAGTTATAAAAGTCAATTTTAAATATTTATGGAGAACTAATAGTCTTTTTAAAAGTTGTTTCAGTGAAAAAGTCGTCGAGCACTAATTTTGACAGTTTGATCTGTCTTCCTAAACCTAGTACCAAAATTATGGGCCATTTTTTATTCTTTTCATGCTCTTTAAACTCACTCATCGCAAAAAGAAACCCTAATGGAGTCTTCTTTAAACTCTTTTCATAATCCTTAAATGTGAAAATATTATCGAGAAAGCTTGTCTTCTTCATGCTCATAAAAGTACTTGAAGGGTCGTTTTTTCGACAGTAGATTACCCCTTTTTCGGTTCAGATTGACAAAGTACAAAAATAAACCTTTTGGAGTCTTCTTCTGTATTCGTTTAGACTCTCTAAACATTAGCAATGCCACGTTTAATTTCAATGGACTCGTTAAACTAAAACACCAAGAGACCCTCTTTTTGGGAATGAACCCCTCCTTTCTCAGGTTCTTAAAATATATGAGAATTGACTTATCCCCTGGATAAGATACAATGAGTGTTTGTTACTCTCTTTTAACTCGTAAAAATGAAAAGAGGCACTCATCAATCATGATGGGGAAATTAAGGGAAGAGAACCATTTAATTTTGCAAATAAATGGAAGTTAGTAGTCACCTTTGAACATGGCACTTGTCTACATTTCATTTAGTCAATTGGGTATTCATCTTGCTTCCAAGTCAATCCACTTTCATGATTCATGTCACTCCTTTGAGTCTTTCAAAGAATGCATCGTTTACTGTCGCATTATGTTGTGATATCTTCCTGGTCTAACTTAATGCTGCTAAGTCTTCGGTTGTGCTATCCAATGTTCAAAGGAAAATTGAAATCTTACCTCTACAGTCAAAACAGCCTTTGTTTCAGTACGTTTTGATTCAGTTTTGTGGTTACATCATACTCAATATTCCATAAATTTGGTCCATGTTTTGTGTTGTTGATGTGGGATTCATCACGACCCTCCTTCAATGAGACTATTCTTGTCAACATCAGCTCATAATCCAGGAATTAGTCTTAGAAACAAGTTAGTACCTTGACATCTGTATGACTCAATGACAGATCCTCTCGCTTTCAAAATAGGTTCACATCATTGACCTTTGATTGAAAGATTCGATTGAGTTTTCAACATCAAATCGTCTATTCATACTCAGGATATTGTACTAGGGTACCTTGGGAATCATTGACATCAATGATGATCTCCCTTGCACTTGTTAACGGTTCTAATCATTGACCGATAATCAAGTGGTTTCTACCTTGTTCGACATCAAGACATTGTAATCGCATGGATAGAATCGTACTTTGTGGATGATGAGATGCAGACTCTGGGTATCTGTTAAAGTGCTCATTTCTTTCCCTAGGTTGCGATGGAATATATTATATGAGTCTTAGCATGGATCCACATTTGTATGGTCGTGGTTGTGCTCAAATTTGCATCCATTTTGACATAGATCTACATTGTATATCTGGTAGCTATGTCCAATTTTGAGTCTCTTTCACATGGATCTGCCTTGTATTCTAGTAGCCATGTTTGTTTATCTCTCTCATAGATCTGCCTTGTATTGGTCTATAGCCATGATGAGGAGATATTTTGAAATCAAAGGTATTTATGTATTGCAAAATCCTAGTTCATGATGATCTCTGATCAAGTGATTTCTTGCATCGAAGTGATAACTTTCTCTTTCAAAGATCCCACCTATCGTATCCCTCTAGCATCATGCTTTGGGGGGGATTTTGTTACACGTAAATCTCCTCATCATCATGTGATGAGGTCGCAAACATCAGTAATTTCCCTCAATTCCCAAAAATTGAAGTTAGACATTGGCCTAGAACTATTATTTACATATTTTAGTCTAGCACCTCCTTTGCTCTTAATGAAAGCGGTGTTACCCTCTTTAGTAACGCTCATTTTCGCTTGAAAATAAGCAGTGCCACCACTTCCTTCCTTTAATCAAAGAGCGGTTCCACCCTAGTAATGCTCTGTCAGCATGGAAGAGAAGCGGTGATTGAGTAAAACAATCAAAAGGAGAAGATTCACGAAGCTTCTCAAAGGAAGACTTCGTGGCACCCTCATCCCTACTCTTGTGGACCACCTGAACTCAATATCCCCCTAGTAGGATATCCCTTCCACCTCACCCACCATTTTCTCAACCATACCTATCCTCCAAAGGCCTATAAAACTTGCCTCATACTTCATGGTTGAGATAAAGGAAAGTTATGCTGATGCATTGAGATTCTGTCCAAATATAGGGTGAGCATAGAAGGAGAAAGTTGGAGCTTTTGAGGATAAGGAGTGTCTTGTGAAGGAGCATCACAACACTAAGCCGATGGTTGTAATGTTTCTTCTTCATTTTTAATGCAAAGTTGGTTCCTTTCCAATAAATTGTATTATGTTTTGATCATTCGGTTTATTATGGGATTCCTTAGTCACTAGTATAGAATTGTGGGTCATATTCTGGTACCTTTGATATTGCTTGTCTAGTTTGATGTATTTGTGTAGGTACACCCATGGATATCAATCATCATAGGATACACTTACGTCATACTTCAGAAAATCCAAAGGATTCATTCCAGATGTCTACAAGCTCTAGGGAAATTCTTCCATCCTTTGTTACTCATTTATTCTATATCTGGACCATTCAGACTAGAGGAACAACTCTTTTTTGTAAGAGGTGCAATATTCCTAGAAACAAATTTGGTGACCACACTAGGGAAGAACATTTCAGACCATCGTATCTTCCTTGGATTGAAAACTATTTTCTGAAAACAAAATTCCAACCTGTTAGTGATCAGATCCACTAGGTCTTCTAGTTAGATCTTGGCTCATTTTGACCAGATCTATTCAGATATGAGATACTATTACTTTATATAATTAATTATACTTTTTATTTTATGATTTGATGCCAAATTTTAAGCACATAACTCTCTCTACTTCGCTATTTTCTTTGTTTTGACATCTACAGCAGACACTGCTTCTACACAGAAGACAAAAGGCAATGCCACTGCCCCTACGCAGTGGACAATAAGCGGTGCCACCACTCTATCATAATGGGAAAAAGGAGGTGCTGAGCTGGTAATGCTCTATCATCAATACTCATCAAGCGGTTCAAGGTAGGGTTATCAAACCCCTGTGATTTCAAGACTTAGTTAATGTTTCTTTCTGATTCTGTTTGTTTTTGGGCTTCATTTATGAGATTTAGATTGTTCAAATTCAGATTCTGAGAGTGCTGAATGATTTCTTTGCTTCAGTTCAAAGAGCTATGTTGTACGAGTCATTTTAGTTGCTTGTACTCTTGGGTCTTATTTTTCAAAAAAAGTGCTTAGAAATGAACATTGTTATATCTCTTTTTGTCATCTGATCAAACTGAAAAGGAAGTTTTTGCTTCATGATTTTTTCTTTTTGTTCTTTGTAAGTTTGTAAAAGATTACTTTTTCCTTTAGTTTAAAAAAGAAAACTCTTGATATTTGTGCATTACTTTTTTGAAAGATGAACCTTTGGAACCTTGACTAGCTTCATAAGATTTCAAATATCCTTGTTCTTCTTTCACTTTTTTACATTCTTTTCTCATCAAAAAAATATCATACGTATAAGTTTAGATAATTTTATTTTTGTGAAGAAAGTTGAAAATTGTTTAGTGTGTCATTTTAGTGCCAGTATCTTTCTTTTTAGGAAAATAGATCTTGTTTCTTCCTTTATTTCAAAGATCAATTTAGATGTGTGTTACTTGTTTGTATTTTCGGAAAGAAAAGTTCAGTCACTCTATGTATGAAATTTGTTTTTTTGAAACAAAATTGGAACCCTCTCTCCTTCATGTAAGTAGGGTATACTTTGAATGGTAAAGTGAAATATTTGCACACTTATATTGCATTGTTTTACATTTTTGTAGACACTTCATGCATTCACATAACCGTTCAACATAAAATTAACGGTAGCTATAGGTTACACTTTTTTAGTAAATTGAGTGATTCGGTAGAGATGCGTACTAGTGTCTTTAAAACATAGGAGCTATCATTTTTTCCCTGCACTGCATCCCAGGAATTGTGTGGTTCTTCCACATACTATTAGTATATCAAACGGCCTTTCACATACCCTTGAGGTATATCGAAAGTTACTTCACGTACTCGATTGTATATTGGAAGGCCCCTTTTGTAGGGTTGTACATTATACAGCACTAGAACAGATTTGAGCTCCCACGTACCTTGCGTATATCGGAAGACTCTTCAAAGATTCCCTAAATCATCTAAGAAAAACCCTTTTGGTGATCTTGTCAGCATAATACACCGAGAACAACACTTGGGGACACTACTACACACGTACCGTCCACCTAAATGGGTATTCAGGCAAGGGACGGTCTCAATCGTCCTTGAAGTGTTTTACTATTGGACCCTATGGTATATAGAGAGTTGAAAAGACTTGAAAATCCTAGTGAGGAACTGGATTTTATCAGCCCATCTTGTCACTTAATTCTTCTTGTGGCCTTTAGCTTGTGTAGGGGAATTTTTTGTTTTTTTCTAGTTTTCAAAACCCTAGGTTAGGATTTTAGTGACCAATAATCTGGCTGAGTATTTGAGATGATCCATACAAGTGAAAGGATTGCCACCTAAATTTCCTCCTATTACAAGAGCAAGAATAATGGAATCCACTGACCAAGGATCCGTAGTTAATTCTCATGTGCAAGAGAACCCAGCTGTGGAAGTGGGGGAAGAATTTACTACATACGACAATCCCTTGCTCGAGCAGCCTCCTATAGCTGATATTGCTTTCCATATTCTAATGGAAAGCCATGTTGGTTCATCAAATTGGGTTGATCACCCATATGATGATATTGAGGGGACATAATATAGCCCTAATGCTCCATTTTGGAGAACCTCTATGGTTCAAGAAATTTCTGAAGTTTGGATTACTACACTTTTCATTTTTAACTCTTTGACGAATGAGGAAATATATACAAGGAGTTTGGACCATTTACAAATTTTTCAAGAAAACCTTGCAAACATAATTGCTTCGCCTCTTCCTCATAAGGAACCCATGTTAGGCCTTTTACCCCATCTTTCAGAATCAGTCCCTTCTGGATATCGTTAACTCTCAACGTCTCAAGCTACTCATAGTTTTTCATCACCAGCTCAAGGATCAGTGATTCCTAATCCAGAAAAACCCTCCAACCCTGTCACTACAGTCCAAAATATCGGGTCTTTTTCTGGTCCTCTAGTATCTTCTACCATTGTGGGGGGAACCTCCAGCTCAATTTTCATCAATAGTCAGTGGAATCACATCTAGTACAAGACAGACCCCTACTATAGGATAGTCAGCAGTTACAGTTCCTTCCACAACAACCAAAGCAGTTACACACCCTTCTAGTATAGGAAAACCCTCATGGGTACACCCTATTGTTAGCTAACCTTCTTGAGGATATAGTCACCTAGGAAACCTACCTTCCATAAGTAACGTAAAATTTCAACCTACGTCTACAGGAATGTTATATCTTGGTATGCCTTACCTTGAAATCATGTTTACCCCTTTGGGGCATCCAAATTGGTCATACGTACCTACACCTGGAGGAATACCTATCAATGATGTTGGAGGCTATCATGTCCCACCTTATAGAGGGCCACCTGGTGGAGGTACTCCTTATGGGGGAACGCCGCCTAAGGGACCACCTCCTGGGGGACCACCTCCTCCTAAGGGACCACCACCTTCTAGGGGGCCACCTTTTAAGGGAATTCCACCTTCTAGGGGGCTACCACTGTGAGGACCACCTCTCAGCATACCACCTTCTAGAGGCCCATTTGATGGAGGACCACCTAATGGGGGGACGCCTGGTGGAGGACCACCACCACCACCACCTTTAGGAAACCCTCCTCCCAAAGGCCCACCTCCATAAAGTGAATCTTCAAGAGGATCATCTGTAAACCTGATTTCCCAACAAACAATGTATCTATTGACCTACGGTCCTACTGGTATGCAAATTCCTTATCAATACTACTAGTACATGCAAACTAACCGACAACTTCATTTTTTGGAAACTTTGGACTTTCCTGATCTGTCCAAGTTGATGATACCATTCAGCATAACCCTTCGTGGCCTCCTATTCCAGTAAAGTTACCATCAAATATCCTGAAATTTGATTGGAAGCAGGGAGAAGACCCCAAAAACCATGTTACGAGCTTCCATATATGGTGTTCTTCAAACTCCTTAATGGATGACTCAGTCTATCTAAGGCTCTTTCAACAAATCTTGACTGGTACAGCTGCAAAGTGGTACATTGAACTTCCACAACATCAGTTTATGGAATTCAGCTCATTGGCACAAGTTTTTCTGACTCATTTCCAATTACCCATTCATTATGAAACAGGTAAATATATTTTAACATCCCTTCGTCAAAATAACTTGACACATATATTTGATCATATCCATGAATGGAGGAGATCACAAAGACTTATCAATACCACTATTCCCAACATACTATTGGAATATTGGTTCATGAAATCCTTGTTCCCTCCCATTTCCCAAGATGTGGCTATAAGCGGTGTTGTTACAGAAGAGAAATCTATCAGTCGTGCTTAGTATCTGGGCTTGTTCTATTCCCAGTCCAGAACTCTGTATGACCCAATACCTCAAGTTCCTTGTCCCAACACTTACCCTACCAAGCCATCTACATAAAATCATGTTGATGGGTTTGTAGGTTCAATCCATCCCTCATCAGCAACTAATCCTGCCAAGCAACAAAATGCTTCTACTACTACTCCTTCTGCTCCCACGATTTTCGTCAAGGTAAATTCCATTCAATCCATGCAGACACCCAGCAACAAGAAGAAAGGAAAAGGAAAGAATAAAAAACTTGGAAACTAGTACAAGAATCCCAAGGCTAAAGCCCCAGAGAATGATAACAAAGGGAAAAGGAAGGCTAAGTATCCCTGCTTATTCTGTGGTGGTGACCACTTCACAAAGGTGTGTCCTCGCCATGAAGAGGTTAGTAATTTTTTGAAGAATAACCCTACACCTATAGTTATTACTGACCCCTTTCCTTCTTAACAACAATTGATAGGACACATGTTTTCTCAAGGAACCTCTAATTCTAATAAAGATATCAGAATGATATCCTTGGAAACTATTAATTTAAGTACTTGTAGTCAGTCATATGACAAGTCCATAGAGAAGAAGGATGAAAATCCTTATCCCTAGAAAGCTCCTTCCACTAGTTCTCCTCCATCTTCGTCTAATGGTCCTCTCACATTCGAGAAACCTAATCTCAACTTGATTTTGCACCCACCCAAGAGTACCCTTAGGAATTATTTCTTTAACCCAAATGCTAGAGCTGCACAATTCTACAACGTTGTTGAATATTTGGCTCAAGCACCTTGCGCAATGTCTACCATATAGCTACTTCAAATTTGTCCAACACAGCGCAAAAATGTGTTAATAGCATTGGGGGCATTAGACCCAGATAACAGTTACCTAATCCATTTTAATGTGGAAAACTATAAATCTATATTACCCCACCAACTCACATTTCAAATCGCGACTAGAGTAGTTGGGAGGAAGGTCCATAGAATCATTTTGGATGAGGGAGCTTCCACCTCAATACTGTCTATGACTTGTTGGAGATCCATCAGTTTTCCCGAACTCATGAATTCACCTACAACCTTAAAATATTTTGATGGATGAGGTTTCCAACCTCATTGTCTATTATCGATCCTTTCAATCGAGCTTGGGTGCAAGACTATTTCCATTCAGGTGGATGTAGTCCATGCCCCGTTGGATTACAATATTCTATTGGGTAGAAACTGGTTCTATTCCATGACATTTTCCACTTCGATAGTATTATAAACCCTCCAATTCCTTCATTTGGGAAATATTGTGACCATTAATCAACTCGATTTAGGCACACCATATTTTTCCACCCCCACTGCAAATAATATCCCTATGCTAGGTCAATCCCCTCCACCTTATCAATCAATTAGGGTAGGTATGTTTAAGGACTCCACCCTTATGAGAGTGTTTCCCTTAGCCCCTCTTAGTACGTATGTGTCAACTATAAATATGATTTCCACAACTGACCACAATCCTAGAGGAAAACAGATTGTTGAGTCATCCTCTTTCGGCCCCCATGAAGCAATTTATGATGTTATTCAATCTACTTCCGATGAACACTCTAATGATATTCATCTAGTGGCTTCGGATCCTTACCACCTACCCTATTGGCTAGAACCCTCTCTCCCCACTCTAGACTATCTCTCCTAGGATTTTCCATCAGATGAGTCCATCATGGAGATTATGAGTGCGGATGAAGCTATATGGGAAGACCGCCATCATCAATCCTCTTTCCTTCCCAATGCCAGTTCTGTGTCTCTTATTAGTACTAATATTGTCAACAATCCTCAAACACCTGTCTTGTTTCAAGGAACGTATTTCGAAGGGAATCATTGCAACATCACTCAGAAAACCCCTATTGAGATACCAATCAAGCACGAAACTCTTGAGCACGTTCACGTAGGATATAACTGCTCAACAAAAGAATCTTAAAGTTATAGAGCTCTATTCAAAGAGTTCAATGATTTTTTTCTTGGACATATGAAGAAATTCCTAGGATTGATCCATCCATCGTAGTACATGAGATCAAAACCTATCCCACAGCCAAACCATCTAGACAAAAACTACAACAAGTCCATCCTAGGAAGGCTGATACTATTAAAGACTAAGTGGAAAAAACTCTAAAGGAGAGATTTATTTATCTCATACCACTCATGGATTGGGTGTCTAATATTGTCCATGTGGCAAAGAAACAGGGCATTATCAGGGCTTGTATTGATTTCAATATTTAAACAAGGCTTGTCCTAATGACAATTTCCCTACTCCGCACATCGATCAAATCATCGATATTTAAACAAGGATTTTCCTAAGGACAATTTCCCTACTCCACACATTTTGGTTACATCATTGTACTCATTGATTACTTTACAAAATGGGTCGAGGAAATTCCTACATATGTGGAGGATGGAAAGACTACCTGTTATAGCTGATTTTACCACACATGGTTGATCACACTTTTATGGCCTTCCTTGTCCCTTTGCAGTCTCTTTGGACCCCATGGACCATTATTATACCTTTGATGTTTCCAAGATCATCCCTAAAAACACCTATTATTTGTTGTACGCGGATTTTAATCCCTTTCTCACTGATATTACCCTTAAACTTGCATACATCGGGATGTGTGCATAAGTCCAAATACTTTTGGATTTTTCCTTGATGTGGATCCGAATCACTTGTCCCTTCGCCTTCCATATGCCTCGAGATCGCTCAAATGTGACCTTCCATTACCCCATTAAAGCACTATATAAGGAAACCCTTGGATACATTGAGGAGGAGGAATTGAAGAGCAAGAAAACTATAGTCCATTGTTGTCGTAGCTTGCTTGTACTTGATTCGGCATCCATTTGTCCCTTGGAGAACTTTTTGTTCTTCCAAATATTGCCTTTGCTTGTGAGCTTTCTATCAAGAGATGGACGATTGAGGTGGTGGAGGCCCAGGTGGAGGACTCAGTTTATTTGGTTCGCAGACGTGCCAATAGAGGTTGTCACTTATGTAATCTCTTATTTTATTAATAGAAATATCTCCAATGATGTGCATTTAATGAATATTGAATCCATGGAAACGTTTAATTGCTTATGCATTATTGATTATATATGCTAGAGTAGGCCTAACACTATATTATATAGCATGCTTGCCTTGTTTACTCTTGTTGAGACTGAATTGCTAATGCAAGCGGGATTGGAAAAAGCTCAACGGGGATCTACTTCAACCGTTTGGAATAAGGTATGATTCAATATCCTTTAGTGTTAGATTTTTTTTTCTCTTTCATATTGGGAAGGGATTGATTTTTTCAATTTCTCTGTCTATTGTGTTATACCCCAAGCCATAGGAAGTTTTCTTCATAACAGAATTGGTGACCATACTAGGGAGATTCCTAGTTGTTTTTCTTTGGGGGTTTTTCGGCATTCAATGTGATTGAATTTCTCTGATTTCTCTGTTTCTGTGTTGGGTCTAGGGGCATGTTTTCCCAGTAGTGTCCTGTAGGATTAAATTTTGTCTCGGCTTGTTTATTTACCTTATTTTTCTATCTTTTTCTTCCTATACACGGGTTTTGCTTTCACAGTCACGTATACACGGGGTTTTCCTGGAATAGTCGCGTATGTACACAAGTTTAATGAGAACAGTCACGTATGCCCTGATTTTTTATTTTTAGGAAGATTAAGTGTTGCTAGATGAGTTTGGATGATTGCTGAGTCTTCTTGGATGCTTCTAAAGTTTGTATCTACCCTCTGTTTCTAACCAGAGACTCTTTTTAATTTGACTTTTGAAAATGTTCTTGTCATTTAATTTTCTACTTTTTGTTTTGAGATTAGTGCATTAGGTCTCTTTTACCTTGGTGCTTTTCTTGGCTACTGTTTGTGAGTGGTTGCAGAGTCTGAGGGTTGTAGAGTCATATTTTTTTATTTTTATCTCATTTAATTCAAAAATACAAAAACATTTTGCTTTTTGCATAGTTATGCATTGTTTGCAATTTTCATTAGCATGGTACTTGCATTAGGTTTGCTTGGTGAAACTTAGTCATATTTTCATATAGGAATGATTGCATATACATTTGAAGGAAAAATTTTGCACTTCACGTAGTAGCATACCCTGTTTTTCATTCGACATAGTGCATTTGCATTGATTGTTAGGTGTGCATTTTACTTCTTGTTGTGTCATAACATCATTAGTTGCACGTCCATTTACCCTTTGAGTAATAAATCGAACTAAAATCAATGCATAATAAAATGAATTACACTCTTTTCTTTTATAGGGTGCACAAACAAGACAAGGTTTTAGGGTCTTCGAATAGTTCATTGTGAGTTAATTCTCCAAGACCACTAAACAAAACAATTAGATGTTTGTCCAGGTGAGAGTGTGAAATCCTTTCTATAATTAGTGTTTCTCAGGATCTTCCTCTTAAAAGGGAGTTAAGAATGAGGCAGTGTGAGCAATTTTGATTGGGATGACCCCTGATTGTGATTGATTAACAATGGAGATATTTCCAAGATTGTATTCGTATATGGGGGCCTTTGAGGTATTGGATAGTGCACCCTTGGGTTACTAGTTGTGCTTTCAGGCTTCAGGATTTGTTACCCTATCCATACGGTCAATCTCTCCTGTGACTATCCACCTAAGCATTGATTATATTGAGGTGAACTTAGTTTCCTTACCTAGGTTATCGAACATGTATTTGCAGAGGTTATTCTACAGGTGTTATGGCCAGGTAGGGGTCGAACAACATAGTCGCTATATGCGTTGAAGCTGAGGGCCACTATAACTGGTTACAAACCTTCTCTTGTTGTGTATGGGAGCCTCAAGCATGCCCTAGGTGATACATACCTGCTTTAATCGAGAGCTCAAATATCCTACCCTTGGTTTTCTTGTGATTTGGATTTACATTTTTAGGTGTATGCTTTGTGCACGCTAGTTTGCCTAGGGTTTGCATAATTAGATTGAGTCTTTTTTTATTTTTTGAGTCATTATAGATTCGGGTGCAGCACCCAGCCATTCTTGTTGTTTAGCAGGACTTCCGCCTTCCATGTGTCCTTCTCCTTTGGGAGAGAGAACCAGATAGTCGAGACAAGCTATGGCTTCGTCTCAACCTACCCAATTAGTGAGTGGACTCTCTGTGCAATCGTCGAACCTGAAAGGAAACCATTAGCCTGGAGATAATAACAAAAAAGGAAAAAATAATCAAAAGGGTGGGAATAAGAATAAAAATGCTAATAATAATGACAATAACACTAATAATGCTAGGGGGGACAAGCAGTCTAAACATAAGGTGAAGTTTCCTTGTAAGTTGTGTAAGGACAACCACCTCACTCGCTTGCGCCCTCGTATGGATGATGCCTTGAATTTCATAGCACAAGGCCCAGTTGTGTTCACTAATCCTTTACCCAATAATCAAAATGTGAACTCGAGGACTTTTGATCCTGGTTGTGCATCTGGTGGAAATCAAAATCCGTCGGAGGCCACTAGTGGTCACGGTTTCATCAACATGGTGTGTGCTACTAAAGTTGTGACTTGTATGAAATATTATGGTTCATCACAACCAGAACTTAGGAAAGAACCTTCCCCACCTGAGAGCCCTTTGCGAATCGAAAATCCTACCAATAAACCTGAAGCTCCACCTTGCATTCCTAAGGGATTCTTAAAGCTTTCGGGACACAATCCTAATTCCTGATCTGCCAAGAACTATTCAGTTGTCAAGGATTTGGGCCAGACTCCTTGTGTGATGTCCGCGTTAGAAGTGCTTCAGACTTTTCCTCTATAAAGGAAATCCTTGTTGTCTGCTCTTGGGGTTAGTGACGATAGCTCTTCTTCCATTATCAAATTTGAAACCATGGGAATAAAATCTCACTTTCCTTACTACGTGTCTCTTTTCATTCATGTAGAGTGTCTTAACAACACCGCCATGCATACTATCATTGATGAAGGCCCTGCTACTTCCTTGATGTCTTTGTATTGTTGAAAGGGCTTAGGTTCTCCCCCGTTGTCTCAATATACCACCATGTTGACATCTTTCGATGGTAGAGCATTTCAGCCTCATGGGATTCTTCCTTATCCATAATTCCAATTGGGAGGGAAGACCATTGCAATCGAGGTCGAGGTGGTTGATGCACCCCTTAATTACTACAATCTTTTGCTAGGTAGGAATTGGATGTATAGTATGCAAGCCGTAGCTTCTTCCCTATTTCGAGTGATATGCTTTTTGTTTAATGGGAATATTGTTATGATTGATCAAAATTCATTCCATAATCCTATTGTCAGTGCATCATCGATAGCTTCTATCCCAATTATCGATCATTATCAGCCAGAAACTAGGAGTGTGGACGTATGTATGTATCCTTCTCTTATGGG
The DNA here is from genome assembly GCA_001517045.1 of Pseudotsuga menziesii. Classification (NCBI taxonomy): domain Eukaryota; kingdom Viridiplantae; phylum Streptophyta; class Pinopsida; order Pinales; family Pinaceae; genus Pseudotsuga; species Pseudotsuga menziesii. The sequence goes on from LPNX010046832.1 coordinate 183,184, forward strand.
AACCTTTATTTTTCCTACTCCAGTTCTTATGATTGGGTCTACTTTTGGCGGGCTTCATCTTCATCAAATTTGGTGTCTTTTTGCACTACCCATATGGAAGATCCTTGTATTCTTCCTTCACCGAGTACTTCGAGTGTGCCTATCGAGACAAACGTGTCATTGCCTACAACAATGGTGGTGTATCAAGCAAATTTTGATAAGGTTGCAGAGCCTAGTCCTTCCTCTTCATGGATCGAGGAGGAGGACCTGTATGTGCTACCTACATGGGCTATAGAGTCATCTCAGTCACATGATTTCCTCGATGATGTTTTTCCATCTGATGAAGCTATTCTTGAGGCCATGTCTGGGGTTGAGAAACTTTGGGAAGAGTTGCATCATTGATCATATTTTCTTCCTAATCTTGATCATATGGAGTGTGATGAATTTCAGGATATTCTTAGCGAGAAGATTGGTATCCTTGTGGTCCCATTAATCTCTCCTGGTCAAATGGATGATGTGAACATGGCTAATTTGTCACCAACAATTCCTATCAATATTTCTTCTGATCCTGGAAAGGTTGAGAATGTCTACATTGGGGATGGTTGTTCCCCTTATCAGATCAAGGAGTATACCTAGCTGTTTAAAGAGTTTCATGACTTTTTCGCTTGGTCATACGAGGAAATTCCGGGTATAGACCCTCATATTGTCTAACATGAGATCAAGAACTATCTAGATGCAAAACCGTTTCGACAACGTTTGCGTGCTGTGAATCTTAGAAAAGCACCGGCCATTAAAGCTGAGATAGAGAAACTACTTGAAGCTGATTTTATCTATCTCGTTCCCTTGACAGAGTGGGTTTCAAATCCCGTTTTGGTGAATAAGAAGCATGGAGCAATCCAAATATGCACTGATTTTCATGACTTAAATCGAGCATGTCCTAAGGATAATTTCCCCACACCATTTATTTATCATATTCTTGATGAGTGTGCGGGAAGTGAGGTATTTTCCTTTATGGATGAATTTTCTGGATATAATCAAATTCAAATTAATCCTGAGGATCAACACAAGACCACATTTATTTTTCCTTGGGGTACTTTTTCATATCGAAAAATGCCTTTCGGCCTTAAAAATGCGAGAGCTACATTTCAGCGAGCCGTGATCTTAATATTTCATGATCTTAAAATGGTTATCGAAGTATATTTGGATGATCTCATTGCTCACTCTCATTTGAGAGTGTGTCATCCATATCATTTGAGATTAGTGTTCAAAAGATTCCATCATTATCAAGTTCGTTTAAATCCTCATAAGTGCATCTTTTGCGTGACTGTTGGTCATTTACTAGGATCCATCATATCTAAGGAGGGTATTAGAGTCGACCCATTAAAGGTTGAGGCAATACTTCAATTGTCTCCCCCGCGAATATTAGACACCTTCAATGTTTACAAGGCATGGCGACCTTCTTGCGAAGATTCATGGTTATTTTTTCCAACTTGACTAAAGGATTTATGCATATTTTGAAGAAGGCCACTCCTTTTTACTAGGATGAGCAAGCCCAGGAGTCTTTTGATGCTCTTGAGAAATCCTTAGCAATGGTTTCCATGCTTAGTCCAATAGACTCTAGCCATGATTTCTTGATTTATGTGGTCGCGTCTCAGGAGACGGTTGGTATGGTTTTGGTTCAGGAGGATGAGGAGCCCCATGATAAGGCCATATATTATTTGAGCTAAAACCTTATAGATTCAGAACTTCACTATTCCCATTTGGACAAGCTAGCCTTTCCCACCATTCATGTGGTTCAGCATTTGAGACATTACATTCTCCTTTGCCAAACTTTGGTCATAGCTCATATCAATCCATTTCAGTTCATCCTCACTAGAAGTACAATTGGGGGGGAGAATAATAAATGGATTTTCATTTTGCAATAGTTTGATATTGAATTTGTTTCAGCGAAATCAAAGAAATCATTAATCTTTGCAGAGCTTATATCTGATTTTCCAAATTTGGAGGAGGAGCAGGATTATGAGGATTCTTTTGTCGATGAGCATATATTTCTCATCTCAACTATGGACCCTTGGTACGGGGACATCATCGGGTATTTGCTGCAAACATTGAAGGTCCCTACTCACCTCTCATGGGATGAGTGACGATGATTACGTCATGTAGCTAAGAACTACCTCATAGTTGATAACACTTTGTACTGTCATGGGGTAGATTCCATTTTATGTCGTTTTTTAACCCATGATGAGGCTGAGGTTGTGCTAAATCATTTCCATAGAGGGGCATGTGGTGGTCATTTATCTGGGCTTTCTACAGCCCAAAAAATCTTGAGAGCAGGCTATTTTTGGCCATATATCTTCAAATATTTTTTTAATGCAGTCAATAAGTGCCATGATTTCTAGGTGTTTGCATGTAATATGTGCTCGCATCTAGCCCCATTACATTCTATTGTCACCGCCGGTCCCTTCAACAAATGGGGACTTTATTTGATGGATTTCAACCTAGCTTCAGCTAGGGGATATCATCATATTAATGTGGCTATAGATTACTTCATGAAATGGGAAATGGCTATGCCCATAGTTAAATACGATGGTGAGACATCCACGCATTTCTTTTTCAACCAGATTATCATCTGGTTCAGCATTCCAAAAGAGCTTGTCACTGACCATGGTAGGAACTTTCAGATTCAAATGATGGAATATTTGGCTTCCAAGTTAGGGTATAAGCAAGAGCACTCCTCTTCTTATCACGCTCAAGTGAATGGACAAGCTGAAGCAGTGAACAAATCACTTAAGTCTATTCTCCAACGAACCATCACACAAAGAAAGACTAATTGGCATATCATGTTGTATCCTACTTTGTGGGCCTATAGAACTGTGGGTAATACTGCCACTGATTTTTCTCCCTATCAGCTTGTGCATGGGGTGGAGTCATTTTTACCAGTTGAATGTGAAATCCCTTCTCTAAAGCTAGCTATGGAGCTTTTACCAGACACTTCTGCCTTGGAAGAGTGTTTGGTCCACTTAGAGCAGCTTGATGAGCAGTGCTAATATGCCTTAGTGGCTTTAGATGTTAACAAGCGTCGCGTGAAGGTCCAATATGATAAGTCTATCCATCCAAGGAATTTTAGTGAAGGTGACTTGGTCCTTTTGTGGGATCAAGCTAAAGAACCCTTGGGGGAAGGGAAATTTAATCCCATGTGGCATGGTGCTTACGTGGTTAAACGAATCTTAGAGAAAGGCTCCTATGAGCTAGTTTATTATGAAGGGACAGCCTTAACAAAGCCTAGAAATGTGATCTATCTCAAAAAATACTATGCATGATCTTTAGCAAGGGATGATTTTTGTATATTATTCTATAGTTTTGCAATGCATAGTTAGTTTTCTTATGGTGATCGGGTTTGTTGATTAGGTTTCTTTTCTTATGGTAGATGTCGATGGAGTCTTCCATTTACATAGGATTAGCTGATGGTGCTAGCTGCCACACTCAAAACTCAGCTTTGGTTGCTTGGGTGATCTATACTCCTACAAGTCAGGTATTGTCTTCAGGAGGTGTATGTTTATGGCCTTCTTCAAACAATGTTGCTGACTCATAGTGTCGTCATTGAATTATTATGTGATGTCATTTCACATGGTGTTCATTCTCTTGAGGTACACCCTGATTCGCAGTTAGTGGTTTCATAGCTTAATGACTTGTATCATATTATGGATCCGACATTATTACGAATATTCTTATGTATTAGATTGCTAGAACAACAATTTGAGAATATAACATACATTCATGTTCTAATAATTTTTAATCAAGTTGATGACTCATATGCTAACTATCTGTTAGATTGGAATTTGTTTCATATAACATAAGCATATCACAAACACACATTTTACACACATGGAAATAGAATAAAATCGATCATCATAAAAAAAATTCATTAACTTCAAAAAGTGATGTCATAATACATAAGTGTCATATACAAAATTGGGGCTTCCGATCCACCAAAATATACTACACAGTCATACAAAAATGAATACACTTGGGTCTCTAAGCCTGGGGTGGAGGAGGGTTCTCATCATGATAGCACACTACGGCTCTAGCTAGCCAGTGAAATAGTTGAACCCATGCTCGTGGAACTCCAACCACCTGGTGCTGCATGGACTTAGGAAAGTCCTCAAATTGCACCATGGGTACTCTATGTGTCAAATGAACAAAGTTTGTGTGGATGATTTGGAGCGTCTACTCTGCATACACACCCATAATATCATCACCTCTTCCCCTCTGTCGATGACAAGGAAATCCATTTGGCCATCATGGTCCTACATCTAGATATACATGACATATTGTCACTATGTTTCATCACACCAAAAACTTGTCTTTTGATTTCATATATCAGAAAACAAAAAAAGATTAAATAATTCAAACCTTAAAAAGTGGGTTTGGGATTATTTAGTTATGTCACCATAAGCTACTCCTGGTGGTAGGGGCATATATGGGTCTCCAAAGAAGTCTATCCTTGCATAGGGGTAGTCATCTATGGCGACGATCTGTCTTTGCCACCATGGAAAGAAATATGTTGGGTAGGGGTTAGCCACCCTACCACCGCCCAGTGCCATTGGGCTAGATCCTGGACTCCTTGTGGAGAAATGTCTACCCTAGGTATTAGCCCTGACACCTTCTCAAAGAAAAACATGCTCAGTATACTACTGAATCCAAAGTTCTGCACTCTACCCATCTTGCAGTCACTGAGTTGTTGTTTCATGTTGCTGTGGCAATGTAGTACTCCAGTTATATACTGTAGGTCGCATGAACTCTACCGCATAAAAAATCATTGGCCGTGAGGCCTGGTGGAGTGAATCCAACCCTACAATCCTTCCTAGTGCCAAAAGTATGGCTTTCAACCCCAGAATCTTAATAGAGTTTTTTGGGATTGGACACCCAACCTTTTCCATATCCGGAAAGCAGTACACAACTATGTACTCATCTATGGTCATCCTGCCTCTTGACCCATGAGATCGGAGGTTCACCATATCCCCTTGTCAGGACAAACCTGTGATGAAATATATGTCCTCAACCTCAATGCTAAGCGACATCCCATCTATCTGAAATGTTTCAGACTCTGGATCCCAATAGTCTACTAGTAGCTGTAGTAGTCTTGGTTTGGCCCTCAGGCTGCCAAGACACCAAAACTTGTACAATCCACATGCCCATAATGCTTGTTGATCCATGAGATCACCTTGCACAGCCTCCTCAACATCACCATGTTCTCTTTCTCTCCACTCTAGCACCATCCTGCACAAAAAAACAAGTTTTTTATCAGTATTTTCCTATTAAAACCTTGTTCGCGATCCTATACGCGACTGTTTTCAAAACAACCACGTATGTACGTGGATTTTGGTGCAATTTCCATGTATGGTGAACCCTATATGTGAAAAAAGGTTTGATTTCCACATGGGATGAAACGCATAAGTTTGGATGGCTCAAAAAATTAAATAGACCATGAAATTTTGAAAAAATTGCATCAAAATGAAAGAGAAGAGCATGAGAATCTACCTGGATCAAACGGGGAGGGATTCCACAGGACGATTCTCCCAGAATTCGCTTATGAATTTCTAAGCTCAAATGCACTATGTTGGGTAAAAAATTCAAAAGGTATGAATTTTTTTTAATTTTTCACTATTTATAGAAAAAATTTGAAAATTTTACCCACTTTCTATAGTTTTTTACCGTTTCTGACCATTTGGATCGTTTGAACTAATTTCGATGTTGTAGGAATCCATTTTGATCGTGGTTTGACCATGGCTTTGACCCGTTCGTGCCTATTTCAGGTATTATGTCTAAAGTAGCATATAGGTTAGGTTTCACATCCATTTTCACTTTGCATAACCTTATGACCATTTCATCTTAACCTTAGGTACAAACCCATTCCATTTTGTCATGGAAACTTCTTGCTGCTTTTAGAAGTGACATGTTGTGAATGGTAGAGCTTTACCATACATGGGCAGAGATAATTTTAGGGGCGAATTTTAGCCCAGTGGGCTATTTTTCCATGTTTTTCTCCCAAAAAAGATTCACCATTTTGCATTTTTTTAAGCCCTGTTTTGCCCAATTTTGATGGGGTAAAATTTTTTCACCCTAAAAATCGCCAAATTATTATATAAACGATATAAAATCCTTGGAAATTAAAATATTTTTTGAAAAATATCACCAATCATTTGATAGTTGGCGTTTTAAGAATTGGTAATATTCGCCAACATTTATACACTTTTAAATAAGTATGGTTCCTTAAAATCATCCCTGTACATGGGTACCCTAGTTAGATCAGTTTTTGCATTTGGTGCCCATGCTGACATTTATCCTTTAGGGTGTGGGAGTCCTTTGTATAGTATTGCCATGACTTTGAGCAAGAGCTTCATACTCCTCTTGAACTTTATGTTGGCCGTTTCCCCGGGACTCCCTTTTATATGTCAAGTTGTGATTTCATTATCATGAGTTTTTCTTTCCTGATTGAGCCTTACGCAGGCTTCCCTGACTTTGATTATCAGCCATATAGCCCAAGCTTGTATCATGTCTAGCCAAGCAGAGCCTTTTTTATATATCCTTTGCAGCTTGATTCCCCATTTTTCACTGAGTGGGGAGTTTCCCCCGAGTGTCATTATCCTACACATGTTTCCTTGCATTGAGCATAGGTATGTTCCACTGCTAGGAACTTGTTTTTTTTCCCCTTGACACTTGTCTCCTCCTAGATTTGTAACTATAAAGAACTTTTATTCTTCTTCAATCTTTTCAAAATATTTGAAAAAGTACAAAAAAATAAAAAAACAAAAAATTCGGACAGGAAAAGATGTTATCTTTGGCAGCAGTCGAGTCATGTTTCCTTTGAACAGAGCACTGTATATCACATCCATTGGTTGGGTTAGTATTTTGCCTTTAGGAGTTGTACTCCTTTCTCTAAGTTTATCTCCATTGACTGGTTAAGCTTCTAGTCTCTATGGAGCCTCTATTGATGCCTCCTGTGTCGCAAGGATGTCCCAGTTTTTGTATATCGAGTCTATGTTTCCTACATTCAGTCACCATTCTCCTTTATGCTCTTGTTCGAAGGAATATTAAGCCTAAGCCGGCCATTCCTCAGTTATCTTGACTTTGCATGTCGGCCATTCCTGGTACTATTACTGGTTCATGCACATCTTGTTCAATTCCTTCAAAATTATACAGCATTGTTGAGTACCTCGTGTTGGTTGATGGGGGATGCCTTAATGCCCTCCTTCCAACGGATTCCATCCCATCGACTTCAGACCATTTATTCTGGGATAGGAGTCTAGAGTCATTTGAATTCCTTGAGACTTACAGTCATCGGTGGTAGGTTCTCTCGCCATCGACATTTTTGGGAATACATCAATGTCCCTTGATCGATGGATTCTTTCAAGTGTTCGACCTCAACACATCTATTTTCACATGTGATTGTACTCTAGTACCTTGATTCCCATTTTCATTATTGATGGGTGATCTCGCATCTATCAACGGTATACATCAATGAACGGTAATTAGATGATGGACTACTATGTTCGACATCGAAACCTCTATTAACATAGTATGACATGTACCTATAGCAGTTTCTGTAGAAGACTTTCCAAATTGGTGGCATTCCACATATGCTACCACCTTCATCGTGACAGTGTTCATGATATTTCAGCTCTCGTGACTTGATTCTAGTGTATGTCAGATATCTTCAGCCATTATGGAGATCTTGATCCATTGTGTATATTCCATTTTCATGGAGATCTTGATCCTTTGTATATATTCATCATGGATATTCTGATCTATTATATATTGCACATGGTGATGACCACACATGTCACATTTTGTATATCATGCCTATTCATGGCCATTGTACTCTTATGTATTTGGGACTGCTATATGTATTTGTAGTCATATGCAAAGATTGGTTATTGTACTATACAGATGGATGGATGGTTCTTCCACCTAGTTCTTCATCACTCCACTTCTGGGACATATTTATAATGTATTTCGGCCATCATGTTACCCCTCTGACCTCACACATTAGGGGACATCTGTTATAACTGATTTTACCACACATGGTTGATCACACTTTTATGGCATTCCCTGTCACTCTACAGTCTCTTTGGACCCCATGGACCATTATTGTACCCTTGGTGTTTCCAAGATCATCCCTAAAAACACCTATTATTTGTTCTACGTGAATTTTAATCCCTTTCTCGCGGATATTACCCTTAAACCCATGTACATCAGGATGTCTACATAATTCCAAATACATTTGGAGTTTTCCTTGATGTGGATCCGAATCACTTGTCTCTTGGCCTTCCATATGCCTTTAGATCACTTGGATTTGACCTTGCATTACCCCATTGAAGCACTATATAAGGAACCCCTTGGATACATTAAGGAGGAGGAATTGAAGAGAAAGAAAACTATAGTCCATTGTTGTTGTAGCTTGCTTGTACTTGAGTCTGCATCCCTTTGTCCCTTGGATAACTTTGTGTTCTTTCCAAGATTTCCTTTGCTTGTGAGCTTGCTATCGAGAGATGGAGGATTGAGGTGGTGGAGGCCCAGGTGGAGGACTCAGTTTTTCCGGTTCGCAGACGTGCCGACAGAGGTTGTCACTTATGTAATCTCTGATTTTATTAATAGAAATATCTTTTCCTATCCAATGATGTACATTTAAATGAATATTGAATCCATGGATGCATTTAATTGCTTATGCATTATTGATTATATATGCTAGAGTAGGCTTGACACTATATTATATAGCATGCTTGCCTTGTTTACTATTGTTGAGAGGGAATTTCTAACGCAAGTGGGATTGGAAAAAGCTCAACGGGAATCTAATTCAACCATCTGGAATAAGGTATGATTCGATATCCTTTAGTGTTATATGTTTTATTTCTCTTGCATATTGGGAAGGGATTGATTTATGCAGTTTCTATGTCTGTTGTGGTACACCCCAAGCCATAGGAATTTTTCTCCATAACACTACCGACCTCTTTTTGTTCAATCACGTGATGGCTAGGTTTGGAGTCCGGTAAGCCATAGTCACTGACCATGGATCTCATTGTCGTAATCACATGATGGTTGAGTTAAGTGCCAAGTTGGGTTTTCACCATGAAAAATCAACTCCGTATTACCTATAGGCTAATGGTCAGGTTGAGGCCATTAACAAGGTTTTGAAAAATATGTTGTGTAGGATTGTTGGAGATCACAAATCCAACTGGAACCTAACTCTTTTTTCTTCACTGTGGGCTTATAGGACTTCAGTAAAAACAACAACTAGTTTCACACCTTTTCAATTGGTTTATGGACTAGAAGCTGTCCTCCCTATTGAGTGTCAAATTTCGTCGCTCAAACTTGTATTAGAAATTCTTTCGAAGACTTCTAACAAGGAAGAATGGTTTTTATACTTAACAAACCTTGATGAAAATAGAAGAGATGCTTCCTTGGCTAACGAGGAACACAAAAACTGCATCAAAGCTCTATACGATAAGTCTATCCAACCTCGTGTATTCAATGAAGGTGACCTAGTTCTAACTTACGATCATATACATCATAAGCAAGCTAAGGGGAAGTTCAAATCTATGTGGTACAGTCCTTTATCATCAGTAAAGTACTAGAGAAGGGGGTGTATGAACTAGTAGACTACGATGGGATACCTTTCGGGAAACCTCGCAATGGGTTGTACCTAAAAAGGTATTATGATTGAAATCATTTATGTATGGTACCTTATATATATATATATATATATATATGTATGTATGTATGTGTGTATGTATGTATGTATGTATGTATATTGATTGAATTTTTAAGTGTGTTTTAGTTTTTCAATATGGTTTTGAGTCTTGTTGTTAGTACTATTTATACCATGTTTTGGTTATGCAAATCGGATGGCGTTTTACGATTCTGCTGATGGGATTTCCGTCATACCCTGAATCTCACTTCAGCTGCTTGGATTTTGTATCCCCCAACACATGACTTAGTCAGTTCATGGTAAGTTTGTATTGGTCCAACTACCAACAACATTTCTGAGTATCAAGGAGTGATAGGTTTCTTGATCGAGGCTGCATCTCAGGACATTCATGAATTGGTAGTATTCATGGACTCACAGCTAGTGTTTTTTCATTTAAACCAAATTTATACCAACAAAACCCCTACACTCCTTCACCTCTTTCAAAGAGTGCATCTATTAGAGAGGTGATTCGAGTTAATCACTTATAGGCACATTCCTAGGTCTTATAATGCAGTTGTTGATTAATTGGGAAACAACATTTTAGACTGGAACATTGCCCACACATAACTTTTATAAATAAAATGTGGTCCATTGTAACTTAAAAGAACCAGTAAAAGACACATAAAACTCATGTAAATATAATTTTTCCCATTTGAAAACATTTAAAATACCATAAATAATTCTCTCTCTCTCTCTCTCTATATATATATATATATAATATGGTCACAAGACCCTAACTGAAGCACTCTGGGTTTCAGATATACAAAAATGTCAAAAATCCTGAAGTTGGCTAGCTTTGAGTGTATACATCATGCAAAATGGTCTAATGGTACTTGTGATAGAACATGATATCCTGGGCTACCCTATGGAGAAACCAGATGAAACAACATGACACCCTAGTTGTGTGTCTATGATACCTCCTAGGGAAGTCATCTACGGTAGCATCATGGATGTCCAATGTCAACCAGCTGAGGTTGTCCTCTAGCTTGGTTAACTCATCGTCTCCTTTGTGTACAAAGCGAGCCCCCGCTCACCTTTCCAATGGAGATGAGCCTCCAGGTCTTGCATCTCCTACATATCCATGAAAAATTTAAGTCATGTCATCGTATATAAAAATCATGTGCTCCAGCAGCCGCACATAGGCTCTCATCCCTGGTATCCGGAAAAAGTTGAGAAGTCCACACTCACGGAGGGCCCTCAAAGTAAATGGATCGTTTCTTACCTGGAGTTCATCTAGATTATGTTGTCTCTCTTTTTATATGACCATATTGCCTCTAGTTTTCCCTGCAAAAATGTTCAAGCACCCATGAGAAGTAAGTATAAATCATTTAAAGAAATAAATACCTCTTAAAAATGACTATTTTGATTTTTTGGGTGTCACGGCCGCTGGTGCACTGTCTATTGTAAGACAGGGCACTGACGCCTTTTCCCCTAGGTGACAGAGCACATTCAACGCCCTTTCCTCTTTCGAGGGATGCACCAGCGCATCTCCTAAAAGTGAAAAAGGCATCAGCCTGTATGTTCTATGCCCCTTTAAGGATTTTCCCGAAGAACCAAAAATTGACCTTTAAAATAAGAAATGCATTATTAAAAATGAAGGGATAAGAGTCAGTTATTCCCTGGTCTGAGCGATTCACGCAGAGGTGGTCCACAGCTCCCGGAATATGCAACTGAAAATCAGCTCTCTTCCACTAATTTCACTCTCACTATGGTAAAAAAAGGTCACAATGGTAAAAATTCACTATTTACCTTATTTTTATAGTAATTTTTATTTTTATTTTCATTATTAAAATCAAAATATTTTAATTTTAGGGTTTTTACCATTTACTTTATATAGTTTTTAGAGGAAACTGGTCCTAACTTGATTTTTAATTCCAGGTCATATTTCAGAAGCGTCGTGGTTATGTCGCAAGTTTCTTTTTTCTTTTTCACGCTTTGGGATAAGATGAAAAAATTTCGACCATTGTTTATACCTTTTTCATGCTCATAAAAAACCTAGTAAAAGGTTATCGAGTACACTCCTTCTACTTTTTCAGACTCGTCAAAAGTGGTTTATGAAAAAGAGGACCTCTTGTGGAGTCACATTTAAACTCTTTTCAGACTCTTTAAAATGAAAAAATATTTTCGAGTGAACTTGTATTCTTCATGCTCATAAAAGTACATGAAGAGTTGTCTTTCTGATGATAGTTTAACCCATTTTCAGTTCAGATTGACTAATTATGAAACAGGAATACTGTAGTTGACTTCCACTAGAAGAGTTCTCTCAGGAATTATTTTATACTTTTTTGGTCCCTAGAGACTAAATCGTATGAAAAAGGACCTTTTGGAGTCTTCTTCTATCTTCATTCAGACTCTCTAAACATGAATGATACCGAGTTAGCTTTCAATGGACTCATTAAATTAAACATTGAGAGACCCTCTTTTGGGAACGATCCTCTCCTTTCATAGGTTCGTTAAACATATGAGAATGGACTCTTATTTCGATGAGCTACAATGAGTATTTGTTACCCTCTTTGAACTCGTAAAAACAAAAAAGAGGCACTCATCCTTCATGGTGGGGGAATTAAGGGAAAGGGGAATATCTTTTCATTTGTATCAATGGCAGCTCACAGTCCACCTTTGAACGTGGAACCTGTCTACATTTTCATTTCTGAATAGTTGAGTATTCATCTTGTCTCCAAGTCGATCCCCTTTCGTGAGTCACATGACTCCTTTGAGTCAATTCAAAGAATGCGTCGTTATATTCCTTGCATTACATCTGGTTTCTGTCACATCAAGTCAGTGCTGCCAAGTCATCTTTCGTGCCACAATTGGTTCAAAGGATGTATCTTTTTCATTCCAACTTGTCAGTAAATTTATCTTCCTATAAATTCAGTTGTGTCTGAGTCAGCTTCATGTTTGTTTCATCACTTCAAAATAAAATTTTGTTCCATGTTTCGTGTCGATGATGGGGAAAACATCATGGCAATGCACCTATTCCTGTCGAATTCATCACATCGTCTAGGAATTAGGTTTAGAAACCACTTAACCTATGATTGAAATGTTCTATCAAGTGTTTGACTTCAAGACTTTTATTCACATTTGGGGTAATGTACTGAGATACCTTGGGGATCATTGACATTAATGGTGATTTCCCTCACACTTTTTAACAGTTTACATCACTGACTGGTTATCAAGTGGTTTCTACCATGTTTAACATCAAGAGATCTATTTCCATGGTTAGAATCATATTGTTTGAGGATTGGAATGAAGACCCTGAGCGATTAAGCTTCATCTACATAATTTCCTATCCTTTGGTTGTGATAAAAGATTATTTGAAGTAATGGCATGGATCCATAGTGTATGTTTGTTGGCTGTGTCCAGTATTGAGTTTGGATGAAATGGATCTACTTTGTATATCGCGTAGCCATGTTTTGCTTTCTACATCATTAATGATGGATCTATAGTGTATTTTTTGGTAGCCATGACATAGTAATTTTCATGGATCTGCACTGTATTGGTATGCTGCCATGATTGAGTCAGAAACATGAGTTACTGGTCTTATGTCAGTTTTGAGCTCATCTCTCTTTTCCTTTGATACCATATTGATATCTAACAAAGTATTTTACCTGTCAAATCATTCTAGATTCATACTTTGGGGGGCATTCTATTGCGCATAAAATATCCACTGATTCCTGAGCACCCTTCAGAGATCCTGGCTAGGGATTCTTCTGGATGTTTTTTCCCACTATTGAGAAGGCTAACACTTTTTCTCCCTTATGACAAATATTTAGCTCCTGTTGTCTCTTGACATCGGGAACCGTGAGCACCTTTACCCTATTCAGAGGAAGCATTGATGCCCTTACCCTCTCTGTAAAAAGCGGTGAGATAATTAAAATGCGAAAAAATGAATTTTGGAGAAGCTTCCATATGAAATCGCTCAATGAGGTAGTTCATATCAGCTTGGGAGATGTGGCACTCAGCCTCCTCACAAAGAAATCATCCCCTATCCTTTTTCTAAAGAATATCATCTCATATGGGCTTCCCTTGGCCTATAAAAGAAGCCTTCATGAACTATGTGGAGGGAGACCAAGAACATCATCCTTATGTTGTTGGATTGAAGTTTGGTATTGAGGTAAAGTTGAGTGAGTTTGTGTGCAAAGAGCTTTGTGTGAGTGTGGAGTGTTGTGAGTGTCTTGTAATACATTGTGGAAGACAAAGCTGGAAACATCAAAGCTTTGGTTGTATCTTTACCTTCTTATTTGATTAATACAAAAAAATTTCACTTTCCCATATTTGATTTGTGTTAATATCAGATAAATATTATTAGATTCCTTGATAACTAATATGTATTGTTAATCTATCTAGTTACTCTAATCTTGTTGTATTTTTTTCTTGATGCTTCTTTACAGGTACTGTAGACTACATCGAGAGCAGTTAAAAAAAGACTAAAGCTTGCAGATATGAGGTATAAGAGTAATTTCATTACTAGATTAACCATGTAGGGAAAGGATATACTATTGTGCTGTTTTCTTCTATACTTGTATTCTATAGGGTAGAGGAACAAGCGGTGTCTGCACTGGTTGCAGAATTCCTACGAACAAACTACGTGTAGTCAATGCAACAATTTCAGTGGACATCATTCGAACTTCCTCCATAGAGGTAGATTTCCATGTGAAGACATGTGGTCAATTAATTGTTGTTCATATGGAAAAGGATCGGTAAGTACCACTGGTGTGGGATTTCCATTCAAAAACTTGTTAATTTCTTCATGATAAGGGAACTCTTTCATGAAGTGGTCACCTCCACACAGTAGTCAAGGGTACTTATCTTTCCTTTTTCCTTTCTTTTCATTCTCTAAGGTCACACTCTTGGGGTTCTCCTGTTGGTTTCCTGACTTTTTACATTTAGTTTTTTTTTTTTCTTATTTTCGGGTGTTTTCATATTTTGAATAGAATTTACATCGACACAAACCACAGGAGTAGAAGGAGCAGTAGTGGTAGAAGTACTTGGTTGCTTAGCAGACTTCATTGTAGATGGACATTTGATTGAACCTACAATGCCATCAATAGGAGGTTCTCCAGGTGGATTGGCAGGGTCAGTACTGGGATGAGGAGCTGGAGGGATTAGATCATAGAAGGTTCCAAACTGAGAGAAAACTAAGTCCAAATACTGATCCTGGAGATTATCTTTCTCTTCAGTAACAGTACCACCCATAGGCACAACACGGGAAATAGGAGGAAACAGATATTTGTTAAGCCAATCAAATAACAATTGGTCTGGGATAGGAGCTTTAATCAGCCTATGACATCTTCTCCACTCATGTATATGATATGATATATGGGTAGAAGTATTTTTTCGAAGGGATGTCAAAATATTTGTACCAGTTTCATAATGGACAGGTAGCTAGAAATGGGTAACGAAAATTGTTTCCAACGAGTTGAAATCCACAAATGAATGTTGTGGAAGTTCAATGTACCACCTGGAAGTCATACCAGTCAAAGTTCATTTGAAGAGTCTCAAATGAATTGAATCATCCATCAAGGAGTTAGAAGAACACCATAGATGGAATGTCATGACATGGTTTTTGTGATCTTCTCCCTGCTTCCCATCAAACTTAGAGATGTCTGATGGCAACTTGACTAGAATTGCAGGCCACAAAGGGTTATGTTGGATGGGATCATTGATTAACTTGGACAAGTCAGGTAAGTCCAAAGTTTCCAAAAATGGAAGTTGACGATTAGGTTGTACATACTAGTAATATTGATATGGAATTTGTGTACCAGTAGGACAATAAGTTGATTGATATACTGGTATTTTGGGAGGTTTATTTGTACATGACCTTCCTAAGGATCCTCCTAGTGGTGGACCACTAGAAGAAGTGGGACTCTAAGAGGAGGGCGTCCAAAATTTGGACCTCTGGGTGGAGGGGATCCTCCAAGTGGTGGGCCTACAGAACGTGGTCCTTCAAATGGTGGTGCTCCAAGTGGAGGTCATCCAGGTGGTGGTCCTCCATAAGGTGGACCTCCACCTAGGGGTTCCCCATAAGGTAGCCCCCCATAACCTCTAGCGGTATTAATATGTGTTCCTCCAGGAATGGGAATATATGACAAATTAGGTTTCCCCCATGGTGTAAACATGTTTCTGGGGTAAGGAATTATAGGATATACAGTCCCTAAATATTTAAGTTGATAATTTACATTGCTTACATGTGGTTGGTTTCCCAGGTAGGTATAACCCCAAGAAGGTTGATTAATGGTAGGTTGTATCCCTTAGGGTTGTCATGTACTAGAAGGAGGAATAACCACATTGGTGTTTGTGGATGGAACAATGACTATTGGTTGTCCTACAATAGGTTTTTTCCTAGTACTGAAAATATCTCAACTAACTAATAAAACAACTTGAGCTGAAGGTTGCCCCTGAGTGGAAAAAGATATGGGAGAAATAGGGGAGAACTTATGGTTTGGAACTGAAGGAGTAGGAATGGATGGTTGTCATGGATCATAAATGACTGCACCTTAAGCAGGTGATCCTAAATCAGGAGCAAATTGAGATGATGGAAATGCATGGTATCCTTGGGGAGTTGTTTTTGAATGAATGGGAAGAGGAGTAGAACCTACCTTCTTAAGAATTTCTTGAAAATTACATAAACGATCAATAGATGGTTGGAGACCTTTAAAAAAATATTTTTTTGAAGGAAATTCTCACATAGGAGTAACATAGGAAGGCCTAGTGGTCCCATATTGAGAAATGGATTACCCTAGGGAATTTCTCCAAAGAGGATCATTTGGGCCAAAATCCGCTCCTATAGTATCATCATATGGGTGACTGAATACCCAATAATATGAACTAGGTTGACCTTCCATTGGAAAATGAAAGGTAGTATCATCCGCAGGAGGCTGTTGAACTTCTAAGGAATTATCATAAGAAATAAATTCTTCCTCAGCTTCCAAAACTGGATTCCCTTCCACACCAGAATCAGTTGTGACAGGTTGGTATTTGGTTTCCATTGTACCCTTGTCCACAATAGGAGGAAATTCAGGTGGTAAACCTTATACTTTTCAAGATCATCTCAAAAGTAACTCAGCCAAAATGTTGGTTATGAAATCCTAACCTAGGTTTTGAAACTAGAATCACACACAATCACTCCTACCCAAGCTAAGGTCACATGAAAACTTAAGTGACAAGAGGGGCTAATAAAAATCTGGTTCCTCAGTAGGATTTTCAAGTCTTAACATCTCGCGATATACCACAGGGTTCAACAGTAAAACGTGACAAGGAGGATTGGAACCATACCCTTTCCTAAATACCCGAATACATTGATGACATGTGCGTAGTAGCTCCTCAATTTTTTTTCTTGGTGTATTTATCCAACAAGATAGGAAAAAGTATTTTCTCAATTGGTTTAGGGTGTCCTAGAAGGGTCTCCCAATATACTCAAGGTACGTGGGAGCTCAAATCCATATTAGTGTTTTCTAATGCACAACCGCTTGACACGAGCCTTCCGATATACTTCCAAGTATGTGAAGTGCCTTTCGATATACCTCAAGGGTGCGTGAAAGGCCGTTCGATATATCTATTGGTATGTGGAAGAACTATAATCTCTCAGGATGTGGTCTAGGAAATAGAATGACAGCTCCTATGTTTATAAACGCTGGAAAATGTCTTCTAAGTTATCACTCAACTTACTAAATATTTTAACCTAAAGCTAGCGTTAATTTTATCTTATACGATTAGGTGAATGCATGAAGTGAGTACAGAAAAAGTAAAACCATGCAACATGTTCATGCAAATTTTTACTTTATCTTTCAGGGTATGGCCTACTTATAGGAAAGATAGTCATTCAATTTCCATTTTCAAACATAAAATCCCAAACAATAAACTGAATTATTTTCAATTGGAGAGCAAGTAAAGACTTCTGAAAACTAATCTTGAAAGTAAATGGAATAAGATCTCTTTTTGAAAAGAAAGACATTATAACTGCTTGGCACACCAAACTCTTTTAATTCTTCATATGCAATAAGATCTCACTTAAACTATGATATATATTTTTTATTGAGAAAAGAGCATGTAAAGAAGGAAAAAACATGAATGCTTGAAATATTATACAACTAATCAAGTACTCAATGATTCAATCTTAAACACAAATTTATGATCAATCTCAAAATTTCCTTCTTAATCAAAAGTAAAAGCAATATTCTATTAACCTATGAAGAACAAAACAAATAAAATTAATTCTTTTCAGTTGATCAAACAACACTCAGATATCCGACTATATGACTTTCAAGTACTCTGTCAAAACAAAAACCAAACATATCAAGCAACTAAACAAGCCAAAACAAACTAGCTCTTGAAATAAATGAAATAAGTTCTTAACACTTTCTAGAGTTTGAATACACAGTCAATTATCAGTACTAAATCTAGAAACACATTTAGAAAAAGAAAAAACTCATGCTAACTTTCGAATTTGAATAGAGGTCAAAATCCTACCTAGCATCGCTTATCAGAAGTGATGAATAGAGTGTTACTTCTTGAAAACTGCTTCTTGCCTTCAAGAATAGAGCGATGGCATCGCCTATTGTACACTGAACTTATCTGGTGCCACCACTTCTTTTCCTTATCAAAAGTGTGACGTTTCCTGTAGGTTTCAAAACAAAACATCAATAAAAAAAGAGGAAATTAATTTTCAATATTAAGCATCAAATAAAAAATGTGAGAAAGGAAATGAAGCATATGATTCAGATCTAGGAAGATATGGGAAAACTAAAGCCAAATCTCACTAAGTAATTAGTAGATCTAATCAAATGAAAAACTGAATTTTGAAATCAAGGAAACAACTAAGAACCAAAAAAGATAATAAATTCTGAATATCTTCCCCAAATTTATTGCTGGAAATAATCACCTCCTACAAACATGAGTTGTTTCCCTAGTTTGAAATCCTTCACAACTAGAACAAATTATTAACAACAATAAATAGTACTTTCCATCAGATATGTAGATGTTTGGAATAAAACTTTCACATGTTACAAAGTGTGATGTTACAGCCTTTGAGAGTACTAGATCTCCACCTGGAAAAACACATCAAAAAGCACAAAAGATCAAGAGTACCAAATACAATCTACTATGTCATATCAATGACTAAGGAGTTTCATAATAAAACTAGTGATTAGAACACAATAAGGAATATGGGAAAGGAAATTTTATTGCATCAATAAAAACAAGAGAGTGATTACAACTGATATGCCTTAGTGTTGGAATGTCTCCACTCAAGCAAAGTCTTTATTTTGAAGCTTCAACTTGTCTTTCTAATTCTCACCCTATTTGGCTAGAAATTTGGTGTTGTAGCAAAACTTTCCTCTCTTTACCCATGGGGGGTGAGCCACTACTTATAGCCCTTAGGAGGATAGAAATGGTTTAAATTCTCATGTGTAAGGTGGAAGCGAGATCCTAAAAGGATGGATCTCGAGCCCAGGTAGTCTAAGAGTGTAGGGATGAGGGTGCCACGAAGATGACCTTCAAGAAGCTTCGTGAATCTTCTCTTTTTCCTTTTAAAACTCGAGCACCTCTCTTTTTCCTTTTAAAACTCGAGCACCTCTCTTTTTCCATTGAGGAAGAGTGTTACTAGGGGAGTACCACTTATTTCTCAAAGGGATAAGGTGGTGGCACAACTTTTTGTCAACTGAATAGGGGCGTTGTTGATAGGGGTAACTCTCATTTCTATAAAGGAAGAAGTGGTGATGGACACAAGTTTGAAATTATGAGTCCTGGCCAATTTCTAACACCACATTTTGAGGATTTGAGGCATATTCTAATGTTTTCGATGTTATCACATGATCATGATAAGAATTCTTTGTAACAGTTAAGCATCTCCATATACCAATCCCTATAATTTAGGAACCCACTATGAGTGCCACCAGTAGTCTCCAACAGTTGACCTTAGTCGATGTTCAGTTATTCTTTGATTCCCATCAGTTAGATCACTCTCAACCATCCTAGCGCCACTTTGCATGATTCGAGGAAATTATAGTGTCGTTTCTCACATATCTCAATGAGTTAACTGGTTGTGAACTGATTCAGATATCCAGAGCTGCATTAGTGAGCTCGAGTGGTGATTTTTACACACCGAGATAGCTCTGGAGTTAGTCCAGGTTGGTAGATTTGAATAATATCTTAGGAATTCGAATTTTCCTATTTCTAACATCATTGTAATGCATACAAAATACTCATTAATAGATGTAATGATATTATTCCAATTTGTATCCATGTGTGTGCAATTTTTCCATGAGTAATTGATTAGTATCTACTAAATTCCTATTTCTCTTATGCAACCTTCTTTTCTCATTGAATTCTTTCAGTTCATAAGATCCTATGATTCACTAAATTTAAAAAACATAGCCAAATGTTGTATCAAGTCACTGTCAGTAGTTTTTCCATTTTTTTTAAGTTCCAGTGGTTTAGAATATTGTTTCTAATTGATGTTGTTGGTTTGATCTCATAGAAGAGTTTGTTTTGGGGTTTGAGAATCATGAGCCATGGTTTTTATTCATAACATATTTATTATGTAAATTCATACCTACCATATTAATAAAATATTAGATATTCCCAATGTCTACAATTTCTCTTTTGTTTCCATGTGTTTGAATTCACATATGCTCATTGTATTCGAGTTTTTACTAGCTTTTCATTTTTGAAGCATATGTGAAGATAATGAGCTCCAATTCGAATTATGGAAAGTGATACAGGTAGGGGGGACTATAGATCCCATCCCCAACATTGGTTTTATGGTTCATGAGCACAAGTTAGAATTTGAAGATGCTTGAAAAATCGCTTAGCTAGTTGACCTGAAAAATATGACTATTTTGGTTTTTTCCGTCATAGGCTAAATTTTTCTTATCTATTTCAAAATATGAAGGTACAATTGGAAATATAATACAAAATTATACCTGAACCTAGTTCTGAATTGTCAAACTTTTCCCAAATCCATCCAAACCACAAAATAACCTTCCAAACTATGAACCAAGCGTATTTCAATATATATAGTACTATATTAGAGTCTAGATACATCCATTGAAAAACCATTAGCCTCTAGGTTTCCAAAGAAGTCTCAGGGACTAAAACTATGATATCTTAGGACCATCTTGGGTGTGACATACGCAGAGAATCTAACCACTGTAGTATGTATGGACTCTAAACCCATATGATTAGAGTTTGTATGCATGTAGATTCCCATTGGGGACCATATCCTTGTGTTGGTTCATATCCAATTGAAATCGTTCCATTTCCTAGTATAGGATTCAAGATTGTCTCCTAGATTCAGTTTGCCAATTTGAGCTAGTCATAGTGTGAGTCAAGGTTTCATGTAAACTATTTGAAAAAATTATTGAATCAAACCTACATAAATTAGAGGTCCAATCCTTCATGCCAAATTTGAACTTTGACCTCCAATCATCCCTCTTAAGTTGCACTCTCTCCCAAACTGTCTTCTAGTGTTTCAAGTCAAGTAATCACCTAGTTTTTGGGAATTTAGATTCTCTAAATATGTGGGCGAGGTTTTGTCCATCTCGACGCTTTGTAGAAACATAGTTAAATGGGTCTATATTGGTTAACTCATCAAATAATTAATATCAATCAAGTATCAAGAACATTTTTAAGAAAAGATTGATGACTAGAAAAAATGATAACCATTGATATACAGTGTTATTCAAGCCTTAAACTTAGAACACAAGTTGGTATACATAGATTTATTATGTAAGAAACTAGAAATTATAGTGTAAATAACAAAACACAAACAAACTTGAAA
>LPNX010046832.1:204826-239329 GCA_001517045.1 Pseudotsuga menziesii
GCTTGCCTCTTAAGGTGGGGTGACCTTTCACTTGAGCCAAGCCTCAAATAACCCTAACTACTAGTAGTCCCATAATTAAAGAGTACCAGCTAACTAGTGGACCTTAATTATGTGCTAGTTTTTGTTGGAAATGAATTTTGAGTAATATTTATTTATAAAACCGAGAAAATACACATGATACCCTATCCACTTATTGTTTGGCAAATAAGTTTTCAAACAATTATTAACCACTTTCTATTTTGCGAAGATAAGCCATACTTAGTTTTAATTGTAACTTTCAAATATAATGAGCAATATGAAAAAGCAAGAACGAAAAGGTGATTGACAATCACCAATGATTGATTTATTACCAGCTCCATATCCCCAATATAAAATCAGTAGATTGACATCGAAAGTGGCTACAACGCCGACATACGACATAAGTTGAGAACAGAAGTGGGTACAAGGCCCTCGCCCTCGTTGATCAATTTGGTTTGTAACTCACTCTACTATTTTTAGTATTAATTTGAAGATAAACTGAGAATGAAGGCCCCTCGTCGGCTAATTTGGTTTTTCACTGGCTCTCCAATTTTTTAGTATCAATTTCAAGATAAAGTTAACCCATCGTTTGTATTAATTGCAACTGAGAATGCTAACAAATCATTTGTGGAGTGGCATCCCATGAGAAAAAAGTCGTGTCTTTGTCCGTGCTAAGTAAATAGAAGCAAATAAATTATTGACAGGTCTCCAGCAACTGATTTTGAGTGCGCTGTGTATAAACAATGGAGTTGCAGTTGGATATGAGGAGCTACATGGATCCCGTGACGAAGAATGCAGCAATTGGTTTGCACGCGGGGCTTTGCTGGAACATTTTGGACAAATGCCTCACACGCTCTATCAACAGTTCCCCTTTTCATGCCTCCCATCACCATACCTCCTCCTCCTGCTCCTGCGCCTGGGTGAGAGAACACATGCAGCGATTCGGCTGGGCAGACAGAGCACAGGCAGAGCCCCCTCTCTTTTCTCCAGACTACAATTACACAAATAATAGCGCCAACGGTGATGGAGATGGAGAGGGTAGAAAAACATTCAGCCTTCAACTCCCCTCCGTGTTGCAGGAATCAAATGCACAAATAATGTTTCTCATTTCCATTTCAATGCCGTGGCCAGTTCCCCCTCTCGTTCTCGCCTCACCCTCCCAACGTTCTCATTTTCTTGATTATCTCCAGAAACAAACTTCGGATGGAATCGGTGCATATACATACGTATACGTATATGCCCGCTCTCCACCTCCTCTGTCCATCGCCACGCCCACCACTGAAGCAGAAGCAGATGGCGATATAAATAGAGATAGAGATGGCGAAGAAGATGAAGTAATGCACACACCTGAGGGCCAAGAAGATGACGAAGTACTGCATGCACGTGAGGGCCAAGAAGATGATGAAGCTCAGGGAAACGCACGTGAGGGCCAAGAAGATGATGAAGCTGAGCCAGATGGGCAAGAAGAGCAAGATGCACGCCATGATTTCTTTAGATTCATGAATAATATGCCTTTAACTTCAGCTTCAGAGGAGGAGGAGGACGACCACTCAGTTGTATATCCGCCATCTCCTCCTGCATATAGCTACACAAATCGTGAGCCTCGTCCTCCTCTTTCACCAATACACCACGACGACGATCCCACTCCCACTGCCTCCAGACCCTTCAAAATTCGCCGTCTCCAGTGAACAACGAAATGTATATTTTTGTCACTTATGTCCTCTCTTTTTTTTATATTTTATTTCGCATTATAGTCTATATATATTAAATTAGTTTAGTGTTGGTGTCCTTTAGATATTAGTAATGTATGGCTATCATAAAGGTGAAGTGTTCATTAAGTATTGTCCATTTGGATTTAATCTTTAATATAAAAATGTTAACTTCACTGTAATACCTTACTTTTGACTATATATTAAATTGGATCGTGTAAATGATTTAAATATGTCTAAAGATTCTTATTGTTAAACTTTAGTAAAATCATTATTGTAAATATCTATGTATGGACCATTAATTAGGTTTATTATAAAGATTTAAATTAGCTACATAAATATTATGTTGGATAAAAATATAATGGTCCAAGATTGTAGTATAAAGATCACTAAAGGGGCTATGATTTCTACACAAGGAAAGAGAAAAGGGGAGCATATGGAAGATTAAATCTTATTTTACCTATTTTCATCCTTAGAACTAGTAATTGACGTCCTTTGACTTCTCAAATCCAATCATTGATTTCATCGAATCTCCTTGATATCTCCTCATTAGTTATGCCCTATATAGATGATAAATCAACATTATTTTCCATTATGGTCTCTCCTTGGTGAGAATGAAAGAGTTTTAAATGATTCTTGTTGTGGTCACCTCTCATGCATTATAATTACCCCCAAAAATCGTTCCAACTAGTTGTTTTTGGCCTACCTTGTTTTTTGGTTGCATCCATGTAGTTAAACACTTCCATAATTGTTATCTTTTTGCACCTAGGAAATGGAAACCTTTGGCCTTACACCTTGTAATAATTTCTAGTACAGTATGCAAATGTGTAATTGGCTTTATGGAGTGCAAACCCATGTCAACTGGTGGCCATAAATTGTTAGTTTTGTACCTAGGAATTTGTTCCCTAAGTGACTTTTATTCCTAAGTCACTTAGAAAAGGGAAAAAGGTGACCCGCACATTAAAAGCTACTTAATGAGACTTTATAAAGTTAAAGTCACTTTTTGATAAATTTAAGTGGGTGAGTAAATTTATTTAAGTGATTTAAAAAAATGTGATTTTTACTCTCATTGAATCTTAGCCATTGGATTGGATCTTTCTCCACCGTTGGATTAGATTCCCACTTAGGGTTTAGACAAAAAAGGGTTGAGGGAGGCAAAAACTTCACTTTTTTTCCAAGAAGGAGAAACTGAGTTGAGAGAGAAGGAGGTCGAGCTAGGGCATTGGCACGATTCCCAAGAAGAGAGACTGCACAGAAATTGAGGGTACGGCCTGCATTTATTGCTAGTACGGACTGCATTTAATGCATAGTTTTCGAGGTGTACGGACTGCACAGAAATCGAGGTACAGATTGCATTTAATGCATAGTTTTCGAGGTGTACGAACTGCACAGAAATCGAGGTACGGACTGCATTTAATGCACAGTTTTCGAGGTGTGCGGACATCATTTAATGCTCCTGTATGGATTCTGTACATTACGGATTTTGGCACATAAATCGAGGTAAATGCTGGCACAGTTTTCGAGATAAAACAGGGCACAGAAATCGAGGCCGTACAGTTGTACGAACTGTTGGTATTTTTCTACACAGTTTTCAAGGCTTTGCTGGGCACGTTTTCCAAGATTTTGAGATGAACTCTTGGGTGGAGATAAGTTAAATTTTCACTGTATTTCTGTTCTGATATTTTACTGAAGATAATAAAACTCTCTCTCTCTTTAACTGGTTTTCCCAGTGAGGGTTTTTCCAGGGCTTGATTTTGGCCAAAAAATCTCTGAGTCTATCATTTTATGGTGTGATTGTTAAATGTGTTTTTCAGCCTGTTAGTGTATTTTACTGTGTGTTTAATTGTTCAGTAAAATTTCATAAGTAACCTATAGCCAATGCAAAACTGGCTGTATGTGAAAACCACGAAATGTTGACATAAACTAGCAAACAGTAAAACACAGAATTTCTTCATGGTATCAGAGCTTGGGGGCAGAAAACTGTGATAGTTTGCAGACACATAGAAATTTTCAGATCTCAGAAATTTTTAGTATTTTACCTTCTGTCAGTGAGCAGGACTTTGTTGGGTTGGTGTAGAGATGGCTACAGGTCTTAGACTGGAGGATAGGATGGATGGGACAGGAAATTTTGTGACGTCGAAGGCCAGAATTTTACTGATACTGGAGGAGAATGAGTTATGGCCGGATGTAGTTAGGAACACTACAGCTAACCCGGTTGTCATTCCCGCCTCAGCAAATGCAGCAACTCTATCAGCTTTCAACAAGAAGGACTGTAAAGCTAGGAGGATCATTCTAGATGCAGTTAAAGACCACATAATCCCTCACATTTCAGGCAAGACTAGGGCACACTTGATGTGGTCATCCTTGATCAGTTTGTATGAGAGTTCCAATGAGAACAGGAAGATGGTTCTCAAAGAGAAACTCAAAAGTATAAATATGAATGGGGGTGAGGGAGTCACAGCATATCTTACCAGGATTTCTGCAGTTCGGGATGAACTTGCAGCGGTTAGGGAGGTGGTAGCCCCTACAGATCTAGTACGCACAGCAGTGAATGGGGCTTAAAAGCCCTGGGGTGCATTTGTGCAAGCCATAGTGGGCAAAGAGAACCTACCTACCTAGGATAGACTTTGGGATGACTTTGTGCAAGAGGAGACTAGGAGAGGTCTTTTACAGGGCAGTGCATCTCACAGTGGGGTTGATGATGAGAATGTGGCTTTGGCAGCTAAGGGCAAGAAGAAGAAGGGTCCCAAGAAGGGTGGGGCCAAGCAACACTAGCAACAGCAGCAGAGTGGGTAGAAGAAAGACTTGAGTAAAATCAAGTGTTATGCATGTCAGGCGTTTGGGCACTATGCTTCACAGTGTCCAAGCAAGAAGAAGAAGAAGGGATAGGGACAGCAGACAACAGCCTCAGCAGAGGTTGATGAGTTTGGTGATGCATTTCAGAGGGATTTTTCCCTATATTTTGGACAGATGGAGAGAGAGAGAGTCTCTTTAGCCACCAGCACAAACATGGATATGGATAGTGAGCATTCATTGTTGGCAGGTCATCAGGGGAGTCCATCCACCTCTACTACTTGGTATATTGACATCGGAGCCTCAAGCCACATGACTGGAGCTCGAGAGATGTTCTCAGAGCTATCTCAGACAGGTAGAGATGTGGAGGTTGTCCTTGGAGACAACACCGTTGTTAGAGCTGTTGGTCACGGGACCATTACATTTCAGAGGGATTCGATGAGTCTCATGACTCTGAGGGATGTGTTGTATGTCCCTGGGCTGAAGAAGAACCTTGTGTCAATTTCCACCATTGAGGATAGGGGTCTTGGGGTGTGCTTTTCAGATGAGAGAGTGCAGGTGTATCCCAGGGATACAGGTATGTCTAGTGCCATGGACATTGGATTCAGATGTGGAAAGCTATACAAGCTCTTGTTTCAGCCACAGTGTGCTCTAGCAGACAGCAGCAGTAGTGAGCTATGTGAGATTTGTCATTGGAGGATGGCCCACCTACATCACCCATCTCTCAGATTGTTGAGGAGCATGGTTATAGGATTACCGGAGTTCAGCATTGAGTAGAGTGATGTGTGCAGGGGGTGTGCTTTGGGAAAGTACACTAAGACTTCTTTTCCGAGCAGTGACACGAGAGCTGCAAGGGTTCTAGATATTATCCATTCTGACATATGCGGTCCTATCTCATCATTGTCTTTGACAGGTTTTGAGTACTACATTAGCTTCATTGATGACTACTCCAGAAAGACCTGGATCTACTTCTTGAGGAGCAAGAAGTCCTCACTTGTGTTGAGATTCTTCCAAGGGTTCAAAGCCCTTGTGGAGAAGCAGACGGGGAGGAAGATCTGAATGTTGAGATCGGACAATGGGGGTGAGTACACCTCCAAGGAGTTCGATGCATTTTGCAAACAGGAGGGCATTCAGAGACAATTGACAGTTCCTTACACTCCTGAGCATAATGGAGTAGCAGAGAGAAAGAACAGGTTGATTGTGGGGGCAGCCAGAGCAATGCTTCATGATTAGGGGTTACCTTTCTTTCTATGGGCAGAGGCATGTAGCACTGCAGTTTATCTGCAGAACAGGAGTCCTCATAGGGCAGTGGGGAGTAAGACTCCTGAGGAGATGTATTCAGGCAAGAAGCTTGAGGTGGGCCACTTTCGTATATTTGGCTCATTGACTTACTCTCATGTCCCTTCTGAGAAGAGGACGAAGTTTGATCCCATTGCAGAGAGAGGCATATTTGTGGGATATGACGAGACTTCGAAGGCCTATCGGCTTTACTTACCTAGTCAGAGGAGAGTTGTTGTCCAGCGGGAAGTGAAGTTTGATGAGGAGAGAGCCTTCAGGAAGTCTAGGGATTTATAGTAGGGGGAGACACTAGCTCCCACACCTCAGTTGGTATAGGCTTCTTCGATGCAGCTATCAGGTCCATAGGTTTCTGGAGCGACTGGATCACAGGGTACAAGCACAGCTTCTACAGGTTCTGTGATTCAGATGGCTAGCACTTCAAGGACAGTTTCAGGGACAGGTTCAGGGTTGAGTCCTCAGATCACAGGTTCATCAGGTACTGGTCCTTGGGGTGTTGGACCTTCAGGTACTGGGACATCCTCAGATGAGGAGAGCCAAAAACCAGTTTGGGAGGAGCAGTCTTCAAGGAAGAGGAAGCCCAAGTGGCTTCAGGAGACCTTGAAGGATGCAGACGCAATTGGTAGGCCCCAGGAGCAGATCAGGACAGTGGTGGATCTAGAGAGGTATGGT
Source organism: Pseudotsuga menziesii (assembly GCA_001517045.1). Lineage (NCBI taxonomy): Eukaryota > Viridiplantae > Streptophyta > Pinopsida > Pinales > Pinaceae > Pseudotsuga > Pseudotsuga menziesii. Next base: position 211,315 of record LPNX010046832.1, read on the forward strand.
GTGGTGCCTAATAGGGATGGTATGGCCCTTGTTGCGAGTCTTCGTGACTCTGAGCCATCCACATTTGAGGAGGCTTCCCAGCATCAAGTATGGAGAGATGCCATGATGGAAGAGTACCATTCCATCATGAAGAATGATGCTTGGGAGATAGTGCCGAGACCTGAGGGGAAGTCAGTTGTGACTTCCAAGTGGCTTTACAAGATAAATCATGATGCGGATGGCAGTGTGGAGAAGTACAAGGCTCAGTTTGTGGCGCAGGGGTTCTCACAGGTTGAGGGAGTTGACTATGATGAGACATTTGCTCCAGTTTCTCGGTATTCTTCTATTAGGGCAGTTATATCTATAGCAGCAGAGATGGGTTGGAAGATCCACCAGATGGATGTGAAGACTGCATTTCTCAATGGTCTTCTGCAAGAGGAGGTATATTTAGAGTAGCCACATGGATTTGAGATCCATGGGAGAGATTCTCATGTGTGCAGGCTGAGGAAAGACTTGTACGGACTGAAGCAAGCTCCTAGAGCTTGGTACTCCAGGATTGATACTTACTTGACATCGATGGGATTCCATAAGAGTGAGGCTGATCCCAACCTATACTTCATTGTGGTTGGAGGAGATTCGCTCATTCTTTTTCTATATGTTGATGATGTATTTATCATAGGTGATGGGCGTCTCATTGCACATTGCAAGAGAGATCTAGCATCGGAGTACGAGATGACATACATTGGACTAATGCATTACTATCTGGGGATGGAGGTTTGGTAGGAGCCTGGACATATTTTCCTTGGACAGGGGAAGTATGCAGTTGATATTCTGAAGAGATTTCGGATGGAGGACTGCAGGCCGATGTGTACGCCTATGATCACCAACTGGAAGCAACTTCATGCTTCTGAGGGTAAGTTGGTGGATCCCACTTTATATCGTCAGCTCATTGGGTCATTGATGTATCTGGTCAATACTAGGCCAGACTTGTGTTTTGCGGTTAACACTCTTAGTCAGTTCTTGGTTGAGCCTAGGAGTGTGGACTGGACTGCCGCAAAGCACATACTGAGATATCTTGCAGATACGGTGGATTATGGTTTGGACTACAGGGGTTCGGGTGGAGTCAGCTTGGTTGGGTTCACAGATTCAGACTGGGCAGGTTGTGTGAGGGATTGAAAGAGCACTTTCGGTTGTTGTTTTAGTTTGGGCTCGACAGCAGTGTCGTGGTTCAGTCAAAAACAGAAGTCCGTTGCACTGATTTCTGCTGAGGCTGAGTATATGACAGCCAATCAGGCTACTTGTGAAGCACTGTGGCTTCGCAAGTTATTGGTAGATTTATTTGATTAGCAGCTTAGGCCTATGGTGATCTATCATGACAATCAGAGTTGCATTGAGCTCTTTGAGAATCCAGTGTTTCATGATAGGTAGAAGCACATTGAGATCAGGTACCATTTCATCCGTGATTATGTTCGGAGAGGGGTAGTTGAGCTACAGTATATATCCACTGATGAACAGGTAGCAGACATTCTGACGAAGTCTTTAGGGAGGGGGAATTTTGTCTTCTTCAGAGATAAGTTGGGAGTGGTGAAGAACACCTTCCTCGGTAAGAGGGAGTGTTAGTTTTGTACCTAGGAATTTGTTCCTTAAGTGACTTTTTTGCCTAAGTCACTTAGAAAAGGGAAAAAGGTGATCCTCACATTAAAAGCTTCTTAATGAGACTTTATAAAGTTAAAGTCACTTTTTGATAAATTTAAGTGGGTGAGTAAATTTATTTGAGTGATTTAAATAAATGTGATTTTTACTCTCATTGAATCTTAGCCATTGGATTGGATCTTTCTCCACCGTTGGATTAGATTCCCACTTAGGGTTTAGACAAAAAAGGGTTGAGGGAGGCAAAACACTTCACTTTTTTTTCTGAGAAGGAGAGACTGAGCTGAGAGAGAAGGAGGTCGAGCTAGGGCATTGGTACGATTCCCAAGAAGAGAGGCTGCACAAAAATCGAGGGTACAGCCTGCATTTATTGCTGGTATGGACTGCATTTAATGCACAGTTTTCGAGGTGTACGGACTACACAGAAATTGAGGTACAGACTGTATTTAATGCACAATTTTCAAGGTGTACTGACTGCACAGAAATCGAGGTACAGACTGCATTTAATGCACAATTTTCGAGGTGTATGGATTGCACAGTTTTCGAGGTATGGACTGCACAGTTTTCAAGGTGTATGGACAACATGTAATGTTGTTGTACGGATTCCGTACAGTACAGATTTTGGCACAGTTTTCTAGGAAGATTTTGGCACAGAAATCGAGGTAAATGCTGGCATAGTTTTCGAGATAAAACAGGGCACAAAAATCGAGGCCGTACAGTTGTACAGATTGCTGGTATTTTTCTGCACAGTTTTCAAGGCTTTGCTGGGCACGTTTTCCAAGATTTTGAGATGAAATCTTGGGTGGAGATAAGTTAAATTTTCACTGTATTTCTGTTTTGATATTTTGCTGAAGATAATAAAACTCTCTCTCTTTCTAACTAGTTTTCCCCGTGGGGGTTTTTCCAGGGCTTGACTTTGGCCAAAAATCTCCAAGTCTATCATTTTATGGTGTGATTCTTAAATTTGTTTTTCATCCTGTTAGTGTATTTTACTGTGTGTTTAATTGTTCAGTAAAATTTCATAAGTAACCTACAGCCAATGCAAAACCGGCTATATGTGAAAACCACGAAATGTTGACATAAACCAACAAACAGTAAAACACAGAATTTCTTCATAAATATATCGGTGTGGCTATTGACTATTTCACCAAACGGACAAAGACCATGTTGAAATGCAACAACATGGTTTCCACAATAACCCATTTTTTAAAACCTTATTGTCACTTGATTTGGAAAAACATCTATTCTCTAAAATTTTAAAGATGTGGTTTAGGATGAGCTTGCCATCCATTTATGATTTCAACATCATATTTTATTCTCGTACAATTTTGAGTATAATGGCTACTTGAGGCCATCAATAAATTCTCAAAACCATGCTATAGTGGATGATTTCCAAGCAAAAATACAATTGATTAGTTTTTTTCGGCTCAATAGGGCAATAAGACATCTACTAACATTGCCACTAGTTTTACTCCCTTCCACCTTGTGTATGTGGTTGAAGTGATTTTACATATTGAGTAGTGAATCCTCACCCTGCATTTAGCCATCAAACATTTATTAGTCATATCTACTATGTAACAAGGACTCATCACCTTGAAAATTGATAACAAATATTATTATGCCACCTTGTAAAAAAATGAGAATGCTACGAAACACTCAAAAGCACTTTATGATCATTGTGTTTACTCTTTCTCCTTTTGTGACGTGCTCTAGTCCTTGTTTATGATCAGGACCATGATAAAATTGGTTGGCATAATTTTTAGTCCCAGTGGTAGGGTGGTAGGGTCCTTACTGCATCAAACGATGTTTGGTGAATGGGTTATTTTTTCTAATTGGTTCATATGGTGAACTCCTAAAGAACCTCTTCAATTAGTTATATTTGAAATAATTATATCCTTAGGATTGTTGCATCTGACAACATGTATCAATAGTTAGTCTTTGCATGCATTCATTGTATATTTTTGTTTTGATTTTCTTTCTTTTCCTTCTTAGTCGGATGTTCACCACTTATGTTACATTTGTTACATTAATGGTGGAAATCAATATCGTCATAATATCGATTCATCAACTTGCTTCATTTAATCCTCTTCATGCATGGTTCCATGTGAGCATTATATGTGAGGACATTGTTAAGGATAACCAACTGATATATGATTAAGTTATGATTAGCTTTCTCATCAATGCCTTCCAATTTAACATTTGTCCCCTTTGTGTTCATTTAGATTCACAGTTACTTATCTCACTTAAATAATTATTATCGACTGCATGATATTTCCTTGTTTAGAAAATATCTGTAGTTCAAACAATTGCTTAGATAGTTTTAAAACATCTCATTTATTCATATTCCCAGGATTCTCAATGGATTTGTAGATAATGCTACAAATCAAATTCCAAGTTAACATCAAATTCATTCAACAAAATCATTAGAAAAGCCGCGGATATATATATGTCCATGTGTGTGTGTGTGTGGGTGCATGCATTGTATTATCATCACCTGTACATAATCCACATCCACTTATGTATAGTCCTCGATCACCATTTGGAGTTGTTGCCACTAAGAAAAAAAACTAGCTTGAAAGTCATTTCTCATGACGTTTCCCCTACATATGGCCATAAAGTACCTCAACCATATCATGTGGGGATCCCCTGGTTCTATATATCTAATATCATGGTGCATGTGTAACATAAGGACCATCTCAAAAAATAAGGAACATTTGAAAATTTAAATGTGAATTGTCCATTTCATGACATTTTCAGTTATGGATATCAAATAAGTTATATGTAGCCCTATCCCATTGCCTAATCGGTTGGATGAAAACCAATATGACATACGATATCCTTGTCATGAATTATGCATCATATAAAATTATATTTGTTTTCTCTTCGTATATCAATAAGGATTCCACATCCACATCCCAATATTCAATGAAGCTTAGAAGGAGAAAGGAATTGAATCATATTAAGGGTTTTTCAACAAACTTAAAAATCCCATGTCATGTGAGTGTTATGATATTTGAACACTTAGCAGTTAGTTAAGATGAACTTGATCTAATGTGCATTTAGATAAAGTGTGTTTCTTTAGTATGCATTGTACTTATGTAATATGATAGTAAACTATAGATAAAGTTATCCAATGGTTCATTTTCTCATTGATATTGATGGCTATATTGATCCATTGATTACCACCCCATTGGTCCATAACGTTATTTAAAGAGAACGTGCAATAATTTTATAATGATTGGTTGTGATAAACCCGTATGTAAACTATTTTCCTTTTGTATTAATACATTGCTCAAGTTGTTGTGTTAGTTGGGGAAATTACCTCTTTTCATCTCTAAGGGTTTTAATGATGTAATACATTGGTGTGTTTATGTGCTATATTTTTGTGTGTGTTCCTTAAGGTGCTTGACTTGTCTAGAAATATCTTGTTTTCTCTAGTTGAGGAATATCTTTATGGACTTAAACAATATACTTGTAAATTTTAAATCTGTGCAGAGAAGCAACGCATACATACTCTTTTGAGAAGACTAAATATTACACCATAGCAATCACACATAAAACCTAGAGATTTACCCTAAAAACCCTTAACCGAGAAAACCAACAAACCTTGGAGAAACAAATCCTAATTTCTCATTATCATCATGAATTACTCACAATAAAATATAGGTATTTTTTAGCCTACAATACCCTAATCCATTAACTTGATTTAGAAAATAGACCCCAATCCCTTGTTTCTCATCCAACTAATAGGTCTTGCAAATAGGTTAAATACATACCCACTTGCAGATCTTCTGCAATCAATATATCCAACCCACTCGGCATAAAAAAATCCATGTACATCTATTACTCTATCTAGTCTAGGTCTTCCTTTCTACACGATTGCATAATATGTGGTGCCACACAAATATATGAAGACCCTCTTTACACTTGTCTAAAGCTCTTTCCCTGATTTTGAAATATATTTGCTCAAAACTCCCATTTCATGAGCAATGTCACATATTGTACATATCATTGCATAAATCAAAATTCCAACTGCATTGGCATATGAACTCGTGAAAAAACTGCGTCCTCTTCATGTAACTTTGGGCATTGATATACATATAAATTTTCACCTATAGGAATAGCAACCTTAACTGACTTACTTCTGTGCATGTTAAATATTTTTAGTATTGTCTCAATCTCTATATTACCCTCTCAACATATCTTCATGTTTGCATTATCTATTTCTATCTCCATTCCTAGAATCAAGTTTGCAGTGTCGAGATCTTTCATATCTTTGTTGTTTCCAATCAACAACATGCCATCATCATATAGTATTATTATGATGAAGTGATCACCAAACCATTTGGAGTATACATAGTGATCAAATTTGCTTCTCACAAACCTCAATCCAAGTATGTATGCGTCAAAATTTTGGTACCACATCCTTGGATATTTCTTTAGACCAGAAAGGGGATTCTTTAGTTTACATAGCAACTCTTTCTTTCCCTTTACTATGAACCCTTCTGGTTGTTTCATGTATACTTCTTCTTCTTCATACCCATGTAAGAATGTTTCCTTCACATCCATCTTCTCTACTTCAAGATCAAGTAATAGCAATAGAAAGAAGAAATCTAATAGAATTTAGTTTTGCAATTGGAGAAAATATATCACCAAAATAAATTCCCTCTACCTAAGAATATTCATTTTGTACCAAGAAATTATTGTACTTCTCTCCTATACCTTCCGCATTCGACCTCTTTTTAAACGACCATTTTATACCAACAATGTTTCTTCCAGCTGGTAACTATACTAGATCCCAGGATTTTTTGTCCAAGGGATCTATTTCTTCAATCATGGACTTCTTAGAAAGATCACTATCCTCTGAATCAACAAATTCCTTCACATTTCTAGGAACATCATCAGTAATAGATAAAGAAAAACTAGAATGAAAATTAGGAGGGGAACACCTTTATAGTTTCCTTCTTTTTCAAGATGATCTCCTAAAAATTGGGGTATGAGGTTCGTATTCTTATTCATCTTCTTCAACTTCTTCTGTTGAGTCATATTCTTCATTCTCTAATTCAAACTTTACTGTGTTTGGTTCCTTTTCCATTGGATTCCCTTCCTATTTGGGGATTTCTTTGACCTCTCTAAACACAACATCTCAATTGTAAATTTTCTTTTTTGGTTACAGAATTCCAAATCCTATAACCTTTCATACCCTATTTATAACCATTAAAGATACATTTTTCATCTTTGTTATCCAACTTGATTGGTTTCTCCTTTGGAACATGTACATAAGAATCACAACCAAATAATTCCAAATGCTTAATAGAGGGCTTCTTACCAGTCCATACCTCTTATAGAGTCTTTTCAACCAATGATGAAGTGGGTGATCAATTTACAAAGTAACATGTTGTATCCACTACCTCTTCCTGTAATTCTTGTCCTATCCTAGCACTACTTAGTTTTTTCCTTTGCTTTTCCCTCAACGTCCTATTCCTCCTCTTGCAAACTCCATTCTGTTGAGGTGTGTATGGACTATTCTTCTTCCTAGATATAACATTATTCTTATATAATTCCTCGAATTCATTCCTGCAGAACTCTCCACCATTATCTATCCTCAACACCTTTATTTTATTTTCTGTTTGATTCTATACAAGAGCCTTAAATTCTTTAAACTTGGAAAATACTTCAAATTTATTTCGAAGGAAACAAATAGATGTGTGCATTGAGAAATAACTTATAAATGAAACATAATACACATATCTACCTAATGATGGAACAAGCACAGGTCCAAACACATCACTGCATATTAACTCTAAAATTCAATTTTCTCTTATAGCACCATATGCAAATATTACTCGGTTTTGTTTTCCATATATGCAATGTTAACAAAAATAAAAATGCAGAGTGCAATAAGTCATACCTTTAACCATACCTTTACCGTGTATTTCTTGAAGGCCCTTTTCTATGATATTCCCAATCTTCGATTCCATAACACTGTCTTTCCTCCTAATGCAGTCAGAGTTCTATCATCTTTAACTACTCCCTTAGGCACACTATAGATGTTACATTCATTGATGATGGTGCTTCCCAATATTTTGTACAGAGTTCCATACTGAAAAATCATCACCAAACACCATCTCCACACACATTCTTTCCACCTGAAACATCCATCTTTCCAACAAATATGAAGTTTCTCTCTAGATTTGGAATGTGTAGCACTCCAAGTAGATTTCTAATCCTTCCATCCTCGAGTTTCAGCTTGACTCTACAACATCCAATGATGTTGATTGGTGAATCATCTCCCAAGTACACGTCTCCTCGATTTTACTATTCATATTAATCGAACCACTCCCTATGAGGGGTCATATGACGTGATTCACCATAGGCAATAATCCATCTATCACGTTTTGACTGATTACCCGTGGAATCTAGATACACATCCCATCCTTGTTTTGAGGTATTTTCTTCTGTGGAAGGGTTATCCTTAGATCCCTTTTATTTATCAACATTCTTAGATCTACAATCATTTTTATAGTGCCTAGATTTACCTCATTTCCAAGACTTCCTTATACCTTTTCCTAGGGATTTAGATCCACCCTTAGATTTATATATCCCCTAAGATCCCTTATTTTTGTTTCTCTCCTGGTGGAAACCTCGCACAAACAAGGAATCCATGCTATGTGTATCCATGGTTTTCCACCTTATCTATTGTGATAGTAGGGATGATACTATCTCATCAAATTTTAATGTCACTTGACTAGCACTACATATTGCTACAATTAAGGTGTCCCAGGAATTTGGAAAAGAACACAATAATGTAATAAATTTATCTTCTTTGACCATTTTAATACCAATGAAAGTTATTTGAATTACCAAAGTATTGTATACATTCAGATTCTTTTTCACTATGCCATTATCCTCCATTCTGAGATGATATAGTTTATTTTGCAGAAACAACTTGTTTACAATGAATTTTAATTGATATAAACCCCCTAACATCATCCACAAATTTACTACACTGTGTTCTCCATATACGTTCAACAACATAGAGTTTGATAAGAACAGTCTAATTGTACTCGTTTCCTTTCTTTCTAATTTATCCTAATAGTATTGTGATGTTCTAGTGGGTTTTGCACCCGGATCCACAACAATCCACTGTTCTCGATCTATAAGAATATCCTTCATTTTGATCTTCCATAGCTCAAAGTTTTGGTCGTCAAATTTATTGATCTCAATTCTTGAACTGCTCGTCATTCTCTTTCATTACACAAATCAACACTATAAATATTTCGTTGAACCAAGGTTTATCACAGAACCAAGATCTAACGATTGCGTCGAAACCTTAGCATCAAAGGCATCCCCCTGATGCCAAAATGAATCTCTAATACCACATGTACAATAATACATAATATCAAAATTGAGACAATTTTTTGTTGCTATTTCCATGTTTTTTCATCTCAATTGTGACAATAATGGTCGCGATGTTTCATGGCACTTATTTCATGGATATATTGACAAACTTTATAAGCCGTTGATATAGAGAAAAAAATTGTCCGTCATGTTTCTTCTATATGGTGGCCTAGAAATTGATTTTTTAATTCATTTTCTACATTTCGTCGCTCTATCGACAAAGTTGTCGTCCCTATAATGACGAAACTATGGCCAAAAATGGATAGGAAAATTTTTGTTTCCATGCAAAACCGTGGAACACTTTTGGCCTACGTTTGTTTCTCTATCGACGAATTCTGGAATTTGAATAGAAATTTCTTCCGTCCATTCATCGCTCTATTGACAAAGTTGTCTTCCCTATAACGATGAAAATATGGCCAAAAACTGCTAGGCAAAATTTTGTTTCCACGCAAACCCATGGAACGCTTTCAATGAATGTTTGTCTCTCTACCAACGAATTCTGGAATTTGAACATAAACTTCTTCCACGCGTTCGTCGCTCTATCGACAAAGTTGTCGTACTTATAACAATGAAATTATGGCGAAAAACTGTTAGGCAAAATTTTGTTTCCAAGCAAAACTGTGGAACACTTTCGATGAATGTTTGTCTCTCTATCGACGAATTCTAGAATTTGAACAGAAATTTCTTCCATGCAAAACCATGGAAAACCAATCACTTTTGATGAAATCTGCAAGTTGAATGATAATTTTTCCACGAAACTTTGTCTCTATAGCGACAGTATTCCTGGAAAGCCACCTCGAGTTTCAATGGTTTTGCAGTACCCACGATGAAAGTTCGTCAATATTGAGATGAAACCTGGAGGTTTCAAAAAAAAAATTAAAAACCGTGGAAAGGAACCTTCCTTTCCACAGTTTTGGATCTTCAACAAGTGCTTGTGAAAAAATAAATGCTATATTTTAAATACAAAGAAATGGATAAAATATAACACATGAAAGGTGATTTATAGAAAAGAAATATATTGGGAAAGTAAGATATGGGAAAAAACATATTGAAGTAAAAGGGAAAAAAATAAATGGGAAGTTCAGGGGTGAGGTCAAAAAGTGTTAACTGACTCTAAAAAATGAGGCATAATTATTTAAAAAGTGCCCAAAAGTACCCAAAGTGGCCCTAAGCACCCTAATTATTGCCTCAAAAATAGTTTTCCCATTAGGATGGACAAATTCATAATAATTGGCTAAAATACATAATTAGAGGCTAAAGTGGCACCTCTTAAAGCGAATTCTATGGCAATGTAGGAGGGTACATCTATAAAAATACCATTGATAAAATACGTTGTCAGAACCACAGGGATCGTATAAAAATTAATTAAATGATATTCTAGGCACCATTGAGAGCTTATTTGTATGGTAAGGTAGGGGGGTACATCTATAAAAAATACCATCGATAAAAGACATAAGCACCACTAGGCTCAAATCAACTTATTGTGATCCGAAATTAGGTTAATCCCATTGGGGCTTAATTAAAGAGCCCACAAGGGCTTGGAAGGATGCCCAAGGACCTTGGAAGAATCCCGCAAAGGCCTATAGATACCCGTAGAAGCTTAAAGAAGCCCATAATTCCAAAGTAAAGGAATCCCATGTTTTGAAGATGAAAAGAGCCTGAGCTTTGAAGACCGAGGAAGCCCGCAGGTGCAAATGAAGCCAGAGAAGGTCAAGCCTACAATTTCTGGAAAAGATGAAAATGAAAAACTGATCCTTCTTCTGCAACCACCTCAAGCATGGCCAAAATCGGTCATATTACCAAATATGCCAAAAAGAAAAAAAAAAGTCCCTTGAGTGTATGATAGGAAAGAGACATGTTAACAAATCATTTGTCCTTGCTAAGTAAATAGAAGAAACTGATTTTGAGTGCACTGTGTATAAACAATGGAGTTACAGTTGGATATGAGGAGCTACATGGATCCTGTGACGGAGAACGCAATAGTTGGTTTGCACGCGGGGCTTTGCTGGAACATTTTGGACAAATGCCTAACACGCTTTATCAACAGTTCCCCATTTCATGCCTTGCATCACCATGCCTCTTCTTGCACCTGCACCTATGCCTGGGTGAGAGAACACATGCAGCATTTGGGTTGGGTAGACAGAGCACAGGCATACCCCCCTCTCTTTTCTCCATACTACAATTACAATAATAGGTGAAGTGTTCATTAAGTATTTTCCATTTGTATTTTATATTTAACATAAAAATGCTAACTTCACTATAATACCTTACTTTTGACTCTATATATATTAAATTGGATCATGTAAATGATTTAATATGTCAGTAAAGATTCTTATTGTTAAACTTCAAGAAAATCATTATTGTAAATACCTATGTATGGACCATGAATTAGGTTTATTATGAAGATTTAAATTAGCTACATAAATATTATGTTGGATAAAAATATAATGGTCCAAGATTGTAGTATAAATAGCACTAAAGGGGCTATGATTTCGACAGAGGGAAAGAGGAAAGGGGAGCATATCAGAGATTAAATCTTATTTTACCTATTTTCATCCTTAGAACTAATAATTGACCTCCTTTGACTTATCAAATCCAATCATTGATTTCATTGAATCTCCTTGATATCTCCTCATTAGTTATTCCCTATATAGATGATAAATCAACATTATCTTCCATCATGGTCTCTTCTTGGTGAGAATGAAAGAGTTTTAAATGATTCTCGAAATGATGCTTGTTGTGGTCACCTGTCATGCATTATAATTACCCCCAAAAATCGTTCCAACTAGTTGTTTTTGGCCTACCTTGTTTTTTGGTTGCATCCATGTAGTTAAACACTTCCACAATTGATATCTTTTTGCAACAAGGGAATGGGAACCTTTGGCCTTACACCTTGTAATAATTTCTAGTACAGTATGCAAATGTGTAATTGGCTTTATGGAGTGCAAACCCATGTCAACTAGTGGCCATAAATATATCGGTGTGGCTATTGACTATTTCACCAAATGGACAAAGACCATGTTGAAATACAACATTGTTTCCACAATAACCCATTTTTTAAAACCTTATTGTCACTTGATTTGGAAAAACATCTATTCTCTAAAATTTTAAAGATGTAGTTTAGGATGAGCTTTCCACCAATTAATGATTTCAACATCATATTTTATTCTCGTACAATTTTGAGTACAATGGCTACTTGAGGCCATCAATAAATTCTCAAAACCATGCTATAGTGGATGATTTCCAAGCAAAAATATAATTGATTATTTTTTTCCATCTCAGTTGGGCGATATGACATCTACTAAGATTGCCACTAGCTTTACTCCCTTCCACCTTGTGTATGGGGTTGAAGTGATTTTACATATTGAGTAGTGAATCCTCACCCTGCATTTAGCCATCAAACATTTATTAGTCATATCTACTATGTAACAAGGACTCGTCGCCTTGAAATTTGATAAAAAATATTATTATGCCACCTTACAACAAAATGAGAATGCTAAGAAACACTCAAAATCACTTTACAATCATTGTGTTTACCCTTCCTCCTTTTGTGACATGATCTAGTCATTGTTTATGATCAGGACCATGAGAAACTTGGTTGGCGGAATTTTTAGTCCTAGTGGTAGGGTGGTAGAGTCCTTACTGCATCAAATGATGTTTGGTGAATGGGTTATTTTTTCTAATTGGTTCATATGGTGAACTCCTAAAGAACCTCCACAATTGGTTATATTTGAATAAATTATATCCTTAGGATTGTTGCGTCTGACAACATGTATCAATAGTTAGTGTTTGCATGCTTTCATTGTATATTTTTGTTTTGGTTTTCTTTCTTTTCTTTCTTGGTCATATTTTCATCGCTTATGTTACATTTGTTACATTAATGGTGGAAATCAATATACTCATAATATCGATTCATCAACTTGCTTCATTTAATCCTCTTCATGCATGGTTCCATGTGAGCATTGTATGCGATGACATTGTTAATGATAACCAACTGAAAGATGATCATGTTATGATTAGCTTTCTCATCAATGCCTTCCGATTTAAGTTTTGTCCCCTTTGTGTTCATTTGTATTCTCAGTTACTTATCTCACTTAAATAATTATTATCGACTGCATGATCTTTCCTTGTTTAGAAAATATCTGTAGTCCAAATAATTGCTTACATTAGAGGAAATTTGGGGTTTAAAATGGGCGTTATAAGAAAACGCGCCAATAATAAATTTTGTGAGTTGGAATTCAGGAACCAATAGAATTTCAATAAAATGAGTCAACCATAATGGTTGAATCGACATATTTGTCATAAAACAAAATTACTTTTTTTGTTTGTATTTTTGACATATCTCCTTGTGTTTTTACTCAAATTCCAAGCGGGAGAGCTTGTTGGATGTGGAATTTAATTCTGCATCCAACGAGTTCCCACACTGCATACTTTTTACAGACCCCTCTACCCCAAAAATAAAAAAATTCCTGAAAAAATGTGATGATGACATCATCATCATGTTTTTCCAGGTATTTCTTATTTTTGGGGTAGAGGGGTCTGTCAAAAGTATGCACCATGGGTACCCGTTGGATGTGGAATTAAATTCTGCATCCAATGAGCTCCCCCGCTCAGAATTTGAGTAAAAACACAGGGAGATATGTCGAAAATACGAACAAAAAAATAGTTTTTTTCATTCTTCCTCCAAAATTAATAACTATTATTTTATTATTTTCCTTAGGAGGCACATTTTAGACCTCAAATTTCCTCTAATGGATATTTTTAAAACATTTCATTCATTCATATTCCCAGGAGTCTCAATGGATTTATATATAATACTACAAATCAAATTCCAAGTTAACATCTAATTTATTCAACATAATCATTAAAAAAGCCACGGATGTGTGTGTGTGTGTGTGTGTGTGTGTGTGTGCATGTGTGTGCATGCATTATATTATCATCACCTGTACATAATCCATATCCACTTATGTATAGTCCTTGATCACCATTGGGAGTTGTTGCCACTAAGAAAAAAAACTAGCTTAAAAGTCATTTCTCATGACACTGCCCCTACATATGGTCATAAAGTACCTCAACCATATCATGTGGGGATCCCTTGGTTCTATATATCTAATATCATGGTGCATGTGTAACATAAGTACGGTATGAAAAAATAAGGAACATTTGAAAATTTGAATGTGAATTGTCCATTGCATGACATTTTCAGTTATGGATATCAAATAAGTTATATGTATCCCTATCCCATTGCCTAATCAGTTGGATGAAAACCAATATGACATATGGTATCCCTATCATGAATTATGCATCATATAAAATTATATTTGTTTTCTCTTCTTATATCAATAAGTCTTCCACATCCACATCACAATATTCAATCAAGTTTAGAAGGAGAAGGGAATTGAATCATATTAAGGGTTTTTCAACAAACTTAAAAATCCCATGTCGTGTGAGTCTTATGATATTTGAACACTTAGTACTTAGTTAAGATCAACTTAGTCTAATGTGCATTTAGATAAAGTATGTTTCTTTAGTATGCATTGTACTTATTTAATATGATAGTAAACTAAAGATAAAGTTAAACTTTAGATATATTAAATTAGTATAGTGTTGGTGTCCTTTAGATATTAGTAATGTATGGCTATCATAAAGATGAAGTGTTCATTAAGTATTGTCCATTTCGATTTGATATTTAATATAAAAATGTTAACTTAACTGTAATACCTTACTTTTGACTCTATATATATTAAATTGGATCATGTAGATGATTTAAATATGTCAGTAAAGATTCTTATTGTTAAACTTTAGGAAAATCATTATTGTAAATATCTATGTATGGACCATGAATTAGGTTTATTATGAATATTTAAATTAGCTACATAAATATTATGTTGGATAAAAATATAATGGTCCAAGATTGTAGTATAAATAGCACTAAAGGGGCTATGGTTTCTACAGAGGGAAAGATGAAAGGGGAGCATATCAGAAATCAAATCTTATTTTACCTATTTTCATCATTAGAACTAATAATTGACGTCCTTTGACTTATCAAATCCAATCATTAATTTCATCGAATCTCCTTGATATGTCTTCATTAGTTATGCCCTATATAGATGCTCAAACAACATTATTTTCCATCATGGTCTCTCCTTCGTGAGAATGAAAGAGTTTTAAATGATTCTCACAACAATGCTTGTTGTGGTCACCTCTCATGCATTATAGTTACCCCCAAAAATCGTCCCAACTAGTTGTTTTTGGCCTACCTTGTTTTTTGGTTACATCCATCCAGTTAAACACTTCCACAATTGCTATATTTTTGCATCTAGGGAATGGGAACCTTTGGCCTTACACCTTGTAATAATTTCTAGTACAGTATGCAAATGTGTAATTGGCTTTATGGAGTGCAAACCCATGTCAACTGGTGGCCATAAATATATCGGTGTGGCTATTGACTATTTCACCAAATGGACAAAGACATGTTGAAATGCAACAACATTGTTTCCACAATAACCCATTTTTTAAAACCTTATTGTCACTTGATTTGGAAAAACATATATTCTCTAAAATTTTAAAGATGTAGTTTAGGATGAGCTTGCCACCCATTTATGATTTCAACATCATATTTTATTCTCGTACAATTTTGAGTATAATGGCTACTTGAGGCCATCAATAAATTCTCAAAACCATGCTATAGTGGATGATTTCCAAACAAAAATATAATTGATTAGTTTTTTCCGGTTCTATTGGGCGATACGACCTCTACTAAGATTGCCACTAGCTTTATCCCCTTCCACCTTGTGTATGGGTTTGAAGTGATTTTACATATTGAGTAGTGAATCCTCACCCTGCATTTAGCCATCAAACATTTATTAGTCATATCTACTATGTAACAAGGACTCATCACCTTGAAATTTGATAACAAATATAATTATGCCACCTTGCAAAAAAATGAGAATGCTAAGAAACACTCAAAAGCACTTTATGATCATTGTGTTTACTCTTGCTCCTTTTGTGACGTGATCTAGTCCTAGTTTATGATCAGGACCATGATAAACTTGGTTGGCGGAATTTTTAGTCCCAGTGGTAGGGTGGTAGGGTCCTTACTACATCAAATGATGTTTGGTGAATGGGTTATTTTTTCTAATTGGTTCATATGGTGAACCCCTAAACAACCTCCACAATTAGTTATATTTGAAACAATTATATCCTTAGGATTGTTGCATCTAACAACATGTATCAATAGTTAGTCTTTGCATGCATTCATTGTATATTTTTGTTTTGGTTTTCTTGCTTTTCCTTCTTAGTCAGATTTTCACCACTTATGTTACATTTGTTACATTAATGGTGGAAATCAATATACTCATAATATCGATTCATCAACTTGCTTCATTTAATCATCTTCATGCATGGTTCCATGTGAGCATTGTATGCGACGACATTGTTAACGATAACCAACTGAAATATGATCAAGTTATGATTAGCTTTCTCATCAATTCCTTTCAATTTAACATTTGTCCCCTTTTTTTTCATTTGGATTCACAGTTACTTATCTCACTTAAATAATTATTATCGACTATGATCTTTCCTTGTTTAGAAAATATCTATAGTTCAAACAATTGCTTGGATAGTTTTAAAACATTTCATTCATTCATATTCCCAGGAGTCTCAATGGATTTGTAGATAATACTACAAATAAAATTGCAAGTTAACATCAAATTCATTCAACATAATCATTAGAAAAGCCATGGATATATATATGTCTCTGTGTGTGTGTGGGTGTGTGTTCTTGCGCGCACGCATTGTATTATCATCACTTGTACATAATCCACATCCACTTATGTATAGTCCTCGATCACCATTGGGAGTTGTTGCCACTAAGAAAAAAAAATAGCCATGGATATATATATGTCTCTGTGTGTGTGTGGGTGTGTGTTCTTGCGCGCACGCATTGTATTATCATCACTTGTACATAATCCACATCCACTTATGTATAGTCCTCGATCACCATTGGGAGTTGTTGCCACTAAGAAAAAAAAATAGCTTGAAAGTCATTTCTCATGACGTTGCCCCTACATATGGCCATAAAGTAGCTCAACCATATCATGTGGGGATCCCTTGGTTCTATATATCTAATATCATGGTGCTTGTGTAACACAAGGACCATCTCAGAAAATAAGGAACATTTGAGAATTTGAATGTGAATTGTCCATTTCATGACATTTTGAGTTATGGATATCAAATAAGTTATATGTAGCCCTATCCCATTTCCTAATTGGTTGGATGAAAACCAATATGACATACGGTATCCCTATCATGAATTATGCATCATATAAAATTATATTTGTTTTCTCTTCGTATATCAATAAGGATTCCACATCCACATCCCAATATTCAATGAAGTTTAGAAGGAGAAGGGAATTGAATCATATTAAGGGTTTTTCAACAAACTTAAATATCCCATGCCATGTGAGTGTTATGATATTTGAACACTTAGCAGTTAGTTAAGATGAAATTAATCTAATGTGCATTTAGATAAAGTGTGTTTCTTTAGTATGCATTGTACTTATGTAATATGATAGTAAACTAGACATAAAGTTATCCAAAGATTCATTTTCACATTGATACTAATGGCTATATTGATCCATTGATTACCACCCCATTGGTCCATAACGTTATTAAAAGAGAATGTGTAATAATTTTCTAATGATTGGTTGTGATAAACTCGTATGTAAACTATTTTACTTTTGCATTAATACATTACTCAAGTGGTTGTGTTAGTTGGGGAAATTACCTCTTTCCATCGCTAAGTGTTTTAATGATGTAATACATTGGTGTGATTATGTGCTATATTTTTGTGTGTGTTCCTTAAGGTGCTTGACTTGTCTAGCAATATCTTGTTTTTTCTACTTGAGGAATATCTTTATGGAATTAAAAAAGATCCTCGTAAATTCTAAATATGTGCAGAGAAGCAAAGCATACATACTCTTTGGAGAAAAATAAATATTACACCATAGCAATCACACATAAAACATAGAGATTTACCCTAAAAACCCTTAACCAAGAAAACCAACAAACCTTGGAGCAACACCTCCTAATTTCTCATGATCATCATGAATTACTCACAATAAAATATAGGTATTTTTTAGCCTACAATACCCTAATCCATTAACTTGATTTAGAAAATAGACCCCAATCCCTTGTTTCTCATCCAACTAATAGGTCTTCCAAATAGGTTAAATACATACCCACTTGTAGATCTTCTGCAATAAATATATCCAACCCACTCGACATCAAAAAATCCATGTACATCTATTACTCTATCTAGTCTAGGTCTTCCTTTCTACACGATTGCATAATATGTGGTGCCACACAAATATATGAAGACCCTCTTTACATTTGTCTAAAGCTCTTTCCCTGATTTTGAAATATATTTGCTCAAAACTCCCATTGCATGAGAAATGTCACATATTGTACATATCATTGCATAAATCAAAATTCCAACTGCATTGGCATATGAACTCGTGAAATAACTGCGTCCTCTTCATGTGTCTTTGGGCATTGATATACATATAAATTTACACCTATAGGAATAGAAACCTCAACTGAATTACTTCTATGCATGTTAAATATTTTTAGTATTGTCTCAATCTCTGTATTACCCTCTCAACATATCTTCATGTTTGCATTATCTATTCCTATCTCCATTCCTAGAATGAAGTTTCCAGCGTCGAGATCTTTCATATCTTTGTTGTTTCCAATCAACAACATGCCATCAACATATAGTATTATTCTGATGAAGTGATCAGCAACCCATTTGGAGTATACATAGTGATCAAATTTGCTTCTCACAAACCTCAATCCAAGTATGTATGTTTCAAAATTTTGGTACCACATCCTTGTAGATTTCTTTAGACCAGAAAGGGGATTCTTTAGTTTACATAGCAACTCTTTCTGCCCCTTTACTATGAACCCTTCTCGTTGTTTCATGTATACTTCTTCTTCTTCATACCCATGTAAGAATGTTTCCTTCACATCCATCTTCTCTACTTCAAGATCAAGCAATAGCAATAGAAAGAAGAAATCTAATAGAATTTAATTTTGCAATTGGAGAAAATATATCACCAAAATAAATTCCCTCTACCTAAGAATATTCATTTTGTACCAAGCAATATTTGTACTTCTCCACTATACCTTCCGCATTCGACTTCTTTTTAAATGACCATTTTATACCAACAATGTTTCTTCCAGCTGGTAACTATACTAGATCCCAGGATTTTTTGTCCAAGGCATCTATTTCTTCAATCATGGCCTTATTGCAAAGATCACTATCCTCTGAATCAACAACTTCCTTCACATTTCTAGGAACATCATCAGCAATAGATAAAGAAAAACTAGAATGAAAATTAGGATGGGAACACCTTTATAGTTTCCTTCTTTTTCAATATGATCTCCTAAAAATTGGGGTATGAGGTTCGTATTCTTCTTCATCTTCTTCAACTTCTTCTGTTGAGTCATATTCTTCATTCTCTAATTCAAACTTTACTGTGTTTGGTTCCTTTTCCATTGGATTCCCTTCCTATTTGGGGATTTCTTTGACCTCTCTAAATGCAACCTCTCAATTGTAAATTGTCTTTTTTGGTTATAGGATTCCAAAGCTTATAACCTTTCATACCATATTTATAACCATTAAAGATACATTTTTCATCTTTGTGATCCAACTTGTTTTGTTTCTCGTTTGGAACATGTACATAAGAATCACAACCAAATAATTTCAAATGCTTAATAGAGGGCTTCTTACTGTCCGTACCTCTTATAGAGTTTTTTCAACCAATGATGAAGTGGGTGATAAATTTACAAAGTAACATGTTGTATCCACTACCTCTGCCTGTAATTCTTGTCCTATCCTAGCACTACTTAGTTTGTTACTTTGCTTTTCCCTCAACGTCCTATTCCTCCTCTTGCAAACTCCATTCTGTTGAGGTGTGTATGGAGTATTCTTCTTCCTGGATATACCATTCTTCTTATATAATTCCTCAAATTCATTCCTGTAGAACTCTCCACCATTATCTATCCTCAACACCTTTATTTTATTTTCTGTTTGATTCTATACAAGAGCCTTAAATTCTTTAAACTTGGAAAATACTTCAAATTTATTTTGAAGGAAACAAATAGATGTGTGCATTGAGAAATAACTTATAAATGAAACATAATACACATATCTACCTAATGATGGAACAAGCACAGGTCCAAACACATCACTGCGTATTAACTCTAAAATTCAATTTTCTCTTATAGCACCATATGCAAATATTACTCGGTTTTGTTTTCCATATATGCAATGTTAACAAAAATAAAAATGCAGAGTGCAATAAGTCATACCTTCAACCATACCTTTACTGTGTATTTCTCGAAGGCCCTTTTCTATGATATTCCCAATCTTCGATTCCATAACATTGTCTTTCCTCTTAATGCAGTCAGAGTTCTATCATCTTTAACTACTCCCTTAGGCACACCATAGATGTTGCATTCATTGATGATGGTGCTTCCCAATATTTTGTACAGAGTTCCATACTAAAACATCATCACCAAACACCATCTTCACACACATTCTTTCCACCTACAACATCCATCTTTCTGACAAATATGAAGTTTCTCTATAGATTTGGAATGTGTAGCACTCCAGGTAGATTTCTAATCCTTCCATCCTTGAGTTTCAGCTTGACTCTACCACATCCAATGATGCTGGTCGGTGAATCATCTCCCAAGTACACGTCTCCTCAATTTTAATATTCATATTAATTGAAACACTCCCTATGAGGGGTCATATGGCATGATTCACCATAGTCAATAATCCATCTATCACATTTTGAATGATTACTCGTGGAATCTAGATACACATCCCATCCTTGTTTTAAGGTCTTTTCTTTTGTGGAAGGGTTATCCTTAGATCCCTTTTATTTATCAACATTCTTAGATCTGCAATCATTTTTATAGTGCCTAGATTTACCTCATTTCCAAGACTTCCTTATACCTTTTCCTAGCGATTTATATCCACCCTTAGATTTATATATCCCCTGAGATCCCTTATTTTTGTTTCTCTCCTGGTGGAAACCTCACACAAACAAGGAATCCATGCTATGTGTATCCATGGTTTTCAACCTCATCTATTGTGATAGTAGGGATGATACTATCTCATACAATTTTAAGGTCGCTTTACTAGCACTACATATTGCTACAATTAAGGTGTCCCAGGAATTTGGAAAAGAACACAATAATGTAATAAATTTATCTTCTTTGACCATTTTAATACCAACGAAGGCTATTTGAATTACCAAAGTATTGTATACATTTAGATTCTTTGCACTGTGCCATTATCCTCCATTCTGAGATGATACAGTTTATTTTGCAGAAACAACTTGTTTACAATGAATTTTAATTGATATAAACCCCCTAACATCGTCCACAAATTTACTACACTGTGTTCTCCATATACGTTCAACAACATAGAGTTTGATAAGAACAGTCTAATTGTACTCGTTTCCTTTCTTTCTAATTACTCCCAATATTCTTGTGATGTTCTAGTGGGTTTTGCACTCGGATCCACAACAATCCACTGTTCTCGATCTATAAGAACATCCTTCATTTTGATCTTCCATAGCTCAAAGTTTTGGTCGTCAAATTTATTGATCTCAATTCTCGAACTGCTCGTCATTCTCTTTCATTACACAAATCAACACTATAAATATTCCGCTGAACCAAGGTTTATCACAGAACCAAGATCTAACGATTGCGTCGAACCCTCAGCATCAAAGGCATCCCCCTGATGCCAAAATGAATCTCTAATACCACATGTACAATAATACATAATATCAAAATTGAGACCATTTTTCGTTGCTATTTCCACGTTTTTTCATCTCAATTGCGACAATAATGGTCGCGATGTGTCGTGGCACTTATTTCATGGATATATTAATGAACTTTATAAGCCGTTAATATAGAGACAAAAATTGTCCATCATGTTTCTTCTATACGGTGGCCTGGAAATTGATTTTTGAATTCATTTTCTACGTTTCGTCGCTCTATCGACAAAGTTGTCGTCCCTATAACGACGAAAATATGGCGAAAAACGGATAGGAAAAATTTTGTTTCCATGCATAACCATGGAACAATTTTGGCGAATGTTTGTTTCCGTATCGACGAATTCTGGAATTTGAATAGAAATTTCTTCCGTGCATTCGTCGCTCTATCGACAAAGTTGTCTTCCCTATAATGACGAAAATATGACCAAAAACTGCTAGGCAATTTTTTTTCCTCGCAAACCGATGGAACACTTTCGATGACCGTTTGTCTCTCTATCAACGAATTCTGGAATTTGAACATAAATTTATTCCACGCGTTCGTCACTCTGTCGACAAAGTCGTCGTACCTATAACAATGAAATTATGGCCAAAAACTGTTAGGCAAAATTTTGTTTCCACGCAAAACTGTGGAACACTTTCGATGAATGTTTGTCTCTCTATTGACGAATTCTGGAATTTGAACATAAATTTCTTCCATGCAAAACCATGGAAAACCAATCACTTTTGACGAAATCTGCAAGTTGAACGATAATTTTTCCACGAAACTTTGTCTCTATAGCGACAGTATTCCTGGAAATCCACCTCGAGTTTCAACGGTTTTGCAATACCCACGATGAAAGTTCGTCGATATTGAGATGAAACCTGGAGGTTTTTAAAAAAAAATTAAAAATCGTGGAAAGGAACCTTCCTTTCCACAGTTTTGGATCTTCAAGAAGTGCTTGTGAAAAAATACATACTATATTTTAAATACAAATAAATGGATAAAATATAACACAAGAAAGGTGATTTATAGGAAAGAAATATATTGGGGAAGTAAGATATGGGAAAAAACATATTGAAGTAAAAGGGAAAAAAAATGGGAAGTTCAGGGGTGAGCTCAAAAAGTGTTAACTAACTCTAAAAAATGAGGCATAATGATTTAAAAAGTGCCCAAAAGTACCCAAAGTGGTGCTAAGCACCCTAATTATTGCCTCAAAAACAGTTTT
The DNA here is from genome assembly GCA_001517045.1 of Pseudotsuga menziesii. Lineage (NCBI taxonomy): Eukaryota > Viridiplantae > Streptophyta > Pinopsida > Pinales > Pinaceae > Pseudotsuga > Pseudotsuga menziesii. The sequence goes on from LPNX010046832.1 coordinate 234,407, forward strand.
CCCATTAGGATGGACAAATTCATATTAATTGGCTAAAATACATAATTAGAGGCTAAAGTGGCACCTCTTAAAGCGAATTATATGGCAAGGTAGGAGGGTACATCTATAAAAATACCATTGATAAAATACGTTCTGAGAACCACAGGGATCGTATAAAAATGAATTAAATGATATTCTAGGCACCATTGAGAGCTGATTTCTATGATAAGGTAGGGGGGTACATCTATAAAATATACCATCAATAAAAGACGTAGGCACCACTAGGCTCAAATCAACTTATTATGATCTAAAATTAGGTTAATACCACTGGGGCTTAAAGAGCCCACAAGGGCTTGGAAGGATGCCCATAAAGCTTGGAAGAAGCTCGCAAAGGCCTATAGATACCTGTAGAAGCTTAAAGAAGCCCACAATTCAGAAGTAAAGGAATCCTATGTTTTGAAAATGAAGGGAGCCTGAGCTTTGAAGACCGAGGAAGCCCGCAGGTGTAAATGAAGCTAGAGAAGGTCAAGCCCACAATTTCTGGAAGAGATGAAAATGAAAAACTGATCCTTGTTCTGCATATGGCCAAAATCGGTCATAGTACCAAATATGCCAGAGAAAAAAAAAGTCCCTTGTGCACATGATAGAAAAGAGACATGTTAATCAACAAAAAATTGACAACTTATTTCTATTCTTTTACTATGCATGATCTCATATAACAAAAAATTCATCATAGATCACCTTTTGGCATTGATCAGAAGCAGGTTGCATAGTTGAGCATGCAATTTGTAGTTTAGAAACCATATCATAATTTCCTTGGAGACACTCCTCATGAAATATCATCACTTGCTCTACTACATGTGAAGAGCTACTAGTGATAATTCATCATACTACAAAAAACATAAGGTGCATTGAATTTGTCTTTATTGAAAAATAAATAAATAATAAAAAAATAACTCAACCCCTAGGGAAAAAGAGTAGTTGTTCACCTGGAAAATATGTGTAGGATATTTGTAGTGCCAACTGGTGGTAATTTTTTTTGATGTTGCTCAGTATTCGAAGAGGTGTATATGAAAATTTGATCCTTCTTATGCAACCACCTCAAGCATGGACAAAATTGGTCAAGTTAGTATCAAATATGCCCATAAGATAAAAATAGTCCCCTAAGCACATGATGGGAAAGAGACATGTTAGTCAAAAAAAAATTGACAACTTATTTCTATTCTATTACTAGGAATGATCTCATGTAGCAAAATATTCATCATAAATTACCTTTTGGAACTGATAAGTAGGTTGCACAGTTGAGCATGCAATTTGTAGTTTAGAAGCCATATCATAATTTCCTCGGAGACACTCCTCATGTAATAACATCACTTTATCTGCTACCTTTGAATATCTAGACATATGAATTTATGGTCCACATATGTGCCATGCAACAACTAAAAGTTTATCATCACAGTAATCAGAACGTGTAAAATAGTGCAACCAATAACCAGTGTTAATCATTTAAAGTGCCATTTAGCATATGATTTCTAGATCTGTGTATGTGATAGAATAGATCTAAATTCTAACTTAATGAAAGTTTAGTGCCAACTAAGAATAATGTTATTATCATTCACTCGATCCTGTATGTAATATCTGAAATATAAAATCATCAAGTCCCTTACCATCACCCAGTTCTCAATAGCAATAATTAGTACTAAGAAAATCCAAAACAATACTCAGTAAAATAATGTTAGAATTATATCATTGTGCATTTAGAGATGTAAGGTTCTAGATCTCAGTAAAAAATCAGACTTACATTTACCTAGAAAACTAATGTGAATAGGGCAGAAAACTAATCAAAACAATAAGATATATTTTACAAAATACACCACCATCTAAATAGTTTGAAATACTAACTTGTTTTTTGTTTTGAGTGTGCAAAGAAGACAGCTAGGGCATATGAGGTCTGCAATACATATTGCAGACCTATGTTTGATAAAGGACATAGATCATATTGTGGGAGAAGCAGGGCCATGTTTTTAGGTTTTTACACATAAATTCTTTTTTGAGAAAATAAAAGTTACAAAAACACATAAAAATTAAGTCTAAAACCTAAGAGAAACAAAAATAAACTAAGAATAATATTTACAAGTATACAACTTAGAAAATTTAGTTTTGAAAGATAGATGAACAATTAGGGTTTGAAAAATTTAAATTTCTTAACTTAGGGTTTCATCGTGTTGAAATTATAGGAAGAAGGGCCGAAAAAAGCCTAATTTCTTCTACGTGATTTTTCTTCTATTTTTCTACGTTACTAAGAAGCATTTTTGTTTTATGTAGAAGGTTATCTCCTACTTTGGATGATAGTCTAAAAGTAGTTATTTACTATTGTTTGTATCTCTTGTATCTTAATAGAATAAAATAGAATTTAAGGATAAAGACAAACACATTAAGGATAAAGAACATGTCAAAACCCTTACCTTATCATTTCCCTTTCACTACATCCATTCAGCCATACAACTTGATAAGAGTTGTCCATGACATGCATTTCCATCACCAAGACCTGCATGAATCATGAAAGGCAGAATTTTTATATGAGTAACTAATATATAAGCAAATAAAAAGTCTTTTAAATCCTACTACAAAGTCCTGTAGAAATCAATGAGCCGTGAAATGTTAAATTTGTTAACAATTTGTTAAGAAATAGACATGCATTTAAAAATTTACAACCATCTTTAATACATAGTAATAAAAGAGTGTTTATAGCTTATTAAGCCCCCCTCTATTTCGAGAACATTTTTATATTCTCTACTGAATAGGGCCAACCATGCGAAGGTGGAAGCTCATATGGCCCCTCCCCCCCCTCACATCGCTCTCAATTCCCCATACCCAATAAATGATGTTGTTTACATAGAAAACATATAAACATTCATGCATAACTAGGCTAGTCATCAAAACATATAAACATAAAAACATTGAAGCATAATTAGGTCATTCATATAAACAATGTTTTAAACTAACAACATCTATATACATCCAAATACAAGTCATGAATTTATACATCTACTTTTTCTTTGATTTCTGTTTTTTTGCATTGTAATAAATGACAATAATTGGGATATTATCATCATCATTTGGTGGAATATCTACAAATCCATGTCCTACTAGTGTTTGTGTTTCCATTCCCTCATGTATCATAATTCTTGTACGTCGTTGAGTAGGGAATGAAGGCAATTCTGAAGGGGCATGAACCGCAACAACGAAAATGGTCATATCGATATGTTGAAATATTATTGAAATTAATAATTCATCATTTTGATTAAAATTACAATATTGCTCTTTACCTGTTTGTGTAGCTGTGGCAGCTAGTGTGTTAATTGTTTCTCTACTTGCTAATTCCTATCACGGTTCACCCTCCCGAGCTTCACTTTCTTCCATTGAAAGAAGAAAATTTGTAAGTATACGTAAAAAAATAAATATCTATCATCATAGTAGATATTTCTATTTCCAAAGCACACATAACAGAATGGCCACTTTGTTCCCCACTATCATAGGACATGCACACCCCAACATCAACTGGTACATGCAGAGTACTGCTGGATTCACTGTTGCGGTTGCAGTGTTGCTTAAAAGAAAACATAAATATTTAGTTATGGGTGATATAATAAAAAATAAATAGACTTTAATAGTATACTGCAATGATTTCCTTATTCATTTTATTTACCTGCATCTGTGTCACTCGGGAGATTGGATTCTGCCCCATGAATTTCCGATATTCAATGACACTTTTAAAACCATACTTGAAACTAAAATTTAGTTCTTCCTTGGTGGCAACATCTTGGAACGCATTTCCCTGCAATGCATAACACATAAAATTTCCAGTATCAAAAACATATATTTGTTCGCTACTTTCAAATAAATATTCCCCATAGTTAATAATTTATTTCTTACGATTTGGGCTCTTAGTTTATTATAGCCACCATGGCCCAGTCTATGTTTCCCATGCTTTTCCACTCTAGCTTTTATTTCTTTGGAGGTGTTCGGTAGCCTATATATGAAAATTTTGAAAAACGTTACATATCAGAATGGGAACCTTCGGCCTTACACCTTGTAATAATTTCTAGTACGGTATTCAACTGTGTCATTGGATTTATGGAGTGCAAACCCTTGTCAACTGGTGGACATAAATATGTCGATGTGGCTATTGACTATTTTACCAAATGGACAAATACCATGTTGAAATACAACAACATTGTTTCCACAATAACCCTTTTTTTAAAACCTTATATTGTCACTTGATTTGGAAAAACATCTATTCTCTAAAAATTTAAAGATGTAGTTTAGGATGAGCTTGCCACCCATTTATGATTTCAACATCATATTTTATTCTCGTACAATTTTGAGTATAATGGCTACTTGAGGCCATCAATAAATTCTCAAAACCATGCTATAGTGGATGATTTCCAAGCAGAAATACAATTGATTAATTTTTTTCGAATCAGTTGGGTGATATGACATCTACTAAGATTGCCACTAGCTTTACTCCCTTCCACCTTGTGTATGGTGTTGAAGTGATTTTACATATTGAGTAGTGAATCCTCACCCTGCATTTAGCCATCAAATATTTATTAGTCATATCTACTATGTAACAAGGACTCATCACCTTGAAATTTGATAACAAATATTATTATGCCACCTTACAACAAAATGAGAATGCTAAGAAACACTCAAAATCACTTTATTATCATTGTGTTTACCCTTGCTCCTTTTGTGACGTGATCTAGTCCTTGTTTATGATCAGTACCATGATAAACTTGGTTGATAGAATTTTTAGTCCTAGTGGTAGGGTGGTATGGTCCTTACTGCATCAAACGATGTTTGGTGAATGGGTTATTTTTTCTAATTGGATCATATGGTGAACTCCTAAAGAACCTCCACAAAGAGTTATATTTGAATAAA
>LPNX010046832.1:239948-261527 GCA_001517045.1 Pseudotsuga menziesii
TGATTTTATCTAAAGAGAATGTGCAATAATTTACTAATGATTGGTTGTGAGAAACCTGTATGTAAACTATTTTTCTTTTGCATTAATATATTGCTCAAGTGGTTGTGTTAGTTGGGGAAATGACCTCTTTCCATCTCTAAGTGTTTTAATGATGTAATGCATTGGTATTTTTATGTGCTATATTTGTGTGTATGTTCCTTAAGGTGCTTGAATTGTCTACAAATATCTTGTTTTTTCTACTTGGGAAATATCTTTATGTACTTAACCAAGATCCTTGTAAATTTTAAATATGTGCAAAGAAGCAAAGCATACATAGTATTTTGAGAAAAATAAATATTACACCATAGCAATCAAACATAAAACATAGAGATTTACCCTAAAAACCCTTAACCGAGAAAACCAACAAACCTTGGATAAGAACCTCCTAATTTCTCATTATCATTATGAATTACTCACAATAAAATATAGGTATTTTTTAGCCTACAATACCCTAATCCATTAACTTGATTTAGAAAATAGACCCCAATCCATTGTTGCTCATACAACTAATAGGTCTTCCAAATAGGTTAAATACATACCCACTTGTAGATATTCTACAATAAATATATCCAACCCACTTGGAATCAACAAATCCATGTACATCTATTACTTTACCTTGTCTAGGTCTTCCTTTTTAAATGATTGCATAATATGTGGTGCCACACAAACATATGAAGACCCTATTTACATTGTCTAAATCTCTTTCCTCGATTTTGAAATATATTTGTGCAAAACTCCCACTGAATGATAAATGCCACATCTGGTGCATATCATTGCATAAATCAAAATTCCAACTGCATTGGCATATGAACTCATGAAATATCTGCATCCTCTTTATGTGTCTTTTGGAATTTATTTACATATAAATTTACACCTACAGGAATAGGTACCTTAACTGAATTTATTCCGTGCATGTTAAATATTTATAGTATCATCTCAATCTATGTATTACCCTCACAACATATATCCATGCTTGCATGATCTGTTCCTATCTCCATTCCCAGAATGAAGTTTGCAGCATCGAGATATTTCATATCTTTGTTGTTTCCAATAAACAAAATGCCATCAACATATAATATTATTCTAATGAAGTGATCACCAACCTGTTTGGAGTATACATAGTGATCAAATTTGCTTCTCACAAACCCCAATCCAAGTATGTATGCATCAAAATTTTGGTACCACATCCTTGGAGATTTCTTTAGACCATAAAGGGGCTTCTTTAATTTACATAGAAACTCTTTCTTTCCCTTTACTATGAGCCCTTTTGTTTGTTTCACGTAGAATTATTCTTCTGTATCCCCATGTAAGAACGTTGTCTTCACATCCATCTTCTCTACTTTAAGATCAAGCAATAAAATTAGAAAGAACAAATCTAATAGAAGTTAATTTTGCAATTGGAGAAAATATATCACCAAAATAAATTCCCTCCACCTAAGAATATATGTTTTCTACCAAGCAATATTTGTACTTCTCCACTATACCTTCCGCATTCAACTTCTTTTTAAGAGGACATTTTCTACTGACAATGTTTCTTCTAGCTGGTAACTATACTAGGTCCGAGGATTTTTTGTCCAAGGCATCTATTTCTTGAATCATGGCCTTCTTCCAAAGATCATTATGCTCTGAATAAACACCTTCCTTCACATTTCTAGGAAAATCATCAGTAATAGATAAAGAAAAACTTGAATGAAAATTAGGAGGGGAATACCTTTCTAGTTTCCTTCCTTTTCAAGACGATCTCCTCAAAACTACGGTATGAGGTTATTCTTCTTCTTCATCTTCTCTAGATTCTTTCGTTGAGTCATATTATTCATTCTCTAACTCAAACTTTACTATCTTTGGTTCCTTTTCCATGGGATTCCCTTCCCATCTGGGGATTTATTTGACCTTTCTAAACAAAACATCTCAAATGTAAATTGTCTTTTTTGGTTACAGGATTCCAAATATTATAACCTTTCATACCATATTTATAACCAATAAAGATACATTTTTCATCTTTGTTATCCAACTTGCTCTTTTTCTCCTTTGGAACATGTACATAAGAATCACAACTAAATAATTTCAAATGATTAATATAGGGCTTCTTACCAGTCCATCCCTCTTATAGATTTTTTTCAACCAATGATGAAGTGGGTGATCGATTTACCAAGTAACATGTTGTATCCACTTCCTCTTCTCATAATTCTTGTCCAATCCTAACACTACTTAATCTATTCCTTTTCTTTTCCCTCAACATCCTATTCCTCCTCTTGCAAACTCCATTCTCTTGCGCTGTCTATGGAGTAATCTTCTTCCTGGATATACCATTCTTCTTACATAATTCCTCAAATTCATTCCTGCAGAACTCTCCACCATTATTTGTCCTCAACACCTTTATTTTATTTTCTATTTGATTCTATACAAGAGCCTTAAATTCATTAAACTTGGAAAATACTTCATATTTCTTTCAAAGGAAAAAAATCCATGTGTTAATTGAGAAAAAACTTATAAATTAAACATAATACACATATCTACCCAATGATGGAAGTTGGAACATGCACAAATCCAAACACATCACTGCGTATTAACTCTAAAATTCAATTTTCTCTTATAGCACCATATGCAAATGTTACTCAGTTTTTTTTTCTCCATATATGCAATGTTAACAAAAATAAAAATGCAGAGTGTAATAAGTCATAACTTCAACCATACCTTTACCGTGTATTGCTTGATGTCCCTTTTCTATGATATTCCCAATCTTTGATTCCATAACATTGTCTTTCCTCCTAATGCAGTTAGACTTCTATCATCTTTAACTACTCCCTTAGGAACACCATAAATGTTACATTAATTGATGATGGTGATTCCCAATATTTTGTACAGAGTTCCATACTAAAATATCATCACCAACTACCATCTCCACACACATTCTTTCCACCTGCAACATCCATCTTTCCGAGAAATATGAATTTTCTCTCTATATTTGGAATGTTTAGCACTCTAGGTAGATTTCTAATCCTTCCATCCTTGAGTTTCAACTTGACTCTACCACATCCAATGATATTGGTTGGAGAATCATCTCCCAAGTACACATCTCCTCGATTGTACTGTTGATATTCATGGAACCACTTCCTATGAGGGGTCATATGACATGACGCACCTGAGTCAACAATCTATATATCACGTTATGAATGATTACCCATGGAATCTAGATACACATCCCATCCTTGTTTTGAGATCTTTGCCTCCATGGAAGGGTTATCCTTAGATCCCTTTTATTTATCAACATTCTTAGATATGCAATCATTTTTATAGTACCTAGATTTACCACATTTCCAACACTTCCTTATACCTTTTCCTAGGGATTTAGATCCACCCTTAGATTTAGATTCCCCTGATATCCCTTATTTTTGTTTCTCTCGTCTTCGAAACATCTCACAGACAAGGAATCCATGCTATGAGTATCCATGTTTTCATCCTCATCTCTTATGATAGTAGGGATGATACTATCTCATCAAATTTTAAGGTCTCTTGACTAGTACTACATATTGCTACAATTAAGGTGTCCCAGGAATTTTGAAAAGAACACAATAATGTAATACATTTATCTTCTTTGACCATTTTAATACGAATGAAGGTTATTTGACTTACCAAAGTATTGTATACATCTAGATTCTATCTCACTGTGCCATTATCCTCCATTCTGAGATGATAGAGTTTCTTTTGCAGAAACAACTTGTTTACAATGAATTTTAATTGATATAAATCCCCTAACATCGTCGACAAATTTACTACACTATGTTCTCCATATACGTCCAACGACACAGAGTTTGATAAGCATAGTCTAATTTTACTCGTTTCCCTTCTTTCTAATTTCTCCCAATATTCTTGTGATGTTCTAGTGGGTTTAGTACCCGGATCCACAACAATCCACTCTTCTCTATTTATAAGAATATCCTCCATTTTGATCTTCCATAGCACAATTTTTTGGTAGTCAAATTTATTGATCTCAATTCTTGAACTGTTCATCATTCTCTTTCATTGCACAAATCAACACTATATATATCCCACTGAACCAAGGTTTATCACAGAACCAAGATCTATCGATTGCGTCGAACCCTCAACATCAAAGGCATCCCCCAGATGCCAATAATCAAGATCTAATACCACATGTATGTTTTAAACTTGTGCAAAGAACAAAATCATATAGATTCTTTTAACCAAAAGAAATATTATACCATAGCATTCAAACATAAAACATAGAGAATTACTTTGGAAACCCTTAACCAAGAAAACCAACAAACCTTGGAGCCACACCTCCTATTTTATGATTATCATTATGAATTACTCAGAATACACTATAGGTATTTTGAAGCCTTCAATATGCTAATCCATTAAATCATATTAGAAAATAGACCCTGGTCCCTTAACCGGGATTAAATTACATATTTTTAGAAAACAACCCAAAAATAGATAATAATAAAAAAAACTCATAAATGTTGGTGCTTGATGCGCTCACGTTGGAATCTGAATCCTGGTCATTTTTGTGCAGGTGTTGGAGAGATCGTCAGGCACATCGTTGATAGGAGAAACTCCCCCACCCCACCCCACCCCGACAAACACATGCAAAGAATATAACATATACCCAACACTCCTCAATCTTGGAATGCTAAAATGGATATCTTTCTTCTTGAAACTAAATCTTTTAGATGTCATGCTATGCCTAATGTATATACCAAGAAACTACGAAACTATATCATAATAATTGTTGTTATCGCCCAAAATTCACACACATAATAATTGTTGTTATCACCTAAAACTCACACATACATTCGGCATAGAACATGTAACTCATAACACTTCTTCATCAACAAAATCAACACTTGAAATGCAAAAATAATGGATAATTCACACTTTAGGCCAACTACACAGGTTTATCAAAAGAAAACCATACAATGCATGGGTTTGTCAAACGAAACCCATGCGACATTTCACAAAAATCCCCTCAAAACCTGCATATATGTAGATCTTAAATTTTGTGGTGTATTCTGTGCGAATTTGTTACAGTCAGAATCTAGTTCATTGAAGAAACCTCACAGTTAGTTTTTCAAGAATACATAGAAGGAAGAAAATTTGAGCATAACGCATGAGAACAAGAAAGTCAAATGATGTAAAATATATCATTATCTTATTGAACAATGATAGTACAATAAATAATACATCTCTGATAGATAATTTGAATGCACCAAACGAAATTCAAGTAGCTTACAAAAGCAGGCTTACTAAATATGCAAAAAACCCCATAGTGGAAACATCATCTTTCCAACTCAGTGAAGGACCTCATGAATTAGCTAAATCAGATATGGAATCCAATGAGCGATGAAAAATAAGTAATATTATGGATTTTGAAAATAAAAACATGGAGGATGTGTTGGCCAAAAATTAGATATCATTCCAAGTCAACTAGATTTATCCTGATCCACTAAAAAGAAAAGAAAAAGGACAAAAGAAATCAAAGGCACGAAAGCGCTCTTATTATTTCTGGACAATCATAAAAGATATATAATCTTATTCAGAATCTATCCAAGTTTTCTCCTAAGAATACTTATCTAAAGTGTGGGCGAATGGTGCTAAATGGTGGTCAACAACTTGGAAATAAATCAAAGATAACTAATTATCTTATCCTAAGTATAGAGTGTTTTTTTAATATTCCAACACCCCTCCCCCCTTAATCCTGAATCAAAGTGAGTAGAATATAATTAAATTAGGGCCCAAGCAACAAAGGCTTCTGGTCACCACATTACAATTATTATCTGTCTATGTAAATTGAGGAAATAAGGAAAACCTCATGGGTAAAAAATCCTCCCTCGAGGATGGACATGTGCACACCAAAACTTGATGTTGCTCAAAACTCAAGTAGGTGTTCACTTGATCATATGTTTTGAGGCATATTCCTCTTTGGAAGAAAACAAATCTACTCAACTAGCACAGGAACATAGGCAGTTGCATGATGAACAATGTAGTCATGTAGAACAACTGCAAAACACTGATGTAAAAGTAGAAGTGGTTTCTCATTAGACTTGGAAATAAGATTGATATCAGGTCCAAATGAGACTTGTGATTCTTGATCCAATGGATTTGAACCATGGAAAGTGAAATCATCTCCAAGTAAATTTGATTTGTCTTGGAACTTTGAACCAAAAAAGGTTGTAGCAGGTCCAAGAGTGATATATATTTTTCAACAGAAACTAACTATGCTGAAGAAATTTCTATATTTTCTCCTTCCTCGTGAACAACTTATTTAGAGAATATTGAGGCGAACACAATAGTGACATATGATATTAAATATAAGGAGGTTTCTATTGGAAAAATTAATTTTCTAATGAAATAAACAATTGAAATTCCCAAAACATAAATTGTCAACTCAAGGAAGTCTTTTATTGCGAAGCTATCATGCAATATCTATGCAAGCACAATTTCTACCTCACACTCTTCATATATTGGTATGAAATCAAAAGTATTTGCAAACTAGATCACACCTTATTGAAAATAAATCAAACCTTAAACCTATTCATAAAATCACACAGTAAGTCTAAAAAAAAATCAACTCTTACGAAGTAAGATCTAATTACATAAATCTAAAGGAAATGCTATGTTGGCCAATGATCTAGCAAAACAAATTAACAAGAAAACAACTATGATAACTCTAATGAATGAAATCATGAACTAAATAATAAATAAATCTAAATAATGACACACTTACAATCAACACTACCATCATCTACTCAGGGACTCAGGTCCCGTCCTCCACTGAGCAGATCTGGATCTCCACAATGAAGGTCTACAACTTTAGAATTAAGAAACTGCCAACATGTATTGTCAGAATGAAACTATTACAACAAGTATGGATCGAATTATACATCATAACATTACTTTCTCTCCACTCCCCTCTCTCCATGACATTGATTACATATTTATACATAAAAATCATTCATGGGGATGAGGAACCAAATTCCCAACTTGGATTATTTTTAACAAATTTGCTAATTTGAAAACTGGCCATATTAACTACAAATATGGAAAATTTCCTCTCGAATAACCACTCTTATCTCTCAAACTATATATTTGTTTGGAAATTTTCATGTGTGTCAGGTAATTGAGGGCGTTACACACAAAACCCATATCTTGGATTTTCGAGATTCTTCTCCAGCTGCTTGAAAATAGAAACAAATCAATGTCTTTTTACATGGTATGATTTTTTGGTTAAGGTCATTTGATTATGAGCTAGAGGCTGTTATGTTGAACTTGGGCATGAATTGAAATAAAAAATACACATACTAAATCATAGGAATGAAACCTTGTTGTGAATCTCCTTGTGGTCATGTTCTAGCATGCCAACTTTGGAGGCTTGAACCATGAGTGCCACTGCTATTAATATGAAAAAACACTCCATAAACCATCATCAATAAAATTATGCATAATAGTCTTCAATTCATAAAAAATAAAGGAAAATAATCATTATTAATCACTAAAGAATCAATGGCAGTAATATGGTATTTTACAGAAAGTTACAACAAATGGATAGAAAATGGAGTGATAAATGGATAATAATAGGAAGAAGATGGATGAAATAGATGTTGATAAGTGATGGAAATAGGGACAAATCCGTGACCCAACATCTCCCCCAAACTGAATTTGTTGCATGTCTTCATGCAACACAATACTTGTGTATCATCCAAACTAGAATGACTCATTCAATTGTTGCTTTCATTTTACCATAAATAGTGACCAAAACTAGAAGAGTTATGGCCAAAAGTGTTTTGACCAAAAAATTGGTAGTGTTGCAGCTGCGAAATGAAGAATTTAGCAGAGCTTAACATGATGCCATTATCAAATACCTTGCAAGATACACCGATTCTCAAATTAATTACCACAAACCTTTTCATCTTTAGCAGTTGATCCATTTCTTCGTGGAAGAGAATATAATGCATATTTGTTTGTTGAGTATAAGATGCTTGTTCAATTATACTTACAATCTCAATATTGTCTCAAAATTCTTGGTTCATATGAGAGTATGGCTCATGTCTATGAGCTAATAAAGAAATATGAAATGAACCATTATGAGGAAAATATGTTTCTCAAATAATTCATTGTGAGGACCCTGTAGCAAATAATTAATCAAAATACACGATATAGCAGCAGAACTCAAAATCACTTTTATATTAATCACAGGCCACTTCGAGGGGGCAACCTCCTTTGAGCAAGCTCAATACAAAATAACTTCACGGTGCCTTCTTTGGCCTCAACACACACTTATATACTAAAAATAGGCGCCAATACTATGGGTCAAAACCATGGGCCAATATAAACTATGGATCAACAAATACTACAAGCGGCTTACAAATCATATGCGCCCAACAACAATAACACAAACTATGGATCAACAATTACTATGGGATGACTTACAAAGCATATGCGTCCAACAACAATATACTAACACGGTAAAGAGAAGGATTGACATGGGTTCCTAACATCCCCTCCCCCTTAGAAAAAGGTTTGTCCTCAAAGATTTAGATGTGGAAATTGTCGCTGAATCTGAAGGAGTGGTTCCCACGTAGCATCCTCGGACTGCATTCCGTGCCATTGAATTAAGACCTTGGTGATAGAGCGAGAGAAAATATGATGAGTGCGCTTATTGAGGACACCCTCCGGCTCCAAAAAGATGGATCCTTCATTATCCAATTCTGGTAAAATATTTTGGCCTTTGATGTTGGTGCCAAGAACTTTCTTCAGACAAGAGACATGAAATACTGGATGAATGTGGGAAGAAGGCGGAAGTTCCAATTTATAAGCAACAGACCCAATCTTCTGAAGAATCTTATATGGCCCATAGAAATTTGGAGCGAGCTTATGACGCCCTTTGAGTTTTAGTGAGGATTTCTTGTAAGGCTGGAGACAAAGAAAAACCATATCACCGACTTCAAAAGTGCGCTCAGAACGGTGCTGATCAGCTTGTTGCTTCATGCGATTTCTTTCCATGTGAATATTTTCACGCAAAATGCAAAGAACCTCATCACGGTTTCGAAGGACCGCGTCAACTGCCTGAACTGGAGAACTGCTGGGGGTGTAAGGAAGAAGAACTGGCGATGCTTGACCATAAATTGCTTCATATGGAGTCATTTTAGAGGCAGTGTGGTAAGAGGTATTGGAACACCATTCAGCGAGAGGGAGCCACTTTGCCCACTGATGTTGTTGCTCAGAGGAGAAGCAACGAAGATAAGTTTCCAAGCATTTATTGATAATTTCAGTCTGACCATCCGTTTGTGGGTGATAACCTGAACTCATCTTCAGTTTGGTGCCAATGTGGTGAAAGAGTTCTATCCAAAAATGACTGGTGAAATTCGCATCACAATCCGAGACAATGGAAGAAGGCATTCCATGAAGACGAAAGATCTGGTCCAGGAAAAGTTGAGCAATGGAGGAGGCTGTATAGGGATGGCTGAGAGCACAAAAATGACTATATTTGGAGAGGCGATCAACCACAACCAAAATCACAGTCTTCCCTCTAGATTTAGGGAGCCCTGCAGTCTTCCCATAATCCTTGACAAACTTGCGGTAGTAGCCAGTCAACCCTAAAAAACCATGAAGGCTCTTGAGTGTCTTAGGAGGTGACCAATTGTTCATGGCAGCGATTTTGGCAGGATCCACACGAACCCCTTGTGCTGAGATAATGTGCCAGAGATACTCAACTTCCTTTTGCCCAAAAACACATTTAGACTTTTTGGCATGGAGATGATGATCAGAGAAAAGTTGCATTACAAGAGCCAGATGCTGGAGATGTTTAGCCCATGTTTTACTGTAGATGAGGATATCATCAAAAAATACCAGAATGAATTTCCGCAAATAGGATCGGAATATTTTATTCAGCAAGGCCTGGAATGTGGAAGGAGCATTAGTGAGACCAAAGGGCATGACCAAAAACTCATAGTGGCCATCATGTGTGCAGAAAGCGGTTTTAGGGATATCATCCTCATGAACCCGAATTTGATGATACCCAGAGCGAAGATCCAACTTGGAGAAAAATTGAGCACCATGAAGCTCATCAACAACAGGAATTGGAAACTTATCCTTGATGGTGAGGTGATTAAGTGCTTGGAAGTCAATGCAGAGGCACCATGACCCATCTTTTTTGCAGATAAGAAGAACTGGTGAAGAAAAGGAACTTGTGCTTGGGCGAATAATACCTTGCTTCAGTAAGTCCCTAACGAGGAGTTCAATATCTATTTTTTGGTGAAATGGGTAGCAATAGGGCCTGATATTAGGAGGAATGCTTCCAGGAAGGAGCTGAATATGATGGTCCTCTGGTCATGAAGGTGGAAGTCCCACTGGTTCAGCAAAAACACCTGTATATCAATCCAGAATTTGTTGGAGATCCAAAGAAGTAGTGGGGGCTGCTGATGGTTGCATTTGAATGGAATGGAGCTGAGCGATGACACCATGGGAACTCTTCTTAAGGAGTTTTTCCATGCAATGTGAATTGATGATGTTGAGAGACCCTGGTTGTAATCCTTTCAATGTGTGTTTGTGTCCATCGAGGAAGAACTGCATCCAAAGTTCAGCAAAATCCCATAATATGGGGCCAAGTGTGCACAGCCATTGAGCGCCCAAAACCACATCACATCCACCTAAGGTCAAGGAAAACATGTCAAAGTGGAGGTTATAATCTCCCATAGAGATACGCACATTACGACACTTCCCTTTGCAAGGTAAGGTGCCCCCATTGGCAACCATGACTTCAAAGTTGGAGCAAGGATGGATAAAACAATCAGCTTGTTTGGCGATCCGAGGGTCAATGAAATTATGAGTGCTGCCAGACTCAATGAGTATTGTAAGAGGAAGATTCTTGAAGTAACCATGTACCCGCATTGTTTGGGGGGTAGTGACTCCAGCTAAAGCATGGAGGGATATCTCGGGCTGGTTGTCCTGAGATGGAGGGTCAGTAGGCGGCTCCTGAATGTCAACCGGAGCATCCATTGTATCAGGAGCTTCTTCACCAATTTCAGAGGCAGGTGGAGAATCCACATCCAAGAGATAGAGCTTTTGTTGAACACATCGATGTCCCCGAGTGAATTTCTCATCACAATTATAACAAATCCCTTTTTCTCTGCGTGCCTGCATCTCTGTTTCAAACAAATGCTTGATTGGAGGTGAGCGAGGAGCTAGCAGAATGGGAGGTCGTTGAGAACCCATATTTCAGAAGGGAACAAAAGAGGATTTGGAGCACTATTAGGCTGCTATCTTGTCTTCTTCCAACTTAGCCAACCCCAGGGCTTCCATCATTGTGTTGGGACTGAACATTTTGACCTCAGAGCGAATTGCATCCTTTAGACCACTGATAAATCAACTACGGTAGAAGTCATCAGGTAATCCTTCAGTGTGATTAGCTAGTTTCTCAAATTGAGTTTGATACTCTTTCACAGTGCCAATTTGGTGAAGTTTAGTGAGAGCTCCTGTGAAGTCATCAAAAGCACTAGGACCAAATCGTTGCAAAAGGAGCTGGAAAAAATCAGGCCATTTTGGCTCTTCATGAGCCTTGATGTACCAACGATACCATTGAAGAGCTTCCTCTTCCAAATGAAAGGAGGCAAGTGGAACTTTGTTGACATCAAAAATATTATGAAGACTGAAATACTGTTCTACCCGAGAGATCCATCCAGTCGGATCAGTACCATTGAAGCGAGGAAAATCTAGCTTTGGACTGCGAAAATTACTGGAAGAAGAGAACCCAGTGTCTGATGAAGACTCAGACTGTTGTTTGGTGTTCATAGCTGAATGCTCAAGATGTAGACCGAGAAATTGTTCATCCAGAACCTGGAGTTTGGCTTGGATGGCTGCAAGTGCTTCCTCCATGGTTTTTGCTCCTGTGCGGGTGACAACCATAACCAGGAGTTTTTTTGGGGGGGGGAAGTGGGTAGAAAAACAAAAACAGAAACTGTTTCAGTAGAGGAAAATATGGATTTGGGAAAAAATCAGAAGGGTAATTTGGGTGTGAGTAAGTTTTGGACACTATCGAAAGGACAAGGAAGCAAAAAATGGGAATTTTAGGAGCGGGGTGAAAGAATGAGAAAATTTGGTAGAGAGGGACAAAGAAGCAGAATGAGGAAAGGAATACGGCGGAAAAATTTGAAGGCGTTTGGGTGAAAATCGAAGGAGTTATCGCAAACCCTAAAAATAGACAAATGTGGGATTTTGGGTTTTGGGAAGTGGAATTTGGGATAGGGTCTTCAGGAATGAAATATGCAGAATGGAATTGCAGAGGTGTCAGTGAAGTTTCAAGGAAAACAGAGTTGAAACGAAGGAGATATGGCCGAAAAACAGATTTTTTTTTTCTTTTTCAGGAAGGGATCTGCAACGGCGTGAAAGTGATCGAAAACAATGGAATCTACAACGGCGCGGAAGTGATCGGCAATAAATGGATCTGCAATGACGCGGAACTGACCGACAACAGTTCTGGACAGAGGAAATCTGTGATTATGCAACTGAAAATAGATATGGACCCCAGGTATGTGCGGCTTCCTATCGGTTCAAGAGATTCACTCGGCCACCAATGTTGTCTGACGGATTTCGTATTGGGGTAGTACCCCTCACTCCACAGCTCAGGTAAAACCAATAACCGCTTGGCCACAAATGACAGCTCTTGGTTTACCTCACGGGTGGAAACTAGTCAATCAGGTAGGGGTCGTTGCACTTTTCACTGGAAGGTCCTCTCAATGGGCCAGCTACTTCGGGGTTCCTGTGGTACTCCTCACAATGAGTTTTAGGGCTTATTCCCAAGTACTTCCCACAGTTAAACGGATAGGGATTATTCCTAGATCCGAACATGCAACAGAAGTGAGAAAAAAAATTTGGGCAGAAATTTCACCCAACGAGCCCAAGAAAGTGCTCTGATACCAGATGTGAGGACCCTGCAGCAAATAATTAATCAAAATACACGATATAGCAGCAAAACTCAAAATCACTTTTATATTTATCGCAGGCCACTTCGAGGGGGCAACCTCCTTTGAGCAAGCTCAATACAAAATAACTTCACGGTGCCTTCCTTGGCCTCAACACACACTTATATACTAAAAATAGGCACCAATACTATGGGTCAAAACCATGGGCCAATATAAACTATGGATCAACAAATACTACAGGCAGCTTACAAAGCATATGCGCCCAACAACAATAACACAAACTATGGATCAACAATTACTATGGGACGACTTACAAAGCATATGCGTCCAACAACAATATACTAACACGGCAAAGAGAAGGATTGACATGGGTTCCTAACATTCATCTAGGCATCAATGAACTTAGACTCCAGCCATGACAGTCAAATAAACAACCATAACAGCCATTAATGTACCATAAGAAATTTTTGCAGCAATGTATGCATTAGACTCCTTCATCCTCATGCTTTGAATGTACAAGATTATGTTGTTTTTCTTAAGATGTTGCTACACGAATATGAATATTGTATTTATATGGCTCTCCATTCAACAAAAATAAAGCATCTTAATTTTATGGCACCATCAAATATCATTCAAATCAACTCATGGTAAAAAATTTCCAAGTTTACTATCCAACAAAGACATGGCCACCCTAAGACAAAGTTTGGAAATTCTAATGAGTTTTTCAACCATTTTCTAATGCCCAGTTTTAATGTAGATAATTTTTATTTTTATTTTTTATTTTATTTTTATTTTTTATTTTTCTTCCATCATAATGTTGTTAAGGAATATACTTGAGTACTAGTGTAGCTGTTGATTTTTGAATCTAACCATGGAATGATATAACCATTATTTATCGACAATAATTCTAAAATGGTTTTATTTGACATTCCTTGCAACTCATTTCCTTAGCTGATCAAATTGCTGTGCTTGTAGCAAACATACATCTCTGCAATTTTTATGAACAAAATGACCATTTCCAAATAATAACAAAGCCCAACCAATCACGAAGAAAACACCTTGATAGCAGCAACAATGGTTCTTCAAATTCCTTTTTAATATGCAAGAGATAATTTTTAATCCCCATGCCAAATATCGATATGATTCCAATGGAAGGTAGCTTGGAAACTCTCAACAATTGTGTGGAAGTGAACCAATATATGCATTGCAGGGTCATGGAAATACCTATACCCTTAAATGTATTCTTTATTGAACAACTTGTTCTATTGTAGGTTCTTGTGGCCAGCTTGTCATTTCTTCAATTTCCTTAGCATGTGAATCAGCTGCTTTATTTCTTCTCATTGTTGGTTTTTATGTGACAACAAAACATCTTTTATCACTCTTGGTTCTCCTGTGGAAACAACAAGGCATATTCTTATTCTTGGATGTAGGAGATGTAGGGAAGGACTTGATTTGGATGTGCATGAATGATGAAGTCTTAGAATTGAGTGGGAAAGGATGGGAATGGATGGACAGAAAATGCTACATAGAAAAAGAAAATGGATAATGATTAGTGGTTCTTCATGACATATTCCTAAATATTTAGTAAATAAATAACTCATGCTATTTTACCTCAAGTTTTACCTCCATGGAATCCTTGGTTAACTGCTGCTGGGATATGTAACTGGAAGATGAAACTTATGAAGGTTGAATCTGATCCACGACAAGGAACTATGCAAGATGATTGAAAAACAAATGCTGCCAACTAAATGAAAAGAATAATGGTGAGTTGCTGTAACAATAAAAATAATAGTCTTAATCCAATATCTCTGATTATGTACAAGTTAATCCATGTGAATGAATGTTCTTGAAGTCTAACATGGAGAAACTTCATTGGATTACCAATCAATAATGAAAATTGTTAACCATCACGAGACAACTCGCTAGTGATGACAATGAGCTATCAAGGTACAGTAGTAAAACATGTTAGGTACAAATGTATGTGTTGAGTTCGGGTCACCTTTAGGATTTGACAAACAAGAGACATTGATGTATTCCGTTGATCATCAACAAGGAAATTTCCCGTTGATTCATGTAAAATTCCAAGGTGCTATACATAACTCAAGTCTTGTTTCCCAGATAGTGTTTTGAGGTCGATGGGACAAGACCATTGGAAGGTGGACCTTAATGAATTCCACATCATCCAATATGAGTACAAAAGAAATTATTGTGAAGAACTAGAGATGAAAATTTTTCTCCAACAAGTAGGCTTTATTGGTAAAATGAAAAGGATAGTAGGTAACTCAGCATGTAAGAGAGTTGAGCGACATTATTCATGGGGTAGGTATGAGTGGAGTGGATAGTATGAGAGTGATGAAATGGAGAAGAATGTCATGGAAGTGATGGAATGCTGGAGGAAAGATGGAAATGTATGTGCATAACACGGTGTTGGTGAATGAACATGATGGACGGAAGGTCTTTAGGGAGGCTTCTTTAGTAGAAATTCATGTAGCAATGGAACATGACTTATGGAACATTGGTATTCATATGGAATAAAAATTCCTCAATTTTTTTTCTCAATCCATTTTCAATTTTGAGAAAAAGTCTTCAAAACTCACTCATCCACATATTAACCTTCTATCTTCAGAGGACCTGCAAAAGCCTAGCACTTGCCTATAGTAAAACATGATATCATGGAAGAAGAGAGGTGATAGATCTCTCTTCATACAATAATTATGAAAAAAATAACAAAATTCAATTACTTATAAAAAAAATCCAAGGAAAAATGAACGAAGTAAATTCAATTTATACCCATGGGGGAGCGATGACCCATTAGACTCACTAGAATTGTTTCGATCATAAATTATTCATTTCTCATCCAATTTGAGTGATTCAAAATCTAAATTAAATTAAATTTATAGGTATATGTCCCTTAGAAAAATATTTAAAAAATTCTATGTGACGATATTCCAAATTTTCTCACTAACAGCCTGCATGACAAGGTGTTTTTTGAATTATGGACTATACCAACATTCACGGTTTCAGGCATAACGTTTTTGTTTGATAACGGATTGATGTGATTCCAATTGGAGATGAAATTATATTCATTTATATATCTCCAATAGAAATGTGTTTTGAATCCAATGAGAATACATGGATCAAATAATCCAATTAATAGTCCAGGAAACCGAGTTTTAAAAATGCTGATTTGTGATAGGAAGTCAGTATTTTGGTCATAAAATTCTTGTATATATTGAAATTGAGTGATTCAAATTGATTTTTAAATTATATTCATAGGATAATACACCTATGAAACATGTTCGCAAGATATATCCAATAAGGCATCCAAAACGTGACTATCCCAACTCTATTCTTAAGCTTCCTGCTTGACACCCCATTGGTATTTTGACCATAAATTTTTCGTTTGATACCCAATATAAAAAATTAAAATTGGTTTAGAAAATATATTTAAAATGATACTTGGGATGTAAAAAGGTTTTAAAAATAATTTCATTTAGTCTCTAAAAAACGGACCATCCCGACTATGTTTCAATAAAAATTTCAAGCCAACATGCCACAAAAATCCAATAAATGAAGTTTGTCTCCCAAAAAGTGACTGGAATATGTGTGAATATTTTTAATGATATAAATTTCACTAGAATGCACACCCAGACCAAAAAATTTCAATCATTGAGTACCTAGATTGACTTACACAGTGTGTTGCAGCAGCAGCTGCAACTCTTAAAAATGATATAATGTTTGAAATAAAACCTGTGTATTTTTATGGATGTGTTATATATAAATGAAAAATAAATACATACCATGATGATCACCCAGGTTTCAAGATTGAATTTTTCCATAATCGTTTGGCTCCTTTTCCTATGGAGTCTTCATTCACCAATGCTTCCTTTCTCTTTACCAACTTCCTGAAAAAGAGAGATTAGTAATATGGGTGGCTCTTACTACACCATGTGTCCAAGAGTTATTATTCAAAACAAAATTATACTATCTATGCTACCTATATCTAAGTGAAAAATTGAATGGGATTTTACCATTGATTTTAATTTTCAACCATAAATTTACCCCAGTCAAATATTCAAGCAAAGTTCATGTCTAGCGGTTTCAAAACTAGACTTATTGTTTTCTTATTTATTTACAATGTCCTACACTGCTTGGAAATAACAAATTCTTCTCAAGTGTAGGAGAAATTCCAATGGATCCACTTTTGAAGAATGACTCAAGTATGCTCATACTCCCAACAGAAAAAATATAACTTTATGAATGCTAGGATATGAGATATCAACTTCCCTTGAAATAATGGTGCCAAGAATTGTTGAAGTATGGAATGATGCTGCAAAAAAATGATAGATTGAAACCAATATTCAATATAGCCTCTGTTCCCTTAATTTCTCATGGTTGTTACACCATGAAGCTCCTTATTAAACTGATCTTCTTGAATGCATAAGAGATTCCGATCTAATGATGTGAAGGATGCTTCAATCTTTGGTTCAAATGCCTGTTCTTCATCAAATTTTGTTGACCTTGTTAGCTTGTTGATGATCATAAGAAAATTTACTTCCAATTCTTGAATTTAAAACATGTTTAGGCCTCGTATGGATTTGCTACAACAGTGCACAATGTTTTTGCAGTGGTATAGGTGAGGTAGAACATGAGGGAAATGTAGGAAAACATTGCAATTCAGCACTGTAAGTATAATGTACTTCTTGATTATGGTTAGGGTGGAGGGTGGATTGGACAAGAAATTGTGTTGGATGCCAAAGAGAATGATGAGAAGATATATGTGGCTGATGTAGAGGATTGATTTGTGAGGTTGATATTGAAGGACCGAGTTGTGTTGTACCATGATGGAGAGTGGCCATTTGATCATAATAAAGGCCATTCCAACCTTGTGGATAAGGTAGGTAAGAGTTAAATTGAGGCTGCAATAGCTACCATGGTGGAAGAGTATTCAATGGTTGAGTATGAGAGTAAGGAAAAGGAGAGATAGAGTTTTGAACCATACATGTAGGCCATGGTTTCCATGGGTGTTGTAGTGAGTTTGCTAAAAATCCTAGATGTCTTTGATATCTTTCTTTCATCCTTGGTAAAGAGGGGCAACAATCTTTGGAATGATTTAGGCCACACATGCCACAAATTGTGAGACTATTCAAAGGACAATCCATTGCAAGATGTTGCTTTTGACACTTAGGGAAAACGGTTTCTTCATATTCCTCATTTCTTTCCTTAACCTACAAAATACCCAATTGTGAATTTAGTGAACCATTGATATTAGCATTAAAAATTTTAAATAAATTACCGATTTCAACTCCTAAAGCTCCTATTTTTTGCAGTAGTTTAAAAATAGAGAAGGAAGTTCTTTAGAATTCTTACCAGTCTTGAAGTTTCCTCTTGAATACTATCTACATAACTCACAAATATTATCATATGGTAATTTAAATACATCACCTATTCCCATCATATTTAATATCTCTATAGATTTATCTTGGATTCCTTTAAGAAGGAGTGTTTTTAAGGTCTCTTTCTCTAGTTGTCTATGTTTTGATCTTATAAGGTTGTATTGAAAGTGTTCCACATAGTCCTCTAAATTATCTTCTTATGTTTGTGTCATTCCAAATATGTCTTCATTGACCCCGCAATAATCTTGGTACCTTTTCAAGAATACATGTTTCATGTCTTCCCAAGTTTATATGCAATTCCCACCAAGGCTCATGAAACATCGAAGGGTTATTCCTTTTATAGTAAGGGGAAACACATTCAACTTTTGATCATTAGCAAAATTACCATAGTCCCTACAAAGTAATTCAAATTGAAATAAAAATGCATAAGGGTCTTCGTTTACCAAAACATGAAAATTTGGTAGAGTAGATGGGGGAATGTTTTGCATTTGTAGCACTCCTCCTGGATTTGTAATGGGGAATTCAAAGGTAACCACTTTTGAATCTCTCTTACCTTCCATATTTTCATTAGTTTCTTCATGTGATATTGTGAGGCTCCTTCTTCGAATGTTCCTGTCAACCTTTTAGTAGAATGGGTGGTGCTTACAACACCACTAAGGGGAATGATAAGATTTATGCTCCAAAAATTGAAAATTGAAATAAAATTAAATGTAAAGAAATAAAATACACACTCAAATAAAATCCAATCAACTCAAAAATAAGCATGCAACCTACATGCCCTAACCCTTATGAGGCCAAGCCTATTTCAGTCTATTGAATGATGCGTAGCTCTTCACTATGTCTTATTGCCCAGACACCCTAGAATTAGGAACAAATATACCATGTTCTACTTTAATAATCCATCTACAAAACAATGTCAGATGTAATTTTGCACCATTGATAACTTCCTCAGCACCGACACAAAAATGTTGGGAGGATTAATTGTCTAATTAAATAAACAACTGAAATTCCCAAACCATAAATTGTCAACCCGAGGAAGTATTTTATTTCAAATCTATCATGCATTATCTATGCAAGCACAATTTATACCTGAAACTATTAATCTATTGGCATGAAATAAAACCTCTTTGTAAACTAGATCACACCTTCTTGAAAATAAATCAAACCCCAAACCTATTCATAAAATCACACTATAAATCTGAAAACAAAATCAACTCTTATGAAGAAAGATATAACTACAGAAATATGAAAGAAATGCTATGTTGGCCAACAATCTATCAAAACGAATTAATAGGAAAACATCTATGACAAATCTAATGAATGAAATCATGAGATAAATAATAAAAAATCTAAACAATAACACACTTACAATAAACACTACCAGCATCTACTCAGGGAAGAGGGCCCTTCCTCCACTAAGCATATATGGATCTCCACAATGAAGGTCTATAACTTCATAATTAAGAAACTTCTAGCATGCCTTGTCAGAATGAAATTATTACAATAGAATATGGATCAAATTATACAGCATGACATTGCTTGCTCTCTTCTCCCCCTCTCCATGAT
Source organism: Pseudotsuga menziesii (assembly GCA_001517045.1). NCBI lineage: Eukaryota > Viridiplantae > Streptophyta > Pinopsida > Pinales > Pinaceae > Pseudotsuga > Pseudotsuga menziesii. The sequence continues at coordinate 259,888 of LPNX010046832.1, forward strand.
ATTTATTACATATTTATACATAAAAATCATTCATAGGGATGAGGAACAAAATTCCCAACTTGGAATTTGTTTTAACAAATTTTCTATTTTGAAAACCGACCATCTCAAAGAACCACCCATATCTTTCAAACTGTATCTTTTTTTTTGCTATTTCCTCATGTTTCAGTTAATTGAGGCTGTTACACACAAAACCCATGTCCTGGGGGTTTGATATTCTTCTCCATCTTCCCTCAAATTGAAACACAAATCAATGTCTTCTTATGTGGCATTTTTTTTAAGGTTGTTTGATCATGAGTTGGAGGATGTTATGTTGAACTTGGGAATGAATTGAAATCACAAATCTACATAATAAATCATAGGAATGAAACCATGTTGTGAATCTCCATGTGGACATGTGCTAGCATGCCAACTTTGCAGGCTTGAACCCTGAGTGCCGCTGTTGTTAATATGAAAAATCACTCCACAAACCATCATCAGTAAAATTATGCATAATAGTATTCAATTCATAAAAAATAAAGGAAAATAATCATTATTAACCACTAAAGCATCAATGGGGGTAATATGGTATTTTACGAACAATTACAACAAATCGATGGAAAATGGAGTGATAAATGGATAATAATAGGAAGAATATGGTTGAAATAGATGTCAATAAGTGATGAGAATAGGGACAAATCTATGACCCAATAGTGCCTCTAATAGGCTCACTCTCCAAATGAATTATTTCTTCTTCAACATATTGCTTGCCAAATGCTCTATCTAGATTGCTCCAAATATCACTTAGGAGATTAGTTGTATCAATAAGGTAGTGCATGCATGGAGGAATAACCAAACACAATTCTAAAGCCTCTATCACTGTTATTCAACTAATCAAATTTCTATTCAAAGGATTCTATTTATGTAACAATCCCAATAGACATATCAAAGAGATCCAATCTCTTCAGATGTTTTGATATCTTCAATTTTCAAATAAAATGGTTTGAAGAAGATTGAAGATGATTTGAATTTGAATCCATGAAGTTGTACTTGCAAAATAAACTCGGGATAAAATTCAACACAAAATGGATATGATACCATGTGAGAAATATTATATTGAATCCCTATGTCTCTTATACAATGTGATAATTTTTCACTTCCTAAATCTAGTTCACTAAAGAAACCTCATAATTAGTTTTCCAAGAATGCAAAGAAGGAAGAAAATTTGAGCATAACACACGAGAACAAGAAAATCAAGTGATGTAAAATATACCATTATCTTATTGAAAAATGCTAGTACAATAAATAATACATCTCTAATAGAGAATTAAAATGCAATAAAATAAAATTCAAGTAGCTCACAAAACCAAGCTTACTAAATATGTGGAAAACCCCATTGTGGAAGCATCAACTTTCCAACTCAATCAAGGACCTCACAAATTAGCTAAATCATATATGGAAGCTAATGAATGATGGAAAATAAGTAAAATTGTGTATTTTGGAGAGAAGACATGGAGGATGTGTTGGCCAAAAAGTAGATATCTTGCCAAGTCAATTATATTTCTCCTTATCCACTAAAAATAAAAATAAAAAGTAGAACAAAATAAGTCAAAGGCATGAATTCGCTCTTACTATTCTTGGATTGTAATAAAAGCAGATAGAAT
>LPNX010046832.1:261717-333481 GCA_001517045.1 Pseudotsuga menziesii
ATATTAATTATTTTCCATTTGACATAAACATTTCATTGAAGCTCATCTCCTTGTGTTTTATGTTATTTATGCAACTTTTATCTTCCAAGTAGTCATTATAGGTGTTGTTGTTTCTATAAGAGATTCCACATTGTCTATTGGAAATACTAAATATCCATTTAGCCTATTTCTTATCTTGCAACCTGCAAGGGAATGAAAGATTGCTAACACTTGTGCCATTTTTCTTAAAATGAGATTGTGGACTCCACTTTTGTTTTTCTCATTTTTAAATATTAATGATGTGTTTTTGCTTATTAGCTAATTTGGGGATCTTGTAGGTTCATTAACTTTCCATTTATATCTATGACCAATGAAAATTGTAGGTTGAATTCCACTTTTTCCTCATCTTCTAACACATGGATGCCATATTTTGTTCTACATGAAACGATACATATTTTCTTCGACAATCACATTTCCATATAAATTTTACTTGTTCACACCCGCATGAATATCCTTGGCAAGAATTGTAATATCTACCCCACACTATTGCATGGGTTATGAGTTACATTTCTTGAACCAGTTTTTCCATGTTTAGTTAACTTCCGAGCCACACTACAATGCGACTCAGAGTCTGAAAACCCACATGATTATTCCAAATTTGTATTTTTGAGCTTGATTTAGTTCACAACTGTAGTCTGCATAGCTGTTGACATTTCTTAAATAGTTAAAATCAACCACAAATTTATTTTACTTTCTAATGTATTAAAAAATACTTAATTTAAATAGGGGGGAAATCATCTTTTGAAACTTTATTTTTCCTAGGAATTGAGCTTGGAGGTCCCAAAAAAACCTCCTAGCTTACACTAGAGTAGATTATCACAATATCCATTTTTTTCAATTTATAATAAATGATTAGTCTAGGTGCATGAGTTAACTTGCACTAGTTTATAGTCTACCCACTTTCATATTTGTTTATGTTTAAAGAAATTTAGATTGAATCCAGTATTCACACAAACAAGGGACCTTCAAATTCTTCTATTTCAAGTATGATCTTTTCCTTTTTCCTCTAAAGTGACCATGAAAAATCAGAAAAGACTACAAGAGAGAAATAATTTTCACTTTATTATGTTTAATTTCCTTTTGCAAAGAGTTACACTTTAAACAAATCATTTAAGAAAAAGTAACATGCCATAGATGTTCATGTCTCCCTACTTCATTTCCTTATATGTTATTTGTAAAACACTTTACTTCAATAATTTTCAATAACACATGTGTTTATTCACATCAAACACACATTAAGGGATCTAAAGACTCTTGTCATTTGAGTATTTTGTTCAACTTGCACCCATTCAAGTGATATTGAAGAATTAGAAACATTGAGAGGTTTGAAATACCTCCCTTATCACACTTGAATCAAACTGACCCTTTAAAATTATTGCACATATTAAATTTATATAAATTCGTCTTTCAAGTGGCCAAAAAAAAAATTATAGTTTAAGTTATAATTGTTTGGCTAGGAAAACAATTCACCTTAATATATTTCATATGAAATACTAGTGTTAGTGTTTGTTAAATATTATGGAACTTTTAAATCTTCTTATAAGAAAACGTGATCAAACCCAGATAAGAAGGTTCGATGTACAAATATGGTAAAGCCAAGGTTAAGTCGTTTTTCTTTGTCACTTTAATACACCCATCTATTTGGGGAGGAGATACTTGACCATTTGAGGCCAAACCTCTTATCCACACTTGACATGGGTAACTTAGTGGCCAAAAACTAGGATTTTCACTAGGTGACTTTTGTGGGATGAATTTGCACTTGAATCATATTTTAGTGGAAAATGGAAATGTTAATCTTTGCTCCTATGAAAAATATTCCCAATACCCATCATCATAATAAATTTATTCAAATTTTCAGTATCCATGTTTAGTGGGATCATAACCATCCAACATGAGAGATATTAGAAGGCACAGTCACTAATTTGAGAGGGAGGACAATACACCACATAGGATTGCATCATTGTTTCTATAAATTACAAAGAATCCTATATAATCGAGAACATATAAATTATAAATATGAATTTATGCTCCATTCGTAGACACTCTTGCACCATTTTTTCATATGTTATATGTTCCATTATATTGTTTCGTTTGTTTATTTTAATTAATTAGTATTTTCCCATTATTCCCTCACATATAGCACCATATTAGTGTTAGGTAACATCTTAACCTTGAACTATATAATAGAAAGAAAAACCACAAAAAGGGATAGTATTCCAAGAACAAAGGTGTGGTCTAAAGACATCATTACAAAACTTAATCACAACACATTATGATCAAAACATCACAATTCATATTAAGCATGAAAGACATTCCCAATCTCATATATATTACAACTCGTAAGGTTGTCCTTTTATAGTCTCCATATCTAATGAACTCCGTGGAAGTGAGGAAGATATCGTCCACAACTAAGGGTATTTGGTTTAAACATTTTCATAACCTGCAACGTCCCACAATGTGTTCGACTATTGTAGTTGCATTGACCATTGTCTTACCAACCATGTTTTACTTGTACTTATAGCAACACAAAATTTAGAGCTAGATAAACTCAATTTAAAAAAAAAACTAGTTTCCTCCATGGTTATATCAATAAAGAAATTCATATGGATCTACTTGAGTGATATAAATAAAGAAATAAAGAGAATTTGGTTTGTATATAGGATAAATCTATGTATGGATTGAAATAAGTGGTCAGGATGTAGTACATAATATTTAGCACCTTTATGAAGAAACAAGGTTTCAGTGCTAGTGAAGTTGACTATTGTGCATATTATAAAATTTTGATGAAGCCAATTTTATTACCTTGATGTGGGTGTTGGATACATGGACCAACATGAAGAAAAAAATTGATCTTAATTATTAGTTAGCCAGAACATTTGAAATGAATGTTTTAGGAACAAAAAATCAAATTCTAAGGATGAAGATATACAAGGACATAATAGGTACAAAAATATGGTTAAGTTTAAATTCATATATAGAAACGATTACGAAATGGTTCAGTATGTAGAATGAAAAACCAATTACCACCCCATTTCCTATAGAATTTTGTGTTGTCTTTTGAAAAGTTTCCTAACATAGAAGAAGATAAGACATACATGTTTCATGTACTATTTTCATTAGCAATAAGGAGAATCTTGTTATCCGTGGTGAGCACTAGGTTAGATGTTGCCTAAGTAATGGGACTTTCTATATTTTTCATGGTTAATCACAGTAAGGAGCATTGGAATGATGTGAAGTGGATACTAAAATATTTAAGGGGTATTTTAGATGCTATTATTCTCTATAGATTGATATATATATATATTTACAAATTAATTTATTTATAGTAATTTTGGGGGATACAGAGATGGGAAAAAATATACTATAGGATATGCTATCACTCTTGTTGGTGAAGATATAAATTAGACATCTAAGTTGGATTTAATGGTGACCTTATCAACCATTGAAGAAGAATATGTTATAGCGACTAAAGCTAGTAAAGGGGCAATATGGATATAGTGAATGGTGGATGAATTTATGATAATACAAGGGTATATTACTTTATATTATGATAGTCAAAGTGATATTTGTTTAGTGAAAAATAAAATATTTAATTGTTGCACAAAACATTATGATATTAAGTACCATTTCAGAAGAAAAGTGGTAAAAAAATAGGATCATGTTGGAGAAAATTGATATGAATGAGAATACTCCATATGTGCTTACAAATTTGGTAAGAAAACATAAATTTGAGTGAACACAGTAACACTCTCCCCTAAAATAGACCCTACAAACCAATTCATCCAATATTTTCATCTCAAAAGAGCCAAAATAGATAACAAATTATATATCGATCCATTTCAAACAAACCTTTAACAAGGTTATTGAGAAATGAGGCATTCTCCTAGACCAAAGAAGAAACCAAATATTTTGAAAAAAATAAAGAAGATACATGTACATGTCACTTACCTAGTATCCTCTTTCCACTATTGAGATGACCAGGTACTTAACTCACCATCATTAGTTAAAAAAAATTCTCTAGTATTTGATTTGAATTTTACATTGACTTGTTATAACATTGTTTTTTAATGACATAAGTAAATAATAGTCATTTAAAATGAAAATCCCCATTCAAAGAAATAAAAGCAGTCACATCATGATTACATCCATAAAATGTCCATTAATTCCATACAAGATCATTTCCATAAATAATGAATTAAAAAAACACATAACATGAATAATTATAACCTTTCCATTTATTCACAATGAGAGACTTATATTTTAATGTCCTCCAATTAGTTGTAGATGAAAGACATTTTTTGTAGACATGAGAAACATTAGAAAAAATTTGGGGTTGAAAATGTGCCTTGTAATGAAAAAATTATTCGTAATAATAAAATCATATTTATGAATTCTAGAGGAACGGTGAAAAACTACTTTTTTATTTGTATTTTAAACATATCTCCCTATGTTTTTGCTCAAATTTAGAGCGGGGAAACTTATTGAATGAAATGAATTTCACATCCAATGAATACCTGACACTGCATACTTTTAATGGACCCCACCCCACGAAAAAAATACATAAAGAATGTCTTCCTTGGAGCAATAGTTGGATGTGGAACTCAATTCTGCATCCAATGAGTGGCTACATCTAAAACCATAAGGAGATAATTTTAATATAGTCATTAAAAAATGTAGTTTTTTATGACAAATATGTCAATTAAACCATAATGGTTGAATCTTTTTTGTTGAAATTCTATTGGTGCTTGAATTCCAACTCATCATTGGATCATTTTCTTGAGGCCCATTTTAGACCCCAAAATTTACTTTGATGTTTGTCACACCATTTATTTCTATGACAAGGGACACCCCTAAGATGAGGTTATCAATCCACAAGGGGTGAATTTCCCCATATTTTCATCCGGAAAGCACCAAAATAGATAACAAAGCATATATCGATCTAATTTGGATCATCCTCTTACAAGGTTATTGAAAAATTGGGTCATTCTCTTCGACCTAAGAAGCAACCAAATATTCTGAAATTAAATTGATTGCATGTACATAAAATCTACCTAGCATTATAATTCCTTCTATTGAGATGAAGAGGTGCCCAATTTACCACCATTAACTAGATTTTTTGCTCTAATGTTTAATTTTAATTTTACATTGAATTGCTAAAACATTAATTTTCAGCATTGAAAATAAATAACATTAATTTAAATTAAAATTCCCCATTCAAAGGAATGTAAGCATTGATATCATGAATGCATCCATATGTTATTTCCATACACAAGCATTTCCATAAATAGTGAATTAAATAAATACATAATAAAACTTTTAACCATCAGATTCATTCACAATGAGAAAAATATCTTTGAGGTCCTTCATTCACAATGAGAAACATATCTTTGAGGTCCTCCAACTAGTTGCAAAAGAAAAATGTTTAAGTAATACCTCTGGATATTGAACCCCAATATTTGAATAAGTTATTTATTTTGTTGGATATATGAACAATTGTGATTTATAAGTATTATTTATTTGAACATAATATATATTATGGTGAATTGTATTTCCTTATTAAGATGTTTGGGTAAACCCAAGAAACGATAGGTCATAGTATTTATAGTGAAGTGAAATTAAAAATAATAAAATAAATTAATAAATAAAATAAAGCATAAAATAAACGATTAAAAAAATAAAAGACACTATACAAAAATAAAGGTGTCGCCTCCTAAAAGAATTTCTAAAAATAGAAAACACTTCATATACAAAAGAATAGAAAAAGAATGCTAAAAGGTTGGTAAAAATAAGAGAGTAAACAAAAGCGAAATCAAATTAAAAATATAAAATATATATATATATATATATATATATAAAGAGTAGAAATTTGAATTGAAATAAGGGAAAGAAAAATGAGAAATCTGAATTGGAATAAGAAAAAACAACATAGACAATTCCCTTATCCAAATGATGGGTGAGATGTCAAATTTCCTCCATCGGTGAATCAATATAATGGTTTGGAAGTTATTATTCTTCAACAGCTTGTACAACTTTCCATATAAAGTTCTATTCATTTGCAAAAAAACTCAACTACCCCTCTTAGAAAACCATAAGATCCTATGCATCTTGTAAATCAACTGTCTTTAAAATATCATGACAGAAGGAAATTTATTTAAAATAATAATATGTTGAGCCAAAGTTCAAAAGTCCATGATAAAAATAAGGTTCATTTTTTTCAACATAATGCCTGGCCATTTTTTGGGGATACTCCTTTGTTTGAGCAAATTTTACATTATGAGGTGACTCAAGCACCTATTGGCTACATGGGTATTTAGGGCCTCTTGAAAATTTTGAGGTGTATGTTTATTTTGGCATGGACATATGATATGCACAAAGTAGGTCATTACTTTATGCATTTTGTTATATATATATATGTGTGTGTGTGTGTGTGTGTGTTTGTGTTTGTGTTTGTGTGGTCATTGTTAAAAGGGAATTATTTAATGCGTTATGATGGCCATATTTTGTTTTATATTTTTTTGTTGTGTTGTCATTGTTAAAAAGGAATTATTCAATGTTTCATTTGTTATCATGATATTATGTGAAAGAGGATGTTGTTGATAATTAACAAAGTTTTAGATCATAAGGAGGTTATTTTTATTCTTGATAGTGTTGGTTTATTTTCCTTGTTTTAACTTTATACGCATTAGAGTGGCCCTTTTTCTTACCCATCTCTCTTACCTTGGTTCTCTTCTTAGACATATTTTTACTTTTGTTTGTTTTTCCCATTGATATGACTAAGCCTTAAAGAAATAGTTACACAATAAATGTCTAGTCCTTTGGAATTGGCTGAAAGGAACTTCGAATGGAGAGACAATGTTGTTGTCAACAAGGCTATGGAAACCTCTTATAATCATGAAAGCACGAATAGTTGGAATTTGAATTTTTGAAAAAAGGTTGAGGGATTAAAGGATTTGTACAAGGTGGATCAATGGGGCATGTTTTTATAATACTCTCTTTTATAGTTTTCTATTTCATTATCATCATATGTAGCTAATAACATTGATGATAATTGGGGATAATTCTATGTTTTTATTTTTCTTAGAAGCTAAAAAGGGTTGTAAGAAAATTTTGATTAATGTATGAAATCCAATCCTTAATACAAGCTCAGTTTTATTGAATTTATGTATATAGTTGGCATTGTTGGATCATATAATTTTAAAAAAATCTAAAAAATATTAATAAATATTAAAAAGAATATTATTTTTTTCATTTTTATAACTATTACAAAGTACATCTCAATAATTATCTCATAAATATTTTAGGCTATAATCATTAAGTACCCTTTCCAATTCTTCCAGTCTAACATAAGAGGAGGTTGATCTTGTTGGTTGCAAGATTTTCCAGATTTGCAATCGACAATATACATGCCACTTGTTGTTAGAATCCTAATTCCAAGAATATTGAATAGTACGTAGATGCTATTAATAGGAACAATTCAATTAGTTTTTTCAAACGTAATACACAACAATTATTGGAACTAATATTTTTCTCTAATATTATATATGAAACCAACCAACTTACAAAACAAAATGGTAAATTTAACATGTTCACATTAAATCCTTAAAAAATACAATTAATTAATGATGTTTTTCTTACACCCCAAAGAGATTTTCAAATGTAGTCCCAATGCAAGGCATTTTTGGCAAGCCATTGGTGGTGTACGGAAGTTATAGTTTATTAATAGCTCACAACCAAGAGATAAACTACATATTGCATGAACACCAAGAAATATGGATACTTTTCTTTTAATAAATAATTCCTTGTCATTAGAGTTTTCCTTGAATGAACAATTTTCACTAAATATGGGCACACACATCCATTTATGAACCTTGCAATTTTCCCAAGAGTGCATGGACGAGCATTGACATAAAAGTTTTTCTTCCTATTAAGGTTTCCATATGAATAGCCATTCATGCACATATTATAGATGCAAATGTTATGTTTGTATTGAACAATAGTCAAGCAATTAGACTAACAATAAAAATGAATAAAAATGGCATATGTGCTACTGATTGTTTAGGAGGAACAAATAAATATAAAAGAATGAACAATATAAGATTTGTATAATCTTTTTTAGACTTGGGAAAATGTATAGTTATTACCAAAAAAGGATAAATCATTTCCAACATTGGGCATAGACATAGAAGACGAACAAGCACCATACAAAGAGTGGTTGTAATCAATTTGGTATTTACTTTAAAGATAGATAGGAAGAGAGAATTAATCAAACTACATTACAAAAATTTAACCAATATTTTTGTGTACTTGGACATTTTTTCTCTCAACTCATACAAATTTTTGTATCTCCAAGTAGAGATAATTTTAGTGGTGTTCACATCACACTTCACTATAACTTGTGGCTAACTCAATGGAAGGAGACATGTTGGTCAATTTAGGATGAAACAAGTTGTTTTGGCTTCCAAATTTAAAAAAAAAGAAGCATACAAAAGTTTCACTACATGTATTTTATATATTACTAGTTAAACTATTTAATTTAGTGGGAGGTATTACACCATCAACATTGGGTAGTCAACCATTAAAATAATGGATAGTTGTGATGCATATATGAGTCTCTTTCAACCATTGACATTTTTATCAACCACATACTACTGGAGTGTCATAAAAGAGATTTAACCCATGATGAATTATATCTACTTAGGATTTCAATTGGAAGATGCCATGCTAGAATTAGAGGGGTAAAACATCTTTCCATTCTCATCTACCAATTGCTTGTGATATATTTCTCATGACAATAGCTTGTGGTATTTTCCAAATAGTGTAATATCATATGCATATGATCTTGATTCCAAGTCATGATCCTACAAAATTCAATGCCTAATTGTTATTTTTATTTTTATTTTGAATAATACTTATATTTACATTAAATATTTACAAAGTGGAAAATATAATACAATACATATTCCTCGTCAAAGAAAAAAAGAAAACTACAACCTATTTCTCAAAGAGACTAGAACAATAATAAAATCAGAGTATAGATGTGGCTCCAATCCCTCCACCTCTTTGATTAATAGAAAAACTTTTGATAATAGTTTCATTTGCACCTCATCTTTCCATAGATGACAAAACACATCCAAAGAGATAATATCATTTTCAAAAATATAATCGCACTGAAGCTTCCGTAGAAAAAATAATATTGAAATCATCAAGAAATGCCCACTGTCAAACACCATAGACTAAATATCCTACTAGAGTTCCAACAACGCCCAGTATAATTTATCTCCAATTTAACTTCCCTTTAACAAGGTTTCATGATTAGAATAAATAAACTCCCAACAATATCTAGCAAAAGAGCATTCCTAGAATAGATTCTTGATTGTTTCCAACTTGAGGAAAGAAGGGAAAAGTCCATCTGAGAGACCACTTTTTTCAAGTCAATCCTTGGTAGTAAGTCCTTTGTAAATACTATCTATGCAAGAACCCAAAGCTTATATCGCACATGAATTAACCACACATTATGTAATATTTTGATCCACCTTCTCTATGCATCAATAGACACCCACCATAAGTTGAGAACAAGGCTAAGATCACTTGTTTTATGAAGAAGAAGGTACATCCTCTTAGAATCACACTGAAACAACAGGAAAGGAAAACTCCATTTTTACTCACACCAAAAAGGGCGAGGAATATCCATAATCATTTTGAACAAGTCCTCATGTGAAATAAGGATAATAATATCCATACTATGTATATCCATAGAGGATAAGGAATACCCAGGAGGAATGGATCTCCAGTCCTTCTAGGTTTGGGTTCTAGCATTGCAAAAATCCCTCCAACAAAATATCCATTTTTTTACTTATTTGTCATCCTTCAAACCAACAAATGTCTGTAATACATTCTACTTGCACCTTCCAACAACATATTGGTGTTGTTTGTGAATTTTTATTCCCGTCATTCATTTCTACTAGATATTTTCCACTTCACAAAGCCAACCACCTTCCTCCATATTTCTCAAATGATTTTGATGATAACAGATCCTAAGACATGGAAGTTATGAGGGGATGAGAGAGTATCACATAATCTAAATGATATCCTAATCAAAAATTTCAATGCATAATTATTGACATGAAAGTGCATAAATAACATAAATTGAAATATGGACAGTAAAAATATGGAGTTACTACAAATGACAACAGGGAGTTGAAATTTGAACAATATGGTATGATATTGATTCTAAGGAATTGGTAATGTGATAGTATAAAATTTTGAAACTACATTTGATCCAAATCAATAATCAATACATTTATAGCAGCCCTTGCACAAAGATGAGGGACCTTTTAGATGTGATTGGTGTTTTGGAAAACACTCATCCATTGTAGAATTTCAAAACATGTATATATTTCTTAGCTGTAGCAAGGGATAGACCTAAGAAATCCAAATGGGATGCCATGAAGGATAGGGGAGAAAAAAATACATGATTAATTTTTTATGAAACGTATATGTGTTTTGCACAACAAAAATGTGTGTGTGTTTCCTTAATACTGTTTTTATCCCTCAAAATTGGCCCATCACCCCATTCTTCACATTCCACTGATTTCCATTTTGGTCAGCAACAAGGGAAAAGTATAGATGTGATTAGGGAATATAGAAGCATATTTAATTAATTTATTCTCCCCCATTTCCCTCTTTCTATTTTCATTCAAATTTTTGTTATAAAAAAATTCAAAAAACCCTCAAGAACCCTCACAATGAGTCATACGGTGAATGTTTTCTTTTTCTGGTTGGTTCGTATGGTGTACTCCTCAAGAAAACTCACAATGAGTTATATTTAAAGAAAGTATGCCCTTACGATTGTTTCATCTCACAACATGTATCAGTAGTTAGTATTTGCATCCTTTCATTGTATATTTTTTTTGGTTTGTTTTCTTGTCCTTCTTAATTGGATTTTCATTGCTTATGTTACAACCATTACATTAATTTTGGAAGTCAATAAACTCATAATATTGATTCATAAACTTGCTTCATTATTTCCTCTTCACACTTTGTTCCATGTAAGCAATGTATGTGATGACATTTCCAATGATAACCAGGTGGAATACGAAGCTATGATTAGTTTCATCATTAATGCATTCCAATTTAACATTTATCACCTCTTTGTTCATTTGGATTATTAGTTACTTCTCACACTTAAATAATTATTATAGGGTGCATGATATTTCCTTGTTTACAAAATTTTCACATTTTAGATAATTGATTAGATAGTTTTAAAACATTTTATTCATTCATATTCCTAGCAGTCTCAATGGCTTTGTAGATAATACTACAAATAAAATTCCAAGTTAAAATCTAATTCATTCAACATAATCATAAAAACAACCATGAATATATATAAGCATCATATTATCATCACATGTACATAATCATAAGCATCGCATTATTACATTTATCATTAGAAAGGATCAACAAATAATCCATAAAAATACATTTTTATACTTGAACATACACAAATGCATCACATCATTGCATTTATCATAAGTAAGTTTCAACAAATAGCTATCCATAAAAACATCAGTAAACACACACACGTGCATATGCATGGGTATAGTTCCACTAATTGTTTAATTATCATTCTACCCACTCTAATATACCTCATCACTCTCATATTCACTCTCCTCATTTTCATGAGCAATAGGAGGATGTTGAACTATCACGCGAAGATATCCTTTCATGATGTCCCTTATCTCATGTGCAACTTGACAAATATTTTCCTTAAATTGTTATTTCAATTAGCATGCACTCAAAAGAATAGCTCCATCAATGCCTCATCAAGGTGTCTCCACCCTTGGTTTATGATCGCATAGTCTTTTCATGTGCGAGTATCCTCTAGGATCACCTCTACATATCATTTATGACATTATTATATTGAGAAAATATCGTTCTTCTTGACCTAACCTCATCGATGCTAATGTATTTATAACCTTTCTAGTCCCACACATGAACACGAAAACATAGAGGATGATCATAAGTCGCATGTTTCTTAAAGAAAACCAGCTCCCATAAATACAATATAAACCATCGTGCATTTTTTACTTACCCTTTGGTCCCATTTCCTAGCTTGGAGGCATATCCACTTATGGATAGTCCGTGATCACCATTGGGAGTTGTTTCCACTAAGAAAAAAATATCTTAAAAGTAATTTCCCATGACACTTCCCATACATATGGTCATAAAGTATCTCCACCATATCATGTGGTCATCCCTTGGTTTTATATATCTAATATCATGGTGCATGTGTAACATAAGGATCTTATCAAAAAATAACAAACATATGAAAATTTGAATGTGAACTATACATTGCATGCCCTATTTCACATTGTTAATTATTTCCATACAATAGAAAGAAACATCTTTCCAACCTAAGGTAGGTTAGTCATTTATATCAAGGGATGATTCATGCAACCTCAAACACCATGCATAATGCATAATGGATATCAAAGAATTTCTATGTATCCCTATCCCATTTCCTAATCAGTTGGATGTCAACCATTATGCCATATGTAGGTATCCCTATCATGAATTATCCATCATAAAAAAAAATCTATTTTATGTCCTTATATCAAGAAGGCCCCCACATCCAAATACTCAATGCAGTTCAGAAGGAGAAGGAAATTGAATCATATTAAGGTTTTATCAATGAACTTAACAATCCCATGTCATGTGAGTGTTATGATATTTAGAAACTTAGGAGTTAGTTAATATCAACTAGATCTAATTGGTATGCATTGTACTTATGTAATCTCATGGTCAACTAGACATAAACTTATCCAATGGTTCGTCTTGTCTTTGATACCAATGTCTATATTGATCCATGGCTTAGAACCCCATTGGTCCATGATGTTATTTAAAGATAACATACAATAGTTTGCTAATGATTGGTTGTGATAAACCCATATGTAAACTATTTTCGTTTTTCATTAATATATTTCTCAAGTGGTTTTGTTAGTTGGGGAAATGAGCTACTCTCATCTCTAAGGGTTTTAATGATGTAATACATTGGTATGTTTATGTGATATATTTTTGTGCGCTTTTCTTAAGCTGTTTGACTTGCATAAGAATACCTTGTTTTTTCTACTTCAAAAATCTCTTTATGGAGTTAAACAATCTCCTTGTAAGTTTTAAACCTATGTATAGAAGCAAAGCTTACATATTCTTTAAAAATAATAGAGATTACAACATAGCATTCACACATAAAATATAGATATTTACCCTAGAAACCCTTAACCGAGAAAACCAACAAACCTTGGAGCCACAACTCCTATTTTCTCATTATCATTATGAATTAGTCACAATACAATATAGGTATTTCATAGACTCCAATACCCTAATCCATTAACATGATTTAAAATAGATCCCAATCCCTTAACTGAGATTAAATTACATATTTTTAGAAAACAACCCAAAAACATTTGGTGCTCACTACGCTTGCATCACAAATGTCCGAGGTCATTTTTGGGAAGGTTTCAAAGGGATCGTCAGGTGCAGTGGTGACAACCGCACCCCCCCTCCCTCCCCCCACATACACAAATAATATAACATATACCCAATATTCTCCCACTTGTTATTTTATTTGCATAGAAATGAGTCATATACACATAAAGTCAGAGGCTCAAGGCATCAATTGTTAATATTTCATATGATAGGCTAGATTCATTAGTGCTCAATTCAAAAATCATAGATAAAAACCTATCCATAATCACTAATAGAAATACAATCACAAGATAGACACAATATTTATCCTAAGAAACCCTCAAGGGGAAGAAAACCCATCAAAAATTCCTCTGTATAAGATGTATAAAAGATAACCACAAAAAAATGTGTTCTCCTCCTTCTGTTATGTCTCTCTCTCTCTCATATGCGCTACTCAATTGAGTGATTCTGTGTTTAAATAAGAACCACAACTCCTCTATTTATAGACATTGATCCAATTGACTTTTATCCTAACCAATTTGGCCCCACTAAATTGTCTGGGAGGATTTCACCTAGGAAGACTCAAACAATATATTATATTATTCATTAGGGTACTAATGACTCGAATTACAATGGAGGATTTACCTCATGATTCTATGATGACCAAATACAACAGTAACACTGCACCAAAGGAATAATAACATCTCCCTTGGGTTACATTAGTAAAATACATTTAGAATATCCTTTAAAATTACAATATTTCAACACTGCCCATTAACGAGATGGTTATTCTACTAACAACATCATCATAGACTATAGGAGAGAAGAGAGACAATATTTTCAATAGTACATCGAAGTAATATATCTATACGTCATAGGAATTTTTCACAATTAGTAACTGTAACAGTTACTCTTCATCCTCTGCCTCACATGATCACTTGATCCTCTTGCAGCAATGCTTTGATATTTTGATCCTTCATAGAAGAACTTCGATCTTCTGATCCTTTGCATTACTTTGATCCTTTGCAGCAACATTTTGATCTTTTCAATCCTTTGTGAAAGCACTTTGATCTTATCAATCCTTTGCGGAAGCACTTCAAATTTTATCCTTTGCAAAAACACTTCGATCTTTTGCAGAAGCCTTCAGATCTTCTCAATCCTTTGTAGCAATAATTCAATCTTTTCGATCCTTTTGTAGCAGCACTTCGATCCTTTCGATCCTTTGCAGCAACACTTCGATCCTTATTGACCCTTTGTAGCCACACTTCGATCTACTTGACCCTTTGTTGTTGTACTTTGATCTACTTTATCCTTCGCCGCCATGCTACCTGCAATACACATGATCTCTTTACGGGATGATCAATCCCCATCACTTTAGGACATGAGTCCAAGGATGATGAAATCCTCGATCATCCTGATCCATGACATTGATCAGTTGAATTGGCTAAAACTAAATGTAGATCACGAACGCACCCAGTGTAGGCCCTATCATCCGTGAGGAATCATCGTATACCATCCATACCACTAAGGTTAGGACCAATCCCAAGTGAGTGTTATACTACGGTATCTACACTTAAGTGTAGGAATAATCTTCCAAGCAAGAGTATTGTCTGTAGAGTAGATCTCGACTACATACAAAATTTCTTCCCATCGTAGAACATCGATACCACTAAGGTTAGGACCACTCCCAAGTCATTGTTATACTATGACATCCATGAGGACTCATCATAGAGCATCTATACCACTAAGGTTAGGAACACTCCTAAGCAAGTGTTATTCTATGACATCTACATATGAATGTAGGCATACTATCCATACAAGAGTATAGTCTACAAAGAATATCTCAACTACATACAAAATTTCAGTCCCGTCATAGAGAATCCTTAGCACTGAGGATAGGACCACTCCTGAGCGAGTGTTATTCTACAATATCCACAAATGAATGTGGGTACTCTCTATGTGAGAGTCACATCTACATGGTCATCCTTAGTAAGGACAAGTTTCATGAACATAGTGGTATACCTGCCATCCTCAAGAGAGGACACTATTGTCCACAAGTAAATGTCAGACCTTTATCGTCACTGTCATCCATCATCCATGTCAGTTTCATTATTACGCCCCCTTTCCTGGGATTTTTTTATTATCAACTTGCTCCCCCTTTGTCCGAGGAGGATTCATGTCTTCAACATGTTCTTCCTTTTTTAGGAGAGTCCATATATTTGACTTGTCCCTCCTTTTCAAATAAGGTCCATATCATCATCATATGTTGTCCCATCATTGTTCCTCCTTACGAGGAAAGTATTTTCAAACCACACCAAGCTTGTCATGGAAATATTCAAACTTCACTCGAGATAGAGGCTTGGTTAGTACATCGGCAACTTGCTCATTGGTACTCACATAATGGATTTGGATAGCTCACTTTTGTAGCATATCCCTTATATAAATATATTGGATTTTTATGTGCTTAGATTTATCATGGAAAACCAGATTCTATGTCATCTTTATACAACTCTGGTTGCCACAAAAAATCACTGTGGTGTACAACTCCATGTCAAATATTCTTGACATCATCTTCCGAAGCCATATCGCTTCACAACAAGTGGAGCAAGCTGTAATGTACTATACTTCAGCTGTACTGAGAGCAACACTTGACTGTTTCTTACTAAACCATGAGATCATGGCGAATCCCAGACAATACCATCCTCCTGAGGTGCTCTTTATGTCTGCAACAGTTCCTTCCCAATCTAAATATGCATATCCATACAATTTGTAGTCATGATATATCCTAGAGTAAATTCCTAAATAAATTGTACCATTTAGGTACCTCATCACATGCGAACCTGTCTAAGTTTAACTAGATACTGACTCAAGCCATTCACAACAAAGCATATATCTGGCCTTGTGTCTGTCAGATACATTAATGACCCAATAATCATTTTGTAGTGAGTCATGTCCACTAACTATGATGTCTCATCATACAATAGCTTCAGGTTGGAGTCCATGGGTGTGGCCATGTCTTTACAATCCAACATATCAAGTATTTTCAATATTTCTACTGCATACTTTCCCTGATTCAGAAATATTCCTTATAGGCTCTGCCACACTTCCATCCTGAGGAAATAATGCATCAATCCAAGATCTTTTATCTCAAATTCTTCAGCTAGATTCTTTCTGCAATCCTTGATATGTTTCTCATTTCCAGTCAAAAATAGATCATCAACATACAATGATAGTATCACTAGTTCATCATCCATAATATTCATATAAAGGTTAGGATCATCTTTACTCTTGGTAAATCCCATGCTTGTCAAGAAGCTATCTATTCTTCCATACCAAGCACTAGGAGCTTGCTTCAGTCCATAAAACGCCTTTTTCAATGTGCATAAATGAGTCGCTCTATATTCGACTTCAAATCCTAGTGGTTATTAGATGCAAACCTCTTCTACAATCATACCATTAAGGAAGGATGTCTTTACATCCATCTGGTGTAGGTCCCACTTCATCATGGAAGAAAGTGCCATGATAGTTATAATGGAAGTGTACCTTGCCACCGGAGAAAATGTCTCTTCGTAATCGATCCCCTTTTTCTGAGAAAATCCTCTAGAAACAAATTTTGATTTGTACTTTTCAATACTTCCATCAGCAACATGTTTTATCTTGTAGATCCATTTCGAAGATATCACACTTCTTTTTTTTGGTTTGGGAACAATATCCCAAACATCATTCTTCATGATCGACTGGTATTTTTCTGTCATTTCTTCAACCCATTCTTTCTTTTGTTAAGCTTCATCATAGCTAGTGGGTTATTGATCTACAAGATTACACATCACAGCTACATAACCAGAATATGTATTTGAACTTTTGCGGGTTCTTGTGGAGCCTTCTAGCGCTCCATATCTTTCTGCTTCCTGTATGATTTCTCTTACCCATGCAGGTTTTATCTTTCAATATCTATCCAAAGTAGGGGGCTCCTAAGGTTCTAGCATGTCAATATCTTCCGATGCTACTATTTTAGGAGAGGTTTCAACTTCTATCATTCTGGGAGGTACATCCTCTTCATGTACTTCTTCAAGATGAGACCTTCTAGAATTATTAAGAGATGTCTCTTCGTTAAATGTTACATCCCTACTGATTTCGATATGATGGAATCCTTAAATGTATATCCTGAAGGATTTGGAAACTTCATAGTATCCTACAAATTTCCCTTCTTTCAAGAAGGATCCAGTTTGGTTCTCTTCTCTTTTGGAAAATGTACATATATTGGGAAGCCAAATATCTTGAGATGGCTCACTTCAGACTTGTTTCTGGTGTAGATCTCTTCAGGACTCTTGAATCCAACATCACTATGATATAATCTATTCTTCACAAATATAACTTTTCTTTCTTCTTCAACCCATAGGTGCATAGGGAGGTCTTGGTCATGAATCATGGTCTTCACTTATTCCATGATAGTTCTATTCTTTATTTCTACAACACCATTATGTTAGGGATTATAGGGAGTGGTTAGTTCCCTCTTGATTCCTACCTCCTTATAGAATGCTTCAAATCCTTTTAAAGTGTATTCTCCACCATTATCTAATCTCAGTTTCTTGATTCTCTTTTCTGGAACGTTCTCTATCAAGGCTTTGAATTCCTTGAATTTACCAAACACTTTAGTCTTGTTCTTTAAGAAGTATATCTGAGTTTTTCTTGAATAATCATCAATAAATGTGACAAAGTACTCATATTCCACTTAAGGATATGGAGGGAATAGGACCACATACATTAGATTGAATTAGTTCCAGTGTACCTTTGGTCCTTTTTTCACTTTTCAGAAAGGGATTCTTGAAGTTCTTTCCCTTTGTACATCCTTTGCAAGTTCCCTCATGTTCAATCTTCAGATATGGTAACCCCGTTACCACCTTTCTCACATAGGGCAATGCTTTGATGTGAGCAAGTATCCTATGCCACAGTTCACTTAAGCTGGTAGTCTCATGGACAAGGGATATCTTTGGATGTCCTTTGAGTTTTTATAGTACTCCTTCTTCACCAATGACTACAACATCTTCAAGTGTCTTTCCTTTGGACCACATAAATACTTGTCCATCTATAAAAGAAACTCTATATTGTTTCTTATCTAGAGCACAGATGGAAAGTAGGTTCTTTTCCAAACCTGGTACATACAATACTTCCTTCATCTTCATGGAAATCCAGGAGTTTTGCTTGTAGCTTGATTCACCAATACCTTTTATGAGATATTGATAATCATCTCCCAATGATACCTTCTAGGGGGATTTATTCTCTTCAAGTCTTGACAAATTTTGCTTCTTCCCTATCATGTGCTTAGAGGCACCACTATCAATAAGCCATGTGTCTTATCCAGGTGTTCCAGACCCATATAGTGCAAAGAATAGCACATATTATTCTACATCTTCACCTTTAGTTTCCTTTCAAGGCATTTATTCTTCTACATCCTCATTTTCATTTAGATGAACATGATGTATCTTATTGTTGTTGTTCTTCTTTGGTGATAGAAATTATCTAGAAAGATGTCCTATCTTATGATAGTTATAACATTTATACTTTCAGTAATCCTTCTTCTTCTTCTTTTGAAATTTCTTCTTTGAAGGCTTATGATTACTCTTCTTGAAGTTTGATTTTTTTCTTCCTTTATTATGGGTGGCTAGATCCTTATCATCTTCTATGAGGAGAGCTTCTCTATTGGCTAGTCTAGATTCTTCTTGTATACAATCTTCCCATACTATGTCAAACTTCATGCTTTTTTATTTTGGAACACAGAGTCTGAATGAATCAGTCCCTAGGTCTAGTGAGACTATTGCGAGCAATGATAACTAGTTCATCCTCGTTAACGGTGTCACCAATAGCACTTAGATTCTCTTTGAAATGGGAGACCCTTGTGAAGTAATCTTGAATATATTCTCCTTTGCTCATATTGGTTCCCTTCAGTTGAGCTCTCAGATTCATCTTTCTGTTGATGCTCCTTTCCTCATACATTATGGAAAGTGTATCATACTTTTTCATAGGTGTATTCCTAGATGGAACTTGAGGTATCAAGTGATCCTTAATAGAATCAACAATAATCCTCATTTCCTTGATTAGGTATTGTTCATGCTTCTTCTTAGCTTCATATTATTTAGGTTATGCAATCTCATATTCTATGTACTTATCAAGTCCATTCTCTTTCAGAATGAGACCAATATGATACTTCCAAGCCAGGAAGTTTTCTAGGCCTTCCAATTTGTCCTTAATCTTAGTGCTTGGGGCCATGTTGTCTAGTAGGTCACTAAAAACTGAAATTTATCAAAATAGGAGGCTGATGTTACCAGTAGACACGCTTGGATGAGGCGATTTGGTTGGTCCAATTCATTTTTGGAGATCCCAAATCTTCAGTCTTCAAATCCTACTTGCGAGCTTGTAGCACTGCAAAATTTCTAGTTTTGTTCCACTGCAGTTTTCTGGTTCACTTCCAAAATAGGGTTTGTATTTCCTAGAGATTCAATCACCCAAAAATATTGATCTAGGGCTCAATATATGTGCTCCATGGATGAACAACTTTCTATGCAAGAAAATATTCCAAATTTCAAAATTTGCAGAAACCCTAATTTCTTCTAGAAAGGGAGGAGAGAGAATTTCACCTTTTGAAATTTGTTCTAATGAGGTTAGCTTTGATACCATGTTAATTCTTCATATGCAATACTAGATTCAATAGTGTTCAATTCAAAAATCATAGCAGCAGCATATCCAAAATCATTGATAGAAACACAATCACAAGATAGACACAATATTTATGCTAGGAAACCCTCAAGGGGATGAAAAATCAACAAAACTTACTTTGTATATGATGTATAAATATAACCCAAAAAACATGTGTTATCCTCCTTCTATTTTTTCTCTTTCTCTCTCCTATGCGCTACTCATGTGAGTGAGTCTATGTTCAAATAAGAACCACATCTCCTCTATTTATACGCATTGAGCCAACTGAATTTTAAGCTAACCAAGTCGACCCCACTAAACTGTCTGGTCTGAATTCACCTAGGAAGACTCAATACAGTATCTTATATCACTCATTAGGGTACTATTGACCCGACTTACAATGGCGGTTTTACCTCATGACTCTATGAGGACCAAATACAATAGTAACACCCCGTCGGAGGAATAAGAACATCTCCCTTGGGTTACATCAGCCAAATATATTTAGAATATCCTTTAAAGTTACAATATTTCAACATCAATACCCATATATTCTCTACACCAAGATAAATTTTCCATACTGACAAACTTTGTTAATGAATATGCAACATTCAACTACAAGGTGTTAACATTTTCCAACAACACAAAGTGTTATTGCACATCAATATGCTTTGTATTAGTATGATAATCAGGGTTATTTTCCATGAATATTTCACTTTGGATATCAGAATCTAACCTTATATATTTCTATACAAATCCAACACTTACAATCTCTACATCCATACTGCTTCTTTGCTAGCACGAGTGGCTTCCATGTATGTCGAAATTTGGGTACCACATCGTTGGAGTTTGCTTTATATCATAAAGGGACTTCTTTAATTTACATATGAACTCTTTCTTTCCCTTTACTATGAACCATTTTGGGTTTTTCCTCTATATTTATTCTTCTAGATTGCCATGTAAGAATGTTGTCTTCACATCCATATTCTCTACTTCAAGATCAAAAGGAGCAATAATAGAAAGAAGAAGTATAATAGAATTTAATTTTGTAACTGGAGAAAATATTTCACCAAAATCAATTCCCTCTACCTGATATTATCCCCTTGCTACCAAACGAGATTTGAAATTGACGACTTTACCTTGAGCATTCAGCTTCTTTTTAGACAACCATTTACTTCCAAGGGATTTTCTTCTATCTGGTAACTAGACTACATGCTCGGATTGATTTTTTTCCAAGGAATATATTTCTTCATTCATGGACTTGTTCCAGATATCACTATCATCTCAACCAATAAATTCCTTTACATTTCTAGGATCATCATCAATAATAGATAAGCCAAAACTAGAATGGAAATCAGGAGGAGAATACCTTTCTGGTTTCCTTCTTTCTCAAGATGATCTCCTCAAAACTAGGGTTTGAGGTTCTTCTTCTTCTTATTCACCTTATTCTATTGAGTAATATGATTAATCTTCTAACTCAAACTCTATTGTATCTGGATCCTTTTCCATTATAGTCCCTTCTTGTTTGGGTACTTCTTTGATCTCTCTAAACACAACATCTTGACTATAAACTTTCTTTGTTGTTACAGGACTCCAAATCTTATAAACTTTCATACCATATTTATAATCAATAAAGATAGATTTTCAGCTTTGTTATCCAACTTGCTCCTTTTCTCCTTTGGAACATTTACATATCCATCGCAACCAAAACTTTCATATGCTTAATAGAGGTATTGTTACAATTCCATACCTCTTATGTAGTTTTTTCAACCAATGCTAAAGTGGGTCATTGATTTACAAAGTAATATGTCATCTCCACTACCTCTTCCTATAATTCTTGTCCTATCCTCACACAACTTAGCATTCACCTTGCCTTTTCCATCAATGTCCTATTCATCCTCTAGGAAACTCTATTTTGAAGAGGTGTCTATGGAGTATTATTCTTCCTATATATAACACACTTCTTACATAATTCCTAGAATTCATTTCCGTAGAACCGTCCACCATTATTTGTCCTCAAAAACTTTATTTTCTTTTCTTACTGAATCTATACAAGAGCCTTAAATTCCTTAAACTTAGAAAATACTTCATATTTATTTGGAAGGAAATAAATCCATGTGTTCCTTGAGAAATCATCTATAAATTAAACATAATACACAGACATACCTAATGATGGAACATGAACGGGTCCAACACATCACTGTGAATTAACTCTAAAATTTCATTACCTCTTGTAGCAGCAGATGAAAATCTTACTCGGTTATGTTTTCCATATATTAAATGTTCATAGAAATCAAAATACAAAGTGAAATCAGTCATACATTCAACCATACCTTTACCTTGTAATTATCAAAGGTCATTTTATCCAACATGCCCCAAGCTTTGATGCCATATCGTTTTCTTTCGTCCCAATGCAGTCAGAGTTCTATCATGTTTACCTCCTCCCTCAAGAAAAACAAAGTTGTTACATTCATTGATGATGGATATTCCCAATAGTTTGTACAGAGCTCAATAACAAAATCCCCTTGTCAATATCATTGATCCTTGACCCATTTTTCAACCACCATCTCCACACACATTCTTTCCACCTACAACATCTATCATGAACCATATATCGCATTCTGAATGATTACCCATGGAAGCTAGGTACCCATCCCATCCTTGTCCTAAAGAGGTCTTTGTCTCTATGGAAGGGGTATCCTCAAATATCTTTTCTTTCTACACATTCTTAGATATGCAATCATTTTTATATCAACCAACTTTATCGCATTTTGAGCACTTCCTTATACCTTTTCCTAGGGATTTATATCTACCTTCAGATTTAGATCTCCCCTCAAATCCCTTATTTTTGTTTCTCTCTTGAGAATACCTTTCACAGACAAGGAATCCATGCTATGAGTATCAATGGTTTTTTGTCTCATCTCTTCTAATAGTAGGGATGATACTATCTCATCAAAATTTAAATTCGATTGATTAGAACTTGTTGTAGCTGCAACTTTTCCCAAATTTCTTAAAATTTTGGACCCTCCTTGTTGATTTTGTTGAAGGCCATTTGTTCCTACTTTGCTACATGTTTGGATTGTTTGAGGCTAGTTTTTCTTTCTATTCGGAATTTCGTTTGGGTCTGTGCATGTTGTGGACTATATGGCTCAACCAGTTTTACGATGTTTTATCTTTGAAGTTTAAAGTGGGTTTTTCAATTGCCATTCTTTCGGAAGTCAGTTAGACATGGTGTCGATAATTAAAGTCTTTCGCTGAACCCAGGTTCTATTTTGAAAAATACCTTGCTTTGTTATTTTTTGAAAAGTGATTTGACTTGGATTGGAGGTTGAAGGCTGATTGAGATCCGACGTTACGACCCTAAAGTAGGCTAACTGCCCATCGGACTGTTTGTCTTTTCACCGATGCCTTGTTCTTTGTTTCTTCGATGTTGACTAGTCTGCGGGTTTTCTTGACCTTTTAACTTCCGCCATTGCGACTGTGTAGCTCACTAACTATTCGATGCCTAGACAGGATCCGACCCCCGACGTTTTATCGCGCCA
Source organism: Pseudotsuga menziesii (assembly GCA_001517045.1). NCBI lineage: Eukaryota > Viridiplantae > Streptophyta > Pinopsida > Pinales > Pinaceae > Pseudotsuga > Pseudotsuga menziesii. The sequence continues at coordinate 285,453 of LPNX010046832.1, forward strand.
ATCTTGGTTCACGTGTCAGAACACCTAGATTGTAGGTTACCTATCGTTGCAGCTGCGTTGCCCGCTAATGAACCGATGTCAAGTGTTCTGATCCGCCGATGGGGGTTTTTATATACCTGTTTCTTAATTGTTTTCCTTCCAATTGTTATGAGATCATATTTGTTTCGTAAGGGACCTGTGTGCCTTGTTTTGGGCTGAAATTTGTACATAAGAACCTAGATCCGATTTTCTCTTCTTTAGTACTCATTTTATTAATATTATGATTTATGTTTATTAAAGATAGTCAAAATAAATGATGAATTCTTGTTTGATCGTAGACAGACATGGCAGTTTTTCTCAGATCCCTTCAAATATTATTGCAGCGAAGAAGATGCAGTTGGAGGACAAAGCATGTTAAAGCATAAGGAGGCAGAGTCGTTGCTCAAGGAATAAAATTATAAGTATTTGAGGAGGGACCGAGGAATGGTAGAGCGTAATCCTTAGAGAGAAAAGGCCCAGGCTTGGGCATTTCATCAGTTACCTAGATATGCCCATTTTTTTAATATAAAAGTCTTTATTTGAAACGTAACATGAAATCATGAGCATTCGCTAAATGACAAGACTGGAGATCAAAACGGTCGTGGGGAAACCGAAAAGTTTGAGCGGTTTCTTGTATAAATATAGAGAGAAAAGAGTGAGGAAAGAGTTTTCTCAGAGAGACTTGTGAACTACTTGTTGTAAGATGAACTATTTTGTTTTGCAATAATAAAATTACAATTTTGCCTGTTAGAGAAAGTGTTGTGTGGAATGTTCAAATGTGATGAAATGAACAATGTTCAAGGTGACTATTTAGTTTTCAGTTGTGTTTCATTAACTATGAGATTGTTCTAACCTTCTAAACCTATGTTCTTATATGAATGTTCTCCGGTTTATTTTGTGATAATTTCCACTGTGAGTAATGAATGTTTTAACAGATGATGAGCTACCTTGTTATGCATATCTTTATTCATGTTTATGTGTTTTGATCCTAAGAATAGCTATTTGTGATTTATCTTAACATATGAACAGTATTACATTACTCATTAATTGATAATCTTTCTCCCTAGGGATAGCATAGCTAGTATTGTTTTTTTTAGTTGTGTGTGATTTAGATGTGAGAGAGTCTAAGATGGCAGGTAAGAACCTGTGCATCACATTGTGACCACTCCTCGCATTCTTCATCGATCTACATCTTAGATAGGCACTTGCATATCATACATAAAGTCAAAATTACAAAAATATACACGGTGGACCAGGTCGCAACCGATAAAACCCTTTGTTTTTGTTACTTGACTTACGGTAGCCAGACCGCAAACCGGACAGATTCCCTACACCAAATAGTCACGGGCTAGTTGGGAATGTTGACTGGGGATAATCCCTTGCTGTTTTTGCGTGCGAATTTCCAGGACTCAATAGTTTTTGGCCCTAGAAGAAGGGCCACCAATGCATGGCTGGCCAGGGAAATCCATCTCCTCGAATTTACTCCACCAGTGATAGTTTTGAAAGCAGTTTATTTCCTGATCCTAATACTGAAGAGAATAGAGAATATTTTTTTTTCTGTGGGCAGCCAAGTAGTCAATGATCTAATAAGATACACACGGGATTATGTAAAGAGTATTGGATGATTACCCACAATCCCTGATTTACCCTGAAGAGAATACAAGAAGAAAGATCGTCCCATCTTGGAAGATTCAGTGTTGGTTGGATATTTGGAAGAGTTAGTAGAAGTAGCATTACATGAAGTTGTTCAGCCTTTGAATCATGTAGGCCCAAACAAACCTTACTGTTCTCCCGTGCATACTCCCGTTCCTTCACCTCCTCACTCTTCACCCAGAATCATGGCATGCGTTAATGCCAATCAGCCACTTAACCCACCAAATCCACCACCGGCTTGGAAAGCCAAATAACCCTTGAACTTAACACCTCCGTTGCATGACTTACCTCAAGCTTTTGAAAAGATGCTTCCCAAGTTTGATCCAAATGAGAATATGTTATTAGATGACCACTTACAAAGTTTTTTATTTTGAAATAGAAGGACTGAGGGATGGGGAACATGAGGATGTCGTTTGTAGACTTTTTCCGCATACCCTTAAAGGAGCAACAACATCATGGTATTTTGGTTTGCCTGCAAACTCTATCCCAGACTGGGATACCTTTGAAAGGATTTTTAGAAGTAAATATGCAACCCAAAAAAATCATGCGGCTCTCATGAAAGGACTGTGCACCTTAAAGAAAGAAAGAAAAGAGAAGGTGCATAGTTTTACCCAAAGATTTGCAGCTTATCTTAAGAATTTTACTGAAGCTGACAAACCCTCGGATAAAGTTCTGATTGAGTATTATACTTCATCTCTAGGACCCAACTTGGCCATGTTTGCCAAAATGAAAACCAAACCTACGCTAGTAGAGACTTATGAAGAAGCCAAAAGAGTGGAGGCTGAAAAGGAAAGCATCGAAGACTATCCTAAGAAGCCGGGAGAAAAAATTGTTGGGAGGAAAGCTTTGTTATTTACTAAGCCTAAAGAGGAGCAATCACCAAACTTTGAAGGAATGGCAAAGATGATGCAGAAGCTCTCTAACAGAATAATAGACTTGGAAAAGGAAAAGGAAGCCCAAAATTTTTATAAGCCTTATTACAATAAAAGGGAAGATAACAATCAATCCCAACCCCCTCCACACGGCCCCGCATCGATGAACTTAACGGAGGTGGGGATGGATAAATTTTGCACTTTTCACCAACAACCCCATTCTGAAAAGAATTGTCCTCAATGGATAAATTCAATGACGTTGGTTATGAATTAGCTGTTGGATTCCAAATTAACCGAGGATAATGATGAAGAAGGGAAAGACAACAATAAATCAACAGGAAAACAAGAGGATGAGGCCATGGTTTTATGGGATAGTGTATCATTGTTTGATGCTGAGGAAGAAAAGGATCTGGGACATGAAGATATCCTGGAAACAAATGTAACGACAAGAAGCCAGGGGTTTATTAAGGAAAATAGTCTTATGCTCCCAAAGATTAAGAAACTTCAAAAGAATATTAAGAAATTTCAAAAAAACTCCTCAGCTAATAAAATTCCGGAATTTACTCCCACCAGTCAAAATCCAAGACAGATCATCATGCCTACTAAACCCATTGAAGAGAAAATAAATAATGTTAAAACGAATCTCACAAAACATAAGATGGATTATGACATCATGGAGGATATAAAAAAGGTAAGGGAAAATATCTCGTTATTTGAGATGTGCAGTGTGCCGTAGCAGAAAGAATAGTTATTGAAAGCACTTGAAATATCAGAGGAGAGATTTCCCACTAATAATCAGCCCCAAGAAGAAGAAAATGGTGAAGCAAGTGCCGAAGGTAAGCCTAAATGCAAGACTCCACCTTTTCTCCTGACTTTTGAAATTTTCAACCATAATGTGCACAACTGTCTGGTAGACTTAGGGGCATCAGTCAACGTTATGCCGCTGTCGGTATGCAAAAAGATAAATAGAAAACCTAAACCATCTACCTAGAGGGTCATTCAGTTGGATAGAATGAATGTGAAGGTAATTGGGGAAATGGAGGATGTTCTCATTCACTTATCTTCAAATGATAAGGTATGTCATTTCATTGACATTGTGGTAGCTGACATACCTGAAGCTTATGGACTTGTTTTGAGTAGAGATTGGTCGGCAAAGCTAAGTGGATATTTTGCCTCGGACTGGTCACATATGTGGCTACCTTATAAAGGAAGCCCAAACCAAATTAATGTTTTAAGAGAGTCCCACATGAAACATAATGTTACTGAGTTCAAAGAAAAAAATGAACAAGTGAATTCTGTTTTGGGAAATTACTTTATTGAGCTAGAACCGGGAAGCTATCAAGCGGAAGAAGCCAACGATACATCAGATGCTCAGCCTGATCTCCTTCTTTTTTCAGAGGATGATGAAATCGATTTTAAAATAGTAGACTTAGCTGTAGATGCAGATGTTGTTTCACGCACAGTAGTGGTAAGCGATTTTTGGACGCTTTTCTTTGATGGGTCTAAAACTTTGGAGGGGTCAGGAGCCGGCTGTGTCTTGATTGATCCTAAGAAAAATAAACATTTTCTTTCATGTAGGTTATAGTTTGAATGCACCAATAACACAACCGAATATGAAGCACTAGTTCAGGGGCTAATAAAAGCAATTGAATTAAAGGTAGAAAATCTGAAAGTGTATGGGGATTCTGAAATAATTGTAAAGAAAATTCGAAATCAAATACATTGCATTTCTCCTCATTTAAAGCTTATCAAAATGAAGTATGGGATCTGCTTAAATATTTTCATGCATTTAACATTGTATCGATTCCTAGACTTAAGAATGCAGTGGCTGACTTGTTGGCCACCTCAGCTGCTAGGCTTGTACCCTCTAATAACCGATGTTCTATTGAATTGCTTTTCAGGCCTTTGGTTCTAGATATGATTACCAATATATGAGTTTTTTATGATGATTAGTAGATTCTAGAATGCCTGACAAATGACGAGACCTTCAAAGGGGAGATTATTGATGATGAAGAACATCAAGCCGAGCTAAAATTCGATAATTTTATTCCTAAAGGAGTCAGGACTTTAGAGAAAATGTTTGATCTAAACAAGAAATTCAAAAGGCCAGTGAATGTAAAGACTCATACCTCGTCTCTACAGTTCGAGTTAATTAATTTAGGGAATGAAATTGAGCCTAAATATGTGAATTTGGGAAAATGTTGCTCTCCAGGTGAAAGAAATAAGTTCATCAGTCTGTTCAAACAATATAAAGATTTTTTTTCCTGGATGTATGAAGATCTGAAGACATATGACACCAATATTATTCAGCATGTTATCACCATCAGATCCGGGGTCAAGCCCTATTAACAGCCTTTAAGGAAAATGCATCCAAAACTGGAGCCTCTAATTCAGAATGAAGTAAAGAAGTTGTTGGATGCTAGAATTATCTTCAAAGTTAGACACTCGGAATGGGTTTCAAATCTGGTACCAGTAAGGAAGAAATCCAGAGAAATTAGAGTATGTGTCGATTTCAGAAACTTAAATCACGCTTCAGATAAAGACAATTATCCTCTCCCACCCATGGCACAGATATTGCAAATGGTTTCGGGTTCTGAATTATTTTCTTTATTAGATGGATTCTCAAACTACAATCAAGTGTTAGTAGCTAAAGAAGACAGACTTAAAACTAGATTCAGAACCAGATGGGGGACTTTTGCTTACAGAATGATGCCCTTTGGACTCATAAACGCTGGAGATACTTTCCAGAGGGCTATGGACATAGATTTCCACGATCTGATTGGCCGCAGTGTTGTAGTATACCTCGATGACATCACAATATTATCAAAGAAAAGGGAGGAACACACATTCCATCTAAAACAGATTTTTGAACCCTACCAAAAATATGGTATCTCATTAAACCCCAAGAAGTGCGTGTTTGTTGTTACCAAGGGTAAACTACTGGGTCACATGGTTTCTAAGAAGGGGATCTCCATAGACCCAAAGAGGATCAAAGCTATTGAACAGATTCCCTTACCCCATAATAAAAAGGGCATGCAATCATTTATGGGGACAATAAATTTCATGCGAAGGTTTGTGCCAGATTTCGCTCAAATTTTTAAACCTTTGAAACAAATGATAAAGCAAAGTGTACAATTCAAGTGGAATAATGTAGAGAAGAATACATTTATTAAAATAAATACAGCTGTTGCACATGCACCCTCCCTCAAAATTCCAGATTTTGAGAAAGATTTTATTTTATACACTTTCGCATCTAACGATTCACTAGCAGCAGTGCTTACCTAGAAGGAAGACGGGGGAGATGAGTTACCCATATAATTTATGAGCACTGGTCTGCAAGGGGCCAAATTGAATTACCCAGCTATGGATAAACAAGCTTACACATTGTTCAAAGTGATAAAACAATTTAGATCATATATACTTATGAACCAGACAAAGGTAATAGTTCCACACCCAGCTGTGAGGTCTCTTTTCATACAAAAGGAGTTAGGAGAAAGAAGAGGCAACTGGGTAATAGCTCTAGAGGAATATTACCTCGAATTCAAGCTAACCTCCATAGTTAAAGGGTAAGGATTGTGCAAACTAATGACTAAAATTAAAGACAATGAAGAACATGACTGGGAAGACGAAGCTGAGTTACATTTGATGGTTGTATGTCCTCTTTTCACAGCTCCGGACTCCTGGTATCAAGACCTTGTGTATTACCTTCAGGAGGGATTTTTACCGGAACATTGAAATTCTAAGCAAAGAAGAGAATTGTGTCTTAAATCATCCTCATACCAGATTGTTGAAGGAATATTATTCAGAAAGAATTATGATGGAGTTCTTCTTAGATGCTTAGAGAAAGAAGATGCGAAGAAGGTCATGATAGACTTACATGATGGGCCTACTGGAGGAAATTTTTCTAGGGATACAACAGCCCATAAAATTCTCAAAGCCAGATACTATTGGCCCACACTGTTCAAAGATGCACATGCCCATGTCAGAAAGTGCGAGATCTGTCAAAGGTGTGGTGGAAGACAAGTTAAAGCAGCAGGACCATTAAAGCCTATGATGATAACAGAACCTTTTGAGCAGTAAGGGATGGATATCATTGGAGAGATAAATCCAAACTCTTCCTTGCAACACAAGTATATTCTGACGGCAACCGATTACTTCACTCGTTGGGTCGAATCCATTTCGTTGCGTAAAGTGAATGAAGATGCAGTCATGGACTTCTTGCAAGATCATATTATGACCAGGTTTGGAGTTCCAATTTCTCTATTTTTCGACAATGCTACTTATTTTTCTCTATTAGATTAACTGCATTTGCTCATTAAAAAGGAATTAAGTTGCATTACTTTGCAAACTATTATCCACAAGGAAATGGTTTGGCTGAATCTATGAACAAGAATCTGATTAGAATCTTAAAAAGGACTGTGATAGAAAAACAGACTTAGTTGGCATTCAGCATTACCAAATGCTCTTTGGGCTGATAGGGTCACCCCCAAGACTTTGTTAGGTGTGTCCCCATATACCCTTGTTTATGGAAAAGAGGCCATTCTACCCCCCAATATCATGCTACCCTCTTCCATAATAGCTCAAGAATCAAGGGGATTAGATAATGAAGTCTTGCAGATGAGGATACATAATCCTTTGAAGGCAGAGGAATCTAGATCCAAGGCCCAAGAACATTTTAAAAAACAATAGGAAGTAGTGAAGAGGTGGTTTGATAAGCACAAAGCTGGGACAAAAGAATTTTAAGTAGGAGATTTGGTTCTTAAGTGGGATCACCCTCATGACGAGAAGGGAAAGCACACGAAATTTCAACAGTTATGGGTAGGCCCTTTCCAGATTGCGGCTAAGCTTGGCCCCTCAACCTATAAGTTGCAGGATTTGTAGGGATGGGAGGAGAACTTACAAGTAAATGGTTTAGTTCTTAAACCTTATTTTTCTTGATTTTGTTTTATTTTGTTTCGTCTTGTACATAACTAATTGACTTGTTTTGCCATTTTGATTTGTTCTTTTCCTATTTGTTTAGTGTAGTTTTATTCTGATTCCAATAAAGGAAGCCAACTTTTGGTTGCATTGAGAGCATCAGAACCCTTGATAAACTGAGATTCTTTGGGCATTAGACTGTATTTTATTGTTTGAATCTGATGGAATTTCTTCTAGTAAGTAGTTTTCCTAAGTGTTTATGAACACATTAAGGTCCAGCGTAATCCCTGAAATAACTCAGAATCAAAAGTCTGGAATACTATTTCGAGGTTCCATCCATTTCACATCTAAAACATCCTACAGGGTGACAGCAAAAGACCCATGGAAAGGAGAGTAGGGTAAATAGTATATTATATCTAAATGATCCCATGCCAAAAAAAAATAGAAAGCTAAAAGGCTAATAAGAGTCAAAACTCCTAAGAAAGCAATATTCATTGAAACAAAGTACTGAATTATATGAGAACAGATTGCCAAAAGTTCTTCTCCGTCCGTGTGCTGAAAATTAAATGCATCTCTCACACAAAAGGACACTACAGATAGAAGAGCCTGAATAAAATTCAGAAGAAAAGGCATGAGGAGGACTCAAAAGGACATAAAATCCACAAACAAAAAATTCCAGGTGGCATGGGAATGGGGAACAAACGAATATTATGTTTACCATGTGTTACAATCCTGTGGCGTCTAAGCTAGAAGCTACCCAAAGACGAAGTTAAAATAAAATCTGCCTACTCAGCCTCATAAGAGTTATCCAGAATTTGAATATTTTGGTGTTCCCTTTTCCAAAAATGGACTATCATTAATGAGTACAAGTACTTTTGACATTATGGGAATCCAGACATCTAGAAGAATTCAGCATGTTGGTTTTACTGCTAAACAGTCTATTGCTTAAGGAGGAGTTTATTAAGAGATCCGAATTCACCAGTGAGCTGCCAATTGTTGCAGCTGCAACTTTTCCCGAATTTCTTAAAATTTTGGACCCTCGTTGATTTTGTTGAAGGCCATTTGTTCCTACTCCGATACATGTTTAGATTGTTTGAGGCTAATTTTTCTTGCTATTCGGGATTTCGTTTGGGTCTCTGCATGTTGTGGACTATATGGCTCAACTGGTTTTACGATGTTTTATCTTTGAAGTTTAAAGTGGGTTTTTCAGTTGTCGTTCTTTCAGAAGTCAGTTAGACATGGTGCCGATAATTAAAGTATTTTGCTGAAATCAAGTTCTATTTTGAAAAAGACCTTGCTTTACGATTTTTCGGAAAGTGTTTTTACTTGGATCGGAGGTTGAAAGCTGATTGAGATCCACCGTTGTGACCCCAAAGTAGGCTAACTACCCATCGGACTATTTGTCTTTTCGCCGATGTCCTGTTCTTTGTTTCTCTGATGTTGACTAGTCTGCAGGTTTTCTTGACCTTTTAACTTCTGTCATTGCGGCTATGTAGCTCACTAACTATCCGATGCCTAGAGAGGATCCGACCCCCGACGTTTTATCACGCCAATATTGGTTCGTGTGCTAGAACCCCTAGATTGTAGGTTACCCGCCGTTGTGGCTACGTAGCCCACTAATGAACTGATGTCAAGTGTTCTGATCCACCGATGGGGGTTTTTATATGCCCGTTTCTTAATCGTTTTCCCACCGATTTTTATGAGATCATATTTGTTTCGTAAGGGACCTGTGTGCCTTGTTTTGGACTGAAATTTGCACATAAGAACCTAGCTCCATTTTTCTCTTCTTTAGTACTCATTTTATTAATATTATGGTTTATGTTTATTAAAGGTAGTTGGAATAAATGATGAATTCTTGTTTGATCACAGATAGACATGGCAGTTTTTCTCAGATCCCTTTGAAGGTTATTGCGGCGAAGAAGATACAGTTGGAGGACAAAGCATTTTAAAGCATAAGGTGGCAGAGTCATTGCTCAAGGAAGAAAATTATAAGGATCTGAGGAGGGACCCATGAATGGTAGAGTGTAATCCTTAGAGAGAAAAGGCCTAGGCTTGGACATTTCGTCAGTTACCTAGCTATGCCCATTTTTTTTTATATAAAAGTTTTTACTTGAAATGTAACATAGAATCATGAGAATTCGCTAAATGACAAGACTGGAGATCGAAACGGTCGTGGGGAAACTGAAAATTTTTGAGCGGTTTCTTGTATAAATATAGAGAGGAAAGAGCGAGGAAGGGATTTTTCCTGGAGAGACTTGTGAACTACTTGTTGTAAGAGGAACTATTTCATTTTGCAATAATAAAATTACAATTTTTCCTGCTGGAGAAAGTGTTGTGTGGAATCTTCAAATGTGATGAAATGAACAATGTTGAAGGGGAACTATTTCGTTTTCAGCTGTGTTTCATTAACTGTGAGATCGTTCTAACCTTCTGAACCTATGTTCTTATATGAATGTTCTCTGGTTTATTTTGTGATAATTTCCACTATGAGTAATGCATGTTTTAACAGATGACGAGCTACCTTGTTATGCATATGTTTATTCATGTTTATGTTTTTTGATCCTAAGAACAACTATCTGTGATTTATCTTAACATATGAATAGTATTACATTACTCATTAATTGATAATCTTGCTCCCTAGGGACAACTTAGCTAGTATTGTTTTTTTTAGTTGTGTGTGATTTGGATGTGAGAGAGTCTTAGACGAGAGGTAAGAACCTGCGCATCACATTGTGACCACTTCTTGCATTCTTCATCAATCTGCATCTTAGATAGGAACTTGCATATCATACTTAAGGTCAAAATTACAAATATATATATACGGTGGACCGGGCCGTAACCGGTAAAACCCTTTGTTTTTGTTACTTGAATTACGGTAGCCAGACCGCAAACTGGACGGATTCCCTACACCAAACAGTCACGGGCTAGTTGGGAACGTTGACTGGGGAGAATCCCTTGCTGTTGTTTCCTGCAAATTTCCAGCCCTCAATAGAACTAAATATTGCTACAATTAGGTTCTCCTAGGAATATGAAAAAGAACGCAATAATGTAATACATTTATCTTATTAAATCATTTTAATACCAAAAAAATTTATTTGACTTACTAGAGTATTGTGTACATTCATATTCTATATAGATGTTCCATTATCATCCATTATGAGATGATACAATTTCTTTTGTAGAAATAACTAGTTTACAAGGGATTTTGATTCGACCACAACTTTAACACACTATCTTCTGTAGATACATTCAACAACACAGAGTTTTATAAGAAAAGTCTAATTGTACTCCTTGCCCTTCATTTTAATTTCTCCCAATCTTCTTGTGATGTTCCAGTGGGTTTTGTACTCGGATCCACGACATTCCATTGTTGTCAATCTATAAGAAGATCATCCATTTTGAGTTTCCATAGCTCAAAGTTCTGGCTGCTAAATTTCTTTATCTTCATTCTCTTTCAATGCACAAATCAACACTACAATTATCGCACTAAAATTAGGTTTATCATAGAGCCAAGATTTATCAATTGCATCGAACGCTCAACAACCAAGGTGCCCCCCTAGTACTAATAATCGAGCTTTGATACCACATGTAAGTTTTAAACATATGTAGAGAAGAAAACCATACATATTTTTTTAATAAAAATAGATATTACACCATAACATTCACATATAAAACACAAAGATTTACCCTAGAAACCCTTAACTAGGAAAACCAACAAACTTTGGAGCCACACCTCTTATTTTCTCATTATCATTATGAATTACTCACAATACAATAAAGGTATTCTACAACCTCCAATACCCTAATCCATTAACTCCGATTTAAAAATAGAAATCAATTCCTTAACTAAGATTAAATTACATATTTTTAGAAAAGAACCCAAAAAGATTAGTGCTCAGTGCGCTCGTGTCGGAAACAGACTCTTGGTTGTTTCCATGAAGGTGTTGCAGGGTAAATTTATTCTTGAAACTATTTTGTATATATGTCATTCTATCCCTAATGTATATATGAAAAAAGTAGTAAACTATATCATAATAATTGTTGTAATCACCTAAACTTCGCACACATGCAGCATTTCAGTGGTTATTATACAAGACATCATCAACATAGAACATGTAACTCATAAGACTTATTTGTATCAAAATATGCACATGAACTGAAAAAATTAAAGGATAATTCACACTTTAGGCCAATTGTATAGGTTTATCAAAATAAATCCATGCAATGCATGGATTTGTCAAAGGAAACCCATGAGACATTGCGCAAAAATCCCCTCAAAACCTATATAGATGTAGAGATTAAATTTTGTGGTGCATTCTGTTAGAATTTGTCAAAATATGAATCTAGTTCTCTGAAGAAACCTCACAATTATTTTTGAAAGAATGAAGAGAATAAGTAATATGATGGATTTTGGAAAGAAAAACATGGAGGATGTGTTGGAAAAAAAGTAGAAATCTTTCCAAGTTAACTAGGTTTATCCTTATACATTGAAAATAAAAAAAAGTAGGACAAAAGAATTCAAGGGAAGGAAATCACTCTTACTATTCCTTGGCAGTCATAAAAGAAGATAGAATCGTATCCAAGTGGTATCCTATGGATAATGATGGCAAGTGTGGGCCAAAGGTGGTAAATGGTTCCCAACTTCCTATTCAAAACCTAGGAAATAAACTAAAGATGACTATTTACCTTATCCTAATTATGGAATGGTATTTTAATATTCTAACCCCCACCTCCCCCACCCCACCCCTTAATCCTGACTTAGAGTGAGTAAAATTGGATTAGGGCCCAAGGAATAGAGGATTATGGTCACCCCATTAGAATTATTATATGTCCATGTAAATTGAGGAAACAAGTAAAACCCCATGGGAAAACAACCTCCCTCAAGAATGGACATGTGCACACCAAAAAATAATGCTTCTCCAAATTCAAGTAGGTGTCCACTTCATCCTATATCTGAGGGTATATTTTTCTTTGTAAGAAAAGAAATCTTCTCAACTAGCTCAGCAACATAGGCAACTGCATGATGAACAATGCAGTCATGTAGAACAACTCCAAAAAATTTATATAAGAGTAGAAGTGGCTTCTCATTATACTTGAAAATAAGATTGATATTAGGTACAAATGAGACTTGTGATGCTTGAGCCAGTAGCTTCGAACCATGGAGAGTGAAATCAACTCCAAGAAAATATAAATTGTCTTGAAACTTTGAACCAAAAAAAGTTGTAGCAGCTCCAAGAGTGATGGACAAAGGTTCCAAAAGATATTTGGACATGAAATATGATCTAAAATAATATCCAAAATAGGTGCTCCAATACTTTAGTAATGTCTCCATTTTCAGTAGAATTGTGAAGTAATGTGATAGTCAACATGTAGAAATAGATAGAAATAATCAAATCAGAATTAGTGAGTTCATTTGCAACTCTCTCACACTTTGATGCAACCTTGAAAACATCCAAAAGATCAGTAGTTTGTGCAACATATTTGGGAGAAGCATATGTAAGATCTTTGGAAACTCGTAATTAACCTTCAAAATTAGAATTTGAACATAGTCTAGAAAACATGATGGAAGGAGAGTTTTTTTTTCCAAAAATGGAAGCATCTCTATTAGTTGAACCTTATTCATTGTTAGAATCATAGGAAGAGGATATAGGATCTTCTTCATCATCTACAACCACAAAATAATTTATCTCTTCAATTTCTTCTTCTTGACATGAAGTATTTGAAGCAAGGAGATATTTTTCAACAAAAACTAACTGCGTTGAATAAATTTATGCAATTTATCCTTCCTCATGAACAACATCTTTAGAGAATCTTGAGGCCAAGAAAATAGTGACATATGTGACAAAATATGAGGAGGTGTCTCTAATAGGCTCGCTCTCCAAATGGATTATCTCTTATTGATCGTATTCCTTTCCAAATGCTTTGTCTAATTACTCCAAATCTCACTTGGTAGATGAGCTATTTCAATGAGGTAGTGCATGCATTGAGGAATAGAAAAAACCATAATTATGAAGGCTCAATGATTGTTATTCAACCAAACATATTTATCTTCAAAGGATTCTAGTTCTGTAACAATTCCAATAGACATATAAAAGAGATTCAATCTCAGATGTTTTGATATATTCAATTTCCAAACAAAATAGGTTGAAGAATATATAAGAGGAATTAAATTTGAATCCATGAAGTTGTACCTGCATAAAAGACTTGCAAAAAATACACAAGAGAAAATTCAAAACAACATGGATCTGATACCATGTGATAACTCTTATATTAAATCCCCATGGATATGATACCATGTGATAAATCTGAAATTGAATCCCTATGGATTTTATACAATGTGATAATTTGTCATTGTGTAAATCTAGTTCGTTGAAGAAACCTCATTACTAGTTTTGCAAGAATGCAAAGAAGGAAGAAAATTTGAGTAGAACATGAGAATAAGAAACTCAAATGATAGAAAATATATCATTATATTATTGAAAAATGATAATACAATAACTATTACATCTCTGAAAGAGAATTCGAATGCACTAAATGCAATTTGAGTGGCTCAGAAAAGCAGGATTACTAAATATGCGAAAACCCCATAGTGGCAATATCAACTTTCCAACTGAGTCAAGGACCTCATGAATTAGCTAAATCAGATATGGAAGCTAATGAGTGATGAAAAATAAGTAACATGATGGAGTTTGGAGACAAAAACATGGAACATTTTTTTATCAAAAATATATATATCTTTCCAAGTCGACTATCTCTATCCTTATCCATTGAAAATTAGAAAAAGTAGGACAAATGCAGTCAAAGGCAAGAAAGTGCTCTTGCTATTCTTGGAAAATAATAAAAGTAGCCATAATATTATCTAGAATCTATCTAAGTTCTCTCATGTGGATAATGATTACAAGTGTGGGTCGAAGGTGTAAAATGGTGTCCAAGTACCTAGTCAACACCTAGGAAATTAATACAACATTGCTAATTAGCTTATCCTAGGTATGGAGTGGGTTTTTAATATTCTAACACATTCAAATCTTTGAAAGCATATTTTTTCTCCAATGAATCCAAATTATATTTCTTAACATCCTTGGGAATTCAATAGCCCCATATGTGTATCTTGAATCCATTTCATGATAGGAGCATTCACAATAAGATTTACTTCTTTGTGGAACACCATTTGGCCTATAAAAGGAATCCATGAGAATGATTTCATAAGAATAAATCAAAAGAAAAGTTATTCTTCTAGAATCAGTTTCATAGAATCATCTTTCATCCTCTTTCTCATCATCAATTCGACTTCCAAGCTCACTTATGTTCTTCCAAAAGACAAGTATTTTCCCTTCATCATTCCAAATTAGTTAGCAAGAAATTCACAGAGATCAATGGATCCTTGCAAACAGGGTTTTGGTTAACAGTTTCAAGCAATATTCTCCTAAGTAACACCATTATATTCAATATTTTACATTTGACATAAACAGTTGGTTGAATATCATCTTCTTACACTACAATAAATCACCCTTTTAGGTATGGTTTTGTCTTGAGGTGGTTTCTCTAACCCCCCCAATTTATTTTTTAAGGTTTTTAGAGGCGGTTCTTAAAGCGCCCCCCCCCCCTAAACATTTTTTAGGTTTTTAGGGGCGGTTCTTACATCCACCCCCTAAAAGTCCTAAGAATTTGACTTTTTAGGGTGTTACACCTAAATATCGTCATCATCATGTTCATGAGATAGATACCGTAATGTTTTCTCCAACCGCTCATAGTATGAATAGCCAAAATGAGTGGAAGAAGATTTTATCATTATGTTTTTCCATATTTTGAGCCACCTCCACACCTTTCCCATTCACAAGAGGTGTCACCAAGTCAACAGCGCACCTTGCACATAAGAAAAGTGCAGTGATGCAACTATTTCACTCCATGAAATAGGCATTACCCCCTTAGAAACACTCCTTTCCTTCCTGCAAAGTGCAATTCGCTTCACAAAAATGCAAAAAAGAGAAGATCTCGAGACAACACTACTATGGATTGGAGCTCCCACATACCTTTCGTATATTAAGAGACACCATTAGGGATCCTATGACCATCCAAGAAAATAATTTTTACTATTTTATCATCGCAATACATTGAGAAAAACACTCAGGGAGCTACTACACATGTACCCTCTAGGTAGTCGGTTAGTCATGCAAGGGTGGGATCCCAATCGTCCTTCTGACGCTCTATTATTGGACCCTGCAGTATATTGCGAGTTGTGATAGTTTGGGAATACTGTGAGTATCCTGACTCTTTATCCACTCCTTTCACATGTTTTCTTGTTTCTTTATATTGAGAAGCACTTGTTTCCTGTAGAATTAAAATCTTTAGAAAGAGAGATAGCTTTGTTATATAGTAATTCCTATGCCTTCTGGTACTACCAACCAAGAGGTCCCTTCTCAAGGGGAACCTTTTTTTTCCTTCATTTGGAAATGTTGGTCTTCCTCCCAAAATGAACTTGAGTCTTCCTAGATTGAATATAGGATTACCTGTATGATTATTCTCTGTCTCAGTGATTCCAATCCCACCTTGTGTCTCACATGTTAATTCTCCTTCATGAGAACACCAAGATCCTGTGAATCCTCTACCTTCTTTGCCATATGTGTCTTCTCTCATTTCTTCATATTTTAATGTTGAAATTTGTAGTGCTAGTAATCAAGTGAATAAGAAGAATAAGGAAAGGAATATTAAGAAGTAGAAAGGAAAATTAATAACCGGTTCCCAACCAACTACTCTTCCTAGTGAGAGTGTTGAAATACCTACCAAAACTACTCGTAACACAAAATTCCCTTGCAGGATTTGTAAGGGTGATCACCTTCTAAAGGATTTTTTTGGAAGTGTGGTTTAATGGCTCCCAACAACCGATTTCATCAGCCTTTGGTAATCATACTTATTATTCTGCATCGACCAATGACTTTGTCCTAAGGGTCGAAACGAAAAAGTCAAGAATCCTTGTTTGTTATGTAAGGATATGAGCCTTACTTACCTTTGTCCTCAAATGGATGTATATTCAAATTCATTGGAAGATATTATTGTTCCTTTTCAACAAGTTACAACATGTTATCATAATTTATCTCTTAATCCCCCACTGGTTGCCCAAGTGGCCGGTTTGGTTTCATCCATGGTATATCCCACTCTTCCTTCCAATAGTGAATTTAAAGTGATAGATTCAGTTTCATCTATAGTTGATCCCACTCTTCTTTTTGATAGTGAAACTGAAGTGGTCGATTCGATGTCATCTCCACTCGATCCCACTCTTTTGTCAGAAAGTGTTCAGACTGGAATTATCATCATGACACAACCTTCATCATATCCCACTCTTCCAACTGAGAGTGAATTGCAAACTGCTAAAGTTCTTGTAGTCAGTTTGGATTGTCATAGATAAGGGAACATCGTGTTTGTTTCGATGAAACCCCCTCCAAGTAATGAATTTATTTCCTTTGATTGGAATACTATATTAGAACCTCATATTCCTTCGAGTATCCCTTTTTAGATTATTGTGTGGGTTGCTTCTACGGATATACATCACACTATTATTGATGAGGGAGCATCTATATGTATATTATATTCATCTTATTGGAAAGAGTTTGGTTCTCCTTGGCTTGTATCTTTCCCATATCAAATAGTGGCATTCAATCGATGACCTACTGGACCTTCGGGGATCCTTACTACATTACCTATAAAGCTAGGAGGAAAAGTTGTATGCCTTGATGTTTTTGTAGTCCAAGGACATTTATATTTCAATCTTCTCCTTGGATGTGATTATGCTTATGATATGAAATTTATAGTGTCCCCACTCTTTCAAGTGATTTTTTTCTCCCGAATGGGAGAATTGTGACCACCGATGAAATTTCCTTCATTACTCCTAATCATTGTATAACTACAAGTAGTAAAACTTCCCTGGATATTCCACAATTTTTAGTGGTTTCTTCCCCTTAGGGATGGTGGAAACGTCTCCAAACTATGGACATCATGTTTGGAAAAGAGCATATTTTTGATTTTGTGTCAAGCTCGTTAAAAAATGAAATAGGTTCTCGAGCATAGTCCCCTTTCTATGTCAATCTCATTGAAAAATGAAATAGGCCTTTTCAAGAAAATTTTTCCTTTGGTTTCAAGATTGCATAAAAATGAAACCATCCTTCAAGCATAGTTATTTTTTTTTCAATATTGTGTAAAAATGAGATAGGTCCCCACAAGCATAGTTCTTTACTATTTCAATCTCGTGTAAAAATGAAACAGGTCATCCATTTGAGGCGATTCTTTCATCCTTTTTAGGAATTGAACCTTGATTTCATCTTCCACTAGATCCTCTTTATTTCTTGGTATTTGGTTAACCTTTTCTTAGTAGTAGCCTAGAGTTTTAAGTTTGGTGAAGAAAAAAGAGTAGGAAAACAAAACGAACCTTAGTCTTTATGTTAAAGTTGAACCACTGGATAGTTTTATCGGGGGAATGTACCAACCTATGGACATCATGTTGGGAAAATAATGCCAAAAGGATCATGATGAGTGTATTTTTTTCTTGGGTTCGATCTTGCTAAACCATGAAACAAAATCCTAAGAACAATTGATTCTTTGTTGTAAGATCGTTAAAAAATAAAGCAAATAACATGAGCATTCTTCCAACTGATATTTGAGCTAGTTAATAATAGTAAAATTGTGTCGAGTATAGTTCTTTTTTTATGTTTCAAGATCGCTGAAAAATGAAGCAGATCCTTCAATCTTACTTTTCATTTTTCGTGCTCTGGTTAAAACATGAAAAGTGATTTGAGCTTATTTTATCGCTTTTTCGTGCTCTAGATTCAAATATGAAATGTTTTTTTTAGTTCTCTTAATACCATAATCATGCTCGTTAATATTTAGTACAAAGGTTTCTAGTATACTTTTATCACTTTTTCGGGTTCATAAAACTGTTTACGCAAAAGGAACCCGACATGAGTAATATTTAAGCTTTTTTTAGACTCTTGAAATATGTTGTAATCTCACATATCACATAAGGTTACCAATAATACATACTAAAACATAACTATAAATCAGATACAAGAGACAAGAACAGATAGGGAAACAGATTATATTAATGTAGTGAGTTCATACAAGGCAGAGAACTGAACTGAGTTCTTGCTTGGCTCAACAGCCTAATATATACAAGTTACAAATAGTTACAAAATAACTACCTGTCGGTTCGGTGAACCGACACGACTGTTAGTTAGCCGACTAATCTTTCTAGTTAGTTGACCGATCGACTTAGTCGGCTGATTGACTAAGTCGGCCCATCGACTTAGTCGGCTGATCAACTAAGTCGGTCTTCATCCAAGTCGACTTCGTCGACTTGCTCCTTCTACATATCCCCCACAAAAAAAACGTTTCTTCGTCCCGACGAAACAGGGAGGTACATTAGCCACGATGGTATCGACCCATGGTAGCCACGATGGTAGCCACGATGGTACTTGATTATATCCTGAAAATCCATTTGTAAATGAATAAAATTCATGACCTACAACTTCATTCAGGATTTCATCAGCATAGGGGGTGGGGAATGGATCTCTGAGTGTGACTTTGTTGAGCTCCCTAAAGTCGACACAAATTCTTAACCTGGTCGGGTCATGTTTATTGGGCTGTGCGACCATGGGACTTTCCCATTCCTACTGGTCGATAGGGTAAATGATCCCTGCTGCTAACATGTTGTCTATTTCCTTCTTAACTATCTCCTTATACTTATGAGCTAGTTTGTAAGGTCGTTTCTTGACAGGTCAGACATCAGGTTTAGTATCTATTTTCATTTCTCCCATTTCTTGTACTAACCCTTTTAAGTCTTTCTAGTCCCTTGCAAAGACATCTTGGAATTCTCTAAGTAAGTTTATGATTTCGGTGGTTTGGTGTTCATTCCAGTAGTCACCAATCTTAGCTATTTTTGGATGGTCGTCGTTTGAAATGTCGACCTCCTTAGTTTTCACTTTGGCATCCAGCCACTCTGGTGCTTTAGCTTCATTGATCGGCCGACTTCCTTCTTTGAAATGTGAGAATGTAGCCACAAAGTTGGCTGCAGTCATTCTGTCAAGGTCTGGTTTGTCGGTGGTCTCAACTTTTAGGATGAAGTAGATCGGTTTGGTTGTTTCAATGTGGTCGGTCTTCCATCTAAAGCTCTTACCTTCCATGTGTTCATTTTCTAGGTGTAAGCATGTCGACTGTGATTTTGATTCAGCTTGTATCTTGTTACAGTCCTTGATTTGTCGATGGTCTTGGACGAGTTGTTTTTCTGTTGGTTGAAGAAACTGTTTGATTTGGTGTGCTGTCCCGGCCAATTTTTCGTTTTGAGGTATGAACTGGAAGTCCTTAATAAAAATTTCTTTAAGTTAATGCCAAAAGAAGGTTTCTCCTCTAGCTTCCTCCATCTTATACCATTTATTAGGCAAGTCGGCTAGGGTTGAAGGGAACAAATGTGGCCAGGCTCGCTCATCTTTGTGTCCAAGCTGTCTCCACTCCTTTGCACAAAGCTTGATGTGCTCTTTTGGGTCTTGGCCTTGGACAAAGGTTGGGATTTGAGCTTCATGGGTTAACTCTTTCCCACCAAATCGTTCGACAAAGAAAGTTGAAGCAGTTGTCCAGGTCTGCAATTTTGTCTGATGGGTGTTCCACCATCTAGCTGCTTGACCTGTAAATGTTTCCACTAAGCTTTGAAGTCTGCCATGTTCTCCAATATTTTTAGATACTTGTTCAAGATGCATAATGGGGGATTCTCTTTCCTTATACCTAGGCAGTTGGGTATGATGTAAGTTGGCTTGCCGTAATGTAGGTTGTTCCCTGATTTTGTTTTCAAAGACTTTGGGGATAATTGATATAATGAAGCACTGTCGGGTGGGTTTTTTCTGTACTTTTTGTATAGTCCAGCACCCTCTTGCTTGTGTTTCATAATTTTCCATTTCCCATTCATATAATTCAGCATCTGAATTATAACCAACTGAGTCTTGGTTACCTAAGTGAATCTCCCCAGAGATGTTTGGCTCGGTATAGTTCGTATTGTTATGGATCTGGTAAAGCTATCGGACATCGACTTCCTCATCAATCGATTCGGTCCAAGGTGCTCCTTGGGAAGGATTAATGGGTACAATGAATTTTTGACCATTTCCTTTTAACTTAATTCGTTCTTTATCTAATGATATGGAGGCTTTCATCTTTCGTCCCCAAGGTCGACCAACTAGTGCGGGGAAGGAGCTAGATCCTTATTTTGGGTCGATGATTTCAAAGTCAACCTTAGTCGAGATTCCTTTGATGGTCGTGCCGACATCTTTCCAAACCCCAATGGGTTCAATGAGGCCTTGGTTAGCGATTTTTAGGTAAATGCCTGACTCATAGAGGCGAGGTCGGCCCATAGTAGTTAATACATCATGCTTTTGTACACAAGACAAGACATTAACATTTTTCTTATTATTGATTTTTTCTAACATGGTAGGACAATCCTCCAGAGAGTGATCGCCTACTCCACAATGTGTACAGAATTTAAGGTCAGTTCTGTCCTTGTACGGAGAGTCTACACATCTGTGCCCTTCTTTATAGCAGATGAAGCACTGGTTAGATCGATGCGGTCGTATGTCGCGATTCTCAACGAATCGACCTCTTCCTCCAAACCCTTCACTACTACATTTCGACCAAAAATATGACGGCCGTCATGTCGGATTTTCGACACTTCCCTGTCGCATGTATGACACTTTGATTTTTTTTTAAGCGTCGGAAACTTGTCGTCGGTTATCCGACACCTAAGTAACAGTCGGTTAAGCGACACCTACGTAACTGTCGGTTAAATGTAAAGCGTTAGTTAAGCGACAGAATATTTTCGATGGTAGTGAAATTTTTTTGAGAAAATATCCTTCAGGCCATCGGTAAAGCGACGGAAATAAATATTGAGTGTCGATTAAGCGACGGAAATATAGATTAGGCGTCGAATCAGTGACATCTAAAACCATCGGTGAAGCGACGAGGATAACCATGAGGTGTCGCTTAAGCAACGGTTGTGTAATTTTTTTTTTTTAAATAATTTCTTAGGCGTCGCACATGTTTCCATGATTTAATCTGGGTCGTTCCCACTAATGAATGAGCATAGGATATAGAAAAGGTAGCCTGCCCGCTAATGGTCAAGATTTTCATGCACAATTTTTCACATTTTAATCTGGATTGTTCACGCTGAGGAACAAGCATGGGTGATGGAAAAATGAGTCTTCTTGCTAATGGCCGAGATATATCGATCATGTCACTGGGTTTATGGTTTGGGACAATTGCAAATCGTTGTTGCACTCACTACAGTTGCTTGCTATTGGCTTTTTGTGGAAGCATTGTTGTAGAGTTACTTTTCAGGAGAACCACTCTTCTTTTAACCTAGGGAAGATGAGGAGCTTTAAGCAAGAGTTGACTCTGCTTGTGACAATCAAACTCAATGCTTTTCATCATGATGTCAAGTCCCTTCTTCGTGGTGTGCAGGTTGATATGCTTGCCCTTTTATCATTTTTAGGGTGGAAATTTCCGAGGTCCCATGTTCATGTGATGTAGTTTTACTGTTTCATGATGTACTGATTTGATATTTGAAGCAACATTCCAGCCTTTCAAATAAATAAATCATTGAAATACACATACATCTGATATTTGAAATATGAAAGAGTATTCAAGCAATCACTACCATGAAATCTAAACAACCGATATTGGTTTCTAGCACCAATTGGATATTAATACCAGCATTAGTGAACAAGCAAGCTATATTCCATGCTCCTTACTTTAGAGAAAACAGTATAGGACACTGAACCATCACATATATTATCTTTGCCATCCGTTATGTAGAAAACACCTTGAACTCAATCCACTAAGGTTGTAAGCATTCATAGCCTATAAGCAGCTCTTAAAAAACCAAGAAAACCAGGTACCATGGATTGATGAGTTAGTTAAGAAGTGAATCTGAATAGTAGGCAGTCAGTCACAACCTAGTAGTAATATATAAAGTATTCACATAACTTAAGTTGAGCTTTCCTATAGTATGGATTGTGAAGTAGTCCATGGATTAGGATGCTTTTGTGACAGAACTTTATTAACATTACCATTTTTTGGTTCAATAAAAATTATAACAATAATGACCATCACTACCCTGGATATCCTTATCATTTACTTATGCTTTGAGGATCTATCCAACTGGATTATTCGCAGGCCTGAGCCTTAACATGAATCATGTTACTGTTTACCTGTCATCTGAGGGAATTTGGGGAAAACTGAATTAAAATTTCAAAATGCACAGGAACGAGGAGCATTATCTCGAAACTTTTAAGGAAACTTTGAAATTTATTCAAAGACACAACATTGCAATCTAAGAACTTTATATAATCATTAATAGCCACATAAGAATTACATAATGGTTTACACTAACCTTCAACAAGCCAAAGCGTGAAAGCTTACGTCCTGTACACCTTTTTATGTCACACTGTCCAAAGTCCTGCAACCAAGTCCATGTTATAAAAAACGTTGGATCTATTAGTATATCAAATAACTAATAAAACAGTTAGCTTATCGAAATTATTATATAGATAAAACAGCAACCAAACATACCCACATTGCAAGTTGAATTGGCAAACCCTGAGTAACTTCTTGTCCACCATCTTCTGTAAGATTCAATAGAAACTCATTAGATTTAAATCTTAAAGATTTTAAGGAAACCAAGGAAACATTAGTAACCCAACTTTAGTTCATAGCAAACCAAAAGGTGCAAGCAAAGACTTGTTATCATCTTCCAATTTTGATAAACAGATGAACCCGTAAAAGGTCCAACAGGAAGCATAATAACATAAAGAAACTTCTACACTTCCGATAATTTGATAGTTTAAGATGGTCACTCTAACTTCCTTGTGTCATTTCCCTACACTAAATAAGTACCATTGGAATCTCTTCCACTTAAAAACACGATTCCTAAGACATGAGTCTCCATCATTTACTACATCCACTAACAGGACTTTCAAAATACATTTAACATAGCAGATAGTATATGGCATTGCATAAGAAGTGTAATATACCTAATTACTATCAGTACACTTAATGATGGCAATTATGTAGAGTCGTGTACATTAGGATAGTCATGATCCTTGTCTACTATATATGTTAAATCCTTCTTGGTTCCATATTACAATATCTATTTTCAATTTTTCTTTTGGGAGGGGGAATACATCTTATATTAACAAAACAATATTTACAAGAAAGCTGAAAATAAAAGCAGATGGGTATAACTATATATATTGGACTCCTATATCCTCTTCCATAGACCTACTAAAGTTCCAATAAATTCAAAGTAGTCTAATGCATCTAACTCTTTGGTATCCTTAATCAGAAGGTAGCCTTTGGTAGACGATTGCATACATACCTCTTCTTGCCAAGAGTGATAAAAAGTTTGGAGTGAACTGAACTCATCAAAAAACACACATTTGCAACTTACCTTCCAGATGTTAAATATACCAGTATTACGAAGACAATACCAAATGCAGGTGAAGGAAGACAATACCAACAATTGCGAGTCACTACAGTACTGTGCAGTAGCATATCAATGAAGCTGATGCTAAAAAGAACTAAATGTTGATCCTAAACATATTTTCAACAAGTTCTACCAAACTTGCACTCCCAAAGAATGTGTTTCAAGGTCTTTGAGCAGCTGCAATAGAGGCAATGACCATCCATCAATCTGTTTTTAGCAAGGTGGACTTTTGAAGGCATCCCCAAGTGAACAACTAGCCAAGCAAAACTAAGAGCTTAAACTGAGTCAGAGGGACCAAATACTCTGCAACTGATCAGTCCATCTAAACTCTAGGTCAAAAGATGTGAAGCAGAGGCCAATAATAAGAATGCAAAAATCAGTCAAATATTATTCCCTTGCAATATTGTTCTAACTAGCATAGATCCATCTAAACCTTGGATCTATTAAGCACTTAGAAGGATCAAAAGGACCTAGGGAAAAATCTTTTGGTGCATAAAAGAACCAGGGTTAAGTTGGAAACTTGGATCTATGCCAGTTTATTTATTTAATTGGAAACTTGAATCTATGCCAGTTTATTTATTTATTTACTTTTATGGTGATTTATTTTTCTAATTTATTTTTTTACACCACCACTTATTTTTTTGACATTTGAGATTTACGCCAACACTTATATTTTTGACATTAGAGATTTGACATCAAATTTCATTCCATTTAAGTTTAGATGCACATTACACATGCAAAAAATCTCCTCCAACTGGGCCATAGACTGTAACCACCTTCTCTCAGTGCAATCAATCTTGTGAGGAGAAATTCACAAATCTTCTCCTTCAACAGGAATGGAATAACTTAAAAGCACTATTCAATAGACAAACTTATCATCTTACTAGGATTGAGCATTCCTGACCAAACAGCTCAGTAATTAATATTTTTGCAGTAGAAGACCCAGTTCTGCTAACAGTAGGGACTATTGAGAAACAAAGAAATGCAGTACTTGCAAGATTTTAACATAAAGGCTTTTATTTCCAACCTAAGTTTGCAAACCTAGATAAAAAATGCAAAACAAATGCATTTCAAAAATTCAAACAAGTTGAAAAATTGGTCTGTAAGACATCTTGCAGAATCTATAACATCCAAATGAGAAAGCTTGGTTAGTAGTGAATACAATATGTACACTATTAAATCAAGGTGCCCACGCCCACATGGATAGGATCTGCTTTTCCAATACCCATACAGGTTGAAAAATTGGTTTCTATAAACATCTTGCGGAATCTATAACATCCAAATGAGAAAGGTTAGTTAGGAGTGAACACCATATGTGCACAATTAAATCAAGGTACCCATGCCCATATGGATCGAATCATCTTTTCCAATACCCATAGAAGTAGGGACTGCCTTCTCCCCTGTTCCAACTTCCAAGGCATTGAATATTAACAGGATGTCATGTATTACAATGATTGTTAGGATCCAAATTCAATGCTCAATATATATAGAATCAACATGCTGAAGTACTTTATTGAGAGTTTATTGTCCAAAATCCAACATAAAATGTTACCACAACCTATGAAAATTTACTAGTGAACAATAACTCAATTAAATTTAACTATTAGTGTCACTAGTGACCAAAGCATTGTCTGATATTTAACTTAATTTAATTTAACTATTACTGTTCATTGTTCACTAGTGATCAATGATGGCCAAATGGATGTCAAAAGTATACTGGCTAGAGTTTACATTGGGAATGCCCAATGCATCTCCAAAAATAGTAGAATTTGAAAGTATAACAAAAGATGAACAACCCTGCCATAGCCATAACCATTCAGATTAAAGGATAATGGTTTCCAACTTGACCACTATAGTCTTGACATCACTCAGTTTGTAACATCGTAAATACTAGATGACAATTGAAACCATGGCTGACCAAATATAGAAATAAGTGCAAATATCACCTAGTTCCATCCTGACAGAGAATATCAACCAAGAAAAATCATGTGATGCACAAAGGACGAAGGATAATTGGATGGGTCATAGTTGTAACAACTGAAAAAAGGTTTGTTGGTGTGAAAAAATTTCCACATAAAATAGAAACAATAATTCTATAATGTGAATAGTTTGAAAACTTAGGAAAATATTATATGAACAGGAAAATAACAACAAGGCAGCAAAAATGGTGGTTTAAGGTTTTGCAGGATTAGGGACTGCTAAAGAGGAGATAGACTTCTCCCTAGACCTATTGGAAGAGCAACCAGTCTTCATAGAGGGCCACCTCAAGTTACCTATGGATGGTGAAGCTTCTAGGTTTGAGTATTGAGAGGAGTGAGCGGGCACACCAATGGTTGGTTCGAAGGCAATGCTTAACTCTACATTGGGAACTAGTGGAGACACATTGAATGCAGAAGGCATTGCAGGATCTACCACTAGGCTAGGCCTAGCCTTAAATAAACCAAAAGGTCTTGTATCTGAGTCGATAAGAGAATAGAATAATTCTGACATCACTTTATGTAGCTAGTCATAAGAGTGTAACCATCTAGCAATGGGAGTTGTTGCAAGTTTATCAGAGTTTTCTTTCATGAAGGGGAAAGTGGAGGAGTTGAATGGGATTTAAAAGGGAAATCGATCGATGGTCAGTGTTCACTCAATGCTCTAAATAAGGTGAATGAGAAAGGTCCCAAAACCCAGTTGATAGGCTCTAAAGACATTTCAAGAGGAAGGGAAGAAAGAAAGAAAGGGCCCAAACCCCAAATATGCATAGGGAATAAGGGTCCTAAGCACACTAAGCTAACAAAGGCCATTCTTAATCCTTGTTTTAATTCAAATCATCAAAATGGAGGTACCACTGAACAAAATTCATCATGCCATGTATGACAGGAAGGATAACCTTCGAGGGTCTCCATAGAACAAAAGTCAAAACACCAATCATCTAGCTTTCAAAAATAACTAGCAGCTACAAAATACCCTTCCTAAAAGTTAAAACCATCATAACAATAATTTCTCGCAGATAAAAGTTTCACCTGCAATTGTTGTTCTTTTGATTTGTTTTGCAACTTCTACTGCTTCAGCTTCATCCCTCTCAATCCTGTCAGCTTGACTACCTGCAAACTTTCCTCTGTAGTAGTTGACCTCTTCATCTTTCTATAACAAAAGACAAACTCAGTCACTACTTAAAAATGAATATTCTATTCAGACCACCATCTTAGTTCAAAATTTTATCCATTGGATTGGATTTCAAGGGCACATAGAATAATTCTCAAATTCTATAATAATACCATTTCTGAAAACAAAGGTTCTGGCTTGCCAATCTTCTAACCAGTAGGTACAATGTTCCAAGGCTTCCCAGCCTGTTCGACATCACCTTTTTCATCACAAAGAGACAATGTTTCACATGGCATATTGAGCTGCCCCAGCACCTGTGAAAAAAAGCTTAAGTCACAAACCTCACTCAATAACAGAATAAGCTCTATGGTAATTAAAATTAAATGATGCTTAAAGGTGCCTAAAGGCTAAAACCCACCATGACAATAAAATATTCAACAAATAACAGATATTATCTAAAGTTACCAAAAAATCACAAACACCTGGCAATTTCCAAACTTCAGCAGGGTTCAGTACCTACCTTGTGAGAAAAGGAAGGCATAAAAGGTTCCAATAAAGTTTCCAAGAGATGTACAAGGCCAATTGAAGTTTTCACTACAATGGCACATGCAGCTGGGTCTTCCTTATAAAGCTTCCAAAATTGACTATCCTATATATTGTAACCATAGCCTGTGTCTTAGCTTTAATTGCATTACTAAATCCCAATGACCAAATGAAAAGAAAAATGTAACCCGATATTCAAAATGAATTGGGGAAAACTTAATTAAAATTTCAAAATGCACAGGCATGAGGAGCATTATCTCGAAACTTTTAAGGAAACTTTGAAATTTATTCAAACACACAAGATTGCAATCTAATAACTTGATATAATCATTAATAGCCACATAAGAATTACATAATGGTTTACACTAACCTTCAACAAGCCAAAGCGTGAAAGCTTACGTCCTGTACACCTTTTTATGTCACACTGTCCAAAGTCCTGCAACCAAGTCCATGTTATCAAAAACGTTGGCGCTATTAGTATATCAAATAACTAATAAAACAGTTAGCTTATCAAAATTATTATATAGATAAAACATGAACCAAACATACCCACATTGCAAGTTGAATTGGCAAACCCTGAGTAACTTCTTGTCCACCATCTTCTATAAGATTCAATAGAAACTCATTAGATTTAAATCTTAAAGATTTTAAGGAAACCAAGGAAACATTAGTAACCCAACTTAACATTATGACACACCATACATCCCATCTGTGCAAGATAAGGAAAACTTGTATAACTAAATCAACACTAACACAATAGAATCAATACTGACCTGAAGGCTTTGCAAGAAAACTCAAAGAACGATGAATAAATTTGCCTAATTTTTTTAGCAATTCACTATTTTGTTTTGCTTGCAGATCTACCCATGTGAAGAGTGTGTCTGACACCTGGAATTCGATAATAAGTAATCAGAATGTTTAGTTATAACAAACCTGTTTATCATTTAAACTGGATAGTATTGTTCACCACACATAAAAACATCAATCCATTATATCAAATTATATGCAATTTCAGATGCATGATGATAACAGAACAAATAAAATGAAGAGACTGTAGTTTATAAATTGCACGTCATCACAAAATTCCATCCACATCATCATTGATATTCAGTAGAAAGACCTGAAAATTTGAACTTCACATTCTTGGGGAATTAATACCATGGCAGGAAGACTCACATAACTATGTCAAAATGTCGAGGTCATAACACAAAATACAAAAATATTCACAGAGATATTATGACCATGTTTCCTTTTCCTTGCAATTTTTTATACTACTAGGGAATTCGCCATAAATTAGGTAGGCTCTGAGTGGCACAATTTTCAACTCGAAAACATATCTTTGTTGTCTAAACTTTTAACACCCACACCCCCACAAAGGGCAACAATGTGGCACAATTTTGCAGCAGGGATGCTAGCAAGTATTTTAACATTCTGCTACAATTCTTCTTCATTTTTTCTTGTGCTAAATCCTTTGTTTCCTCTTCAATTATCATAATGCATATTGAAATGGCCTGGATATTTAATAGATATAGTAATTGAGGACAAATGATAGCATAAAGGTTCAAACTTGAACATTTCTAAAGAGAATAGTTACCATATCAAAAGAGTTTGGCAAAGGTCTAATCTAGAGTTCAAATAATTTACTTTTATGGCACCTGGTAAATACGTTGAATAACTTAGTCCATGGTATTCACCATATAACAGCATTCACACATTATGGTCTAAAATGCAATATGCATTGGGAAACTATATAGAAGTTAAAAGGAAACTGCATCCAAATAAAAATCTAGAGGAAACAATACCTTATATCTGCCTGACAGAGATGTAGCTTCAATGAGGTTCGGAAGGGTAATAAATAATGTGTAGCAACTTTCACCCTCTCTACAAGGTAATTGATCCACTAGCTGCCCAACAATATCTTTGATGGGGAGATATCATTCCCATTAGTTTGCTCCATTGATCCAGAAAAACTAGAACTGTGTTCCAGCAGAGAATGGCTGTCAAAACTTTTCGAGCTTGAACATTTGCAAGTGAAATAGAAGATGCATCTCATCATGGCATCAATAAGCACCACAAAAGTATACATGATGACCAACAGAGGACCTTCCCAGATCCTGGAATACACATCACCATAATTCAAAGACTTCACTCTATGTTCATAGAGGCTCTCCACAAAAGCAGTCCCAATAGATGTTCCCAGGAATATCATGAGACCCACTTGGGTCCTCCCTTTAATTAAATACATGGATCTAAACAATGCTGCCAAGCCCCGGCAATCTTCGAAGATGGAGATCACATTGGCCAAATTGCAGATAATCAAAGTGTGTGCAAACAGCACAGAAAAAATTACGCCTAAGCCAAACACATCATAGATAGCACAACTTGAACAAAACCCCATGTAAACCACCACATTCATGAGAATCACAAGCAGAAGGAGAAAAGTAGCAATGCATCCGACAATGGCGATACATACCCAGAAATAAGTCAGTATGACATGTTTCCAGATCCTGTGAATCATGGTAAGAATCTTTGCAATTGTAAGTTTCTTGCCTGCATACGATCCAGCCACGGAATGCACCATTGCAGCTTTTGCAAATAGCCAAAGGGTAACCAAGAAAGGGAAGCAGAAAGTCAATGAAAGAACACTCTCAGATAATTTTCGGCACACGAGTTTAGTAAGATGGCTCTTAGNATGCAGAAGGTCCACCATTAGAGAGATATTTTCCGGTTCTGTGAGGCTTGTTTTTCCTTCTGAATCCAAAGGAATCCTAACTAGAATACCAATGGCTTCAGTCCCAACTGCATGAGAAGTGAAGGGACACAACAGAGACGACAGCAACATCACCCCTCCTTCATCCACTATACTCTTTCTTGCAGATTCATCTGTTTGTGCAATCAACCTAAGTGCACACAAAGCCTTTATTCTAGTCTTCCCTTTAGCCTTCCTGAGCTTCTCCAGAAGCTCCTTCACTCTCTCCTGAACATTTTCGGCCTGTTTTTTCTGCATCATATATCTGTGTGAGAACCACTTGTATATGAGATGGGAGAGGGTTGTGTTTGGAGTAAGAGAGACATCCCAGAGCTCCTGCATAGTTGTCGGACAGATGTAATGATGCCCTATTGAAAACCACTGCAAAATANCACTGCAATTACAAGGAATCCTGTGGAATTGAAGCGGAGGATTCTGATGGTTTCTCTCAAGATCTCCAATGCACTCAGAGAGTTGAAGAGAGTTAACAACAGGGTTACAACTGCTCTGTATGACAAGAAGCAATTTTGCTGCTATNCCTATACAAAGGGTAACAGGATCATGCATAGGTTCCAGAGAAATGGGGCAAATGAACACGGAGGGCACATCAGAGCAATCCAGCTCTTCAATCATCTGTTTCAACGGAATCCCATCCTTCTTCCCATTGATCTTGTGATCAAAACCCAAATCATGGAGGTTCTTGCTGCGTGGGAAATGGACAAAACGTGTTAAGTCTATCCAATGACCTTTGGATAACAACCAGGAAAAAGGAGCATGAGGGTAAGAATATTGCTACCTTTGTCTTCCGCTTACTACAAAAACTTGAATACTTCATGATCAGTTGATCTCCCCGCCTTGTTCCATCAGACAGAAAGGAAACCGCTCGCATATTGCACAGCTTTGGAATGATAGGAGATCCATATTGCTTGGAAAAGGAAAGAACATCGAGCATCCTTCTCCCTCAAGTGATTAATCTCTTCTCCACCTGTTCCCGCTAATTTGGACATTGTAAAGATTTTAAAGGATCTGTCGCTTAAGCGACACTTAGCACCTTCTTCTTATAATTGACCAATTAAGTTTATTTATTTAAATGATTGACCAATTTGAATCGTCGTCGCTTAAGCGACACTTATGAGGACATCCGTTGCTTAAGCGACGCTTATGAGCCTATTCGTCGCTTAAGCTACGCTTATGACCAAAATTTAAAAAAAAAAATCTAACTTTCTGATTTTTGGTAGGTTTAAAAGAAAAAATCCACACGCCGTCGGAAGTAACCGTCGGATTTTGGATCGAAATGTAGTAGTGCTTGTCGTCGATTGTTGTACCGGCACTCATATCGTCAGCCTTCGTATCGTTTCCCGTTCTGGTCATCAGTGTTATTTTGCTCATTGCTTTGCGCCACTGCATTCGTCTAGTATACTGCCTGATAGTTCTGTCTGTTTTTCAGGTTTAATTGATAGTCGGTCGTATTGTGACTTTTTGTCTCACAGATGGCGCACCAGGAAGCTTTTTTGTTCTTCATGTTAAACAGACATTCTTTCGTAGAATGATCTCTGGCCTCGTGGAAAATGTCACAAAATACTTTAGTTTGCACAAAGAGGATGTCTTGTCGACTGTATTTGTGTCGACAATTATCTTTCGAGTGTCCGGCCGTCGAACATTTAGTACACCATATTTCTTGATTTTTGAGGGTCATTTCTTTCAAGGACTTCTGCACATTCTCCAGCTGTTCTTCTAGCCTGTGGTTCGTTGGATAGGTAGGTATGTCTTCATCCATTTCCACCTGCAGAGCTTTGGTCAGCGCATCTTCATATGTCTTGAACGTTTCTAGACGGATGTGTCGGCATACTTTTTTTGATAATCTTGCAAGGAACCATTGAATTAGCAATTGCTCATCAATAACATAATCTAATTGGCTCAATAGGTCCTTCCAGCATTTTTCATAGTCGCGGATTGTCTCCCCTGGCTTTTGCTGCGTTGTCTTGAGCTTTTTGGCAGCCAGGTGCTTAGCATCTGGGGTCTTGAAAAAGGATAAGAACTGTGCTTTAATCTCAGCTTTCGTTGCTCTGGGTTTCCTTTCCGAAAAGTTCATGTACCAAGTCAGGGCCCTTTTCCGTAAGGCTCCTGTGAACTGATCCATCTGTCGGTCTTCATCCTTCACCTGGTTTTCATCCCAGATCGACTCACAAACGAACCAATGTCGTCTGGGGTCTTCATCCCCCTCGTAGAGAGGAATGTGAGCTGTTCCATGACCCATGTCTGAGTCACTTTCACTGCTCTCAGAAGTTGGCGGGTTCGGAGGCGTGGGTGGTGGTGAAAGTGGTGGGATTTTTGATGTAGTCGCTCCTGCAGAATTTTGGTCGACGGAACTGGTACCTCCATCGGTGGTCGATTTGTCTTTGACGTACAGTGGGTTGTTGTGGATTTCTACTGTCGATGGTCCACTGAAACTTTGTGTGCACAGGTCTGCGTGTTCAATTTCTTCAAAAGCTGTATTTGGTGGGTGGGGGGGGTGCTCCTTCATGTGTCGGTAAGAGCAAGTGGATACTTCAGAGGGAGGGTGCCGCTTGAATCGTCACCCAGTTCCCTTCGAATGGTCGGCGTATGACAAGATGTCGTCCGGTGTACGTATCGTCACCTAGTCGACTCCAAATACTATAGTCACCAACTCTTAGTCGGAGGTTGTCTTCGACAATAGTCTGTATTCTGGTATGTGGATTTAATGGGAAAAGGGTCGTTCCTTCACTGGGAGCTATTAATTGGAGAGCTTCTAGCTGATCTATCCATACTTCTTCCTCCATAGGGGACACCTCTTGTTCTACGCCCTCTTCCTGTCGGTCATGACCCGACTCTGGTGGATTCTCTTCACGGTCATTCTCCCTAGGGTTTTGTTCTCTGTGCAGCCCGTCGGCTCTGTCGCGTCTTGCTTCCCTTCTCTGCTATCTTTCATCCCTTTCTTGTTTCTGAATGTCCGACATACTTACGTACAATACTATTTTCTTCAAGTCTTCTACGGTCGAATTTTCATCACTGGTGACGTCTATCCTCCTGAGGTCAACTAGGATCCACTATACTCTACCTCCGACATAAGACCAGCTACCCCCCCATAGCCTACCTGATGCTTTTTAGAAATCCCGAATAGTTCGAATCACTTGCTCAGGAAGTATTCCCACTCCCTTTCTGCAATAAATTTCTCCCACTTCCTCTGCTTTTCCGCCTAGTTGGTGTTTGGTGGCTATTCGCACAGTGGCGGTCTAGGTTCGACGATGTGTCCTGCTCCGTTCTCTATCAATAATTTGAACAGCAAGGTCTGCAAGGAGCACAAGAATTGTTCGGTGAAATCTGTGTAGAATTTCGCTTTGACAATTTCTACCGACGTTCGGTCTTCAACTGCTTGTTCCTCACAGAAGTCGTCGACAATTTTATCAAACCACTCCGACATATTTGTTCGTCCCCCTCGGAACAATTTATCTAGTAACTGCTGTTCTTTAGTCGCATCCGGTCTTCTCATCCAGAAGCTACTTCAACAATTGTGGTACAGACTCGATGAATTTTTCATGTGTCTCTGTGAAAAATCTGGCTCTAGCTTCAGCGACTGTTAATCAGTTCCATCTTGCGTAATTTTGCAAGTAGTTCGCAACTTTACAGTCCCACCAGTCCTTGATCTCCCGATCTGGTATCATATGTGAGCATATATTTTAGACATGTACTACCGACAACAGAACCAATGTTGTAATCTCACAGATCACTTAAGGTTACCAATAATACATACTAAAACATAACTATAAATTAGATACAAGAGATAAGAACAGATAGGGAAACAGATTATATTAATGTAGTGAGTTCATACAAGGCAGAGAATTGAACTGAGTTCTTGCTTGGCTCAACAGCCTAATATATACAAGTTACAAATAGTTACAAAATAATTACCTGTCGGTTCGGTGAACCGACACGACTATTAGTTAGCCGACTAATCTTTCTAGTTAGTCGACCGACCGACTTAGTCAGCTGATCAACTAAGTCGGCCCATCGACTTTGTCGACTGATTGACTAAGTCGGTCTTTGTCCAAGTCGACTTCGTCCAAGTCGACTTCGTCGACTTGCTCCTTCTACAAAATATGAAAAGATTGTCGAGTGAATTTTTTCTTCCACACTTGTAAAAGTATTTGAAAGTTTGTCCTTCTGATGGTAGTTTACCCCTTTTTCGATTTGGTTGGACCATTTATGAAAAATGCATGCTCTAGTCAAATCATTGATTAAAATAGTTCTCCTGGATATTTTTTACTCTTTTTCATGCCTTGGGGACTTAACTTACAAAACAGAACTTTTTCAAAGTCTTCTTTAAAACATCCAGACTCTCTAAACATGAACAACACCAAGTTTTCTTTAACTGGACTCTGCAAATTAAACATTGAAATACCCTCTCTGTGAACGAACCGCTCCTTTCTCAGGTTCATAAAGCATGTGATATTGGACTCGTCCAAAGGACAGGATATATCGAGCATTTGTTACCATTTTCCAACATGTTAAAAAACAAAAAGGAACTCATCAATCCTAATGGATAAATTAAGGGAATGTGATATCAATTTATATTTTTTATTAATGAAATATTTTTAGTCACTTTTGAACATGATACATGTCTACATTTCATTCAAATAGTTGGGTATTTAGGTTGTCTCTGAGTCGATCCAGTTTCATGATTCGTGTCACTCCTTTTATTCACTTTAAAGAATGAATAGTCTTTCATCTCATTATGTCTTGATATCTTCCTTGTCAAGTCCACACTTTGAAGTCTTCGGCTATGCCGTTCAATGTTCAAGGAAAAGTTGTGTTTCATTATTACTCTCTGCAATTCAACCTACATCTATTTTTTGTTGGTTACTTTTGATTCTGCCTTGTAGTTACTTCATACGAAAAATAATTTTGTGTCGTTTATGTGGGATTCATCATAGCTCTCCTTCGAGAAGACTATTCCTATAGACATCAGCACATCTTCTAGGAACTAGTATTAGAAACATATTAGTACCTTGAGATCTGAATTCCTTAATGGCATGTTTCCCCACTTTAGCCAATAGGATTTCATTATTGGACTTTGATAAAAATATTACTCCAAGTGTTTGAAATCAATTTATCTATTCACATTTTAAGGAATGTACTAGGGTACCTTAGGAATATTGACATTAATGGGGATTTCCCTCATGCACATAAAAGGTTCACATCATTGACCAGTAATCAAGCAGTTTCTACCACGTTTGACTTCAATAAATCTATTCACATGGATAGAATCCTACTTTATTGGGAACAAGATGAAGACACTATGTGTTCATTGGGATTTCGTTTGTTTTGTTTTCCTTCCCCCAAGTTGTGATGGAGTGTTTTGTATGAGTTATTGCATGGATCTACATTGTATGTTGGTGGTTGTGCTTAGATTTGTGTTAGTATGGCATAGATCTACATTGTATGCATCATATCTATGTTTGAGTTTGAGTATTGTTCGCATGGATCTATGTTGGATTTCAATAGTCATGAATTTTTGTATCTCACATGGAGATGTATTGTATTGGTCAAAAGTGATGTTGTGAGTCATTTAAGGATTATATAAAAGTGTAAAGTACTGCATAATTATCTTTCTTGTTGACAAATTATGACTATTGAATCTTTTCCTCAAAGTCATAATCTCTCCTACCAAAGTATTTTTCCCATCATTTCCCTCTAGCCTCATACTTTCGACGGAGTTTTGTTACACCTAAATCTCATCATCACCATGTTCATGAGATAGGTACCTCAGTGTTTTCTCCAATCCCTCAGAGTATGAATGGTTAAAATGAGTGGAAGAATATTTGATCCTTCTGTTTTTCCATAATTTGAGACACCACCACACCTTGCACATTGATAAGAGGCATTACCAAGACAACAAATCACCTTGGACACTAGAAAAGTGTGTTGCTGCCACTATTTCAATTCATGCAACATATTTTATCCACTTAACAATTCTCCTTTCCTTCCATCAAAGTGCGGTTCCCTCCACAAAAATGAAAAAAAGAGAATATCTCAAGAAGTTTATAGAAGAAACCCTCGTGGAAACTCATCCTAGCTAATATACATGGGTGGAACTCAAATTCATCCATCTTTGGGATGATCCCTTAACCTTCTCCCTAAAATATTTAGCCTACTCTATCCCCTGTAGACTTTCAATATACCTTCACCCCTCATATTTGAAGGGGGAAGAAAGGAGTGAGAGCACCCAAATGCTGGACAAATAGTTTTAGACTTTTTAATACATTGAATCTAACTGAGACTTAGGGGAAAAGTGTTCATTAGGAATTCTTCTCAACATCAAGGATTGGTTGTAATTCTTTCCCTTTTAATTTAATGAAAATATGTTATCTCTTTCCCATAGATGATTGCACACATTATGTTATATTATCTATTTTTTTCTCCTTGATTATTAACATAGGATCATCATATAATATTATTGCTTTCACTTTGTTTGATTTTTTTGGTGTCTACTTGCAGGTATCCTCTTCTACACAAGATGGATCATAGAGAACATTCAAGAGACAATGCCAATCTTCATATGAGGTTTGAAATCTAAATATTCAAGTTATTTGATGTACTAGGGGAAGATTTCATATTTTTTGTTTGTTCTTGTTCTAGATATATACCATTTAGACTAGGGAAATAGTCTATGTCTATATAGATTGAATAATTTCCATGAAACATCGGGTGGTTTTTAGAAAATGCCCTAAACATTTTAGCTCCCAGGACTTTTATGGGGGGGTTTATAAAAATACCTAAAGGTGTTTTTAAAGGAATTTTTTATACCCAACCCCCCCCCCCCCTCCCCCCAAAGTCACAAGAATTAGACTTATGGGGAAAATAGTTTTCAAACCACCCCCAAAATTTCAATTCTCATTACTTTTGGATTTTGGAGGGGTTTTTTAAAAGGCCCCCCTAAAGATATTTTCAAGGATGTTTATAGAAAAACCCCTCCAAAATTCTTGAGAATTGAAATCTTGGTGGCGATTTGTAAAACCTCGCTTGCAATTTTTAAATTCTCATGATGTTTATATGTGCTTTTAGAAAGAACACCCCTAAATATATGTTTCAAGGAAATTTTCTAAAAAAAACGTAAAAGTCAAGGGAATTTTTTAATTTTCACGACTAAAAATTTCATCTGGAAGTTTAATTTTCATGAATTTTGGAGGGGGGTTAGAAGGAATGCCATTAAATATATTTTTCAATCATGTTCTCAATATCCATCCTCTCTAATAGTACTTTAATTTACCACTAATTACCCTATAATTGAACCCTAATTAACGTCATAATTGACCCCTAGTTACCCCCAGTTAACTATTAATTACACCTAAATGACCCCTACTTGACCCGTAAATAATCCATGCTTACCATTAATTATCCCTTGATAACTATAAATGGTCCCTACTCTTTTAGAAGAAAAAACTCATGGAGAAACCCAAGGGATTCTTCTACACATTCATAGATGGAATATTCCCTAGTAAACCCATCGATGTAGACTAGTGTGCCTCACACATAAGGAATCAAAATGGGTGCATGCTACCATTAACCTAAATAAATACACAACATCATGAGAAACCTTGGTTTAGCTAATCCCTTGGGATTAAATGGCCCCTACTTACCCATAATTGACCCATAATTACCCCTTCTTAACCCATAATTGAACCCTAATTACCACTAGTTACCTTCTAATTGACCCCTTATTCACCCCTAATTACCACAACTCATTAAAAAATAATTATCCCTGAATGACCCTTGATTACCCATAATTGACCATCAATTACCTTGAAATGATCACTTATCAACCTTTAATTATCCTCCATTTACCCATAATTACCATAAATTACCCACAACTTTGCGCAAGGCCTAAGTCCATCACATAGGCCTTACAGATGGAATATTTTGTCTTATGAGTTTGATCTGGTGGCCCTTTTGGGATGTATAAAACCATGAATTATAATTTTTTACTACCAGGTCATGGTTCGGGATTAACCTCTAGGGACTTAGTTCATATAGTTTCCTTCAGGTCTCATGGGTCATGTGTAGCACCCCAAACAACCACACATTCCCTACATAATA
This sequence comes from Pseudotsuga menziesii, assembly GCA_001517045.1. NCBI lineage: Eukaryota > Viridiplantae > Streptophyta > Pinopsida > Pinales > Pinaceae > Pseudotsuga > Pseudotsuga menziesii. Next base: position 323,920 of record LPNX010046832.1, read on the forward strand.
AATACTTAGCATGAGTGAGATATGTTCATCATTTTGAGAATTAACATACTAAGGATGGTTCTTTATGCCCATTCCATTATGCAGAGATAAAAGGCAAGGAACTAGGCCATAGCATATATGTCTATGGGGCTCACATGCCATGTTTTGTCACTTCATGCATCACGCATGTAAATAATACATAATATTTGGCCTCCAAGTTTGATATGATGGTGATTTCAAGTGTTGGAAGGAATGATGTGTCTCTTGAGGATAAGGGCATAGTTTGGTGCAAAATCCTAGGTTCTAAATCCATGTAATCTATCACTAAGCCTTATATGGCATGTGTCAGGCCTTAAGCCACAACATAGGTAATGCATAGGAAATCTTTGGCATGCGAATAAGATGTGGTATAAAATTTAAAGGTTTAGTACAAAAATGATGGTTCCCATAACCCATGCCATGTTCTATGGTGAATATCCGGATTTTTAGTCCATAACATGATGCTTCTAGGTTCTACATAGGCCATCCATGAGTCCCTAGCCCATCCTTTCCTAGTGACATGGATATGGTGGTAATTTTGAGGTTTGTCACATAATGGATGCTTCTTGGTCACTAATCCATGGTTTGATATAAAAACCCATGTTGTTGGGATACAATATTTGTCTATGGGGCTCATGTTATTTGCACAGTAACCCATATGATGGCATGGGGCCCTTGTAGGGAATCCTTAGCCTACATATGAGTTATTTACAACACGTTGAGGAGGGGAAAAATAGGAATGGATGATGAGAACCATTCCATGGTATAATGAAAAAGTTATAACATTAAATTGTAGCATTTTACTATGCATCTCATGGTCCATGTGTGTGGTACCAAACCACCATATTGGTGGGGAATGTTTGGCCTAGAAATGAGATATGGTGCTCATTTTGAAGTTTAGAACTCTAGACATGGTTCTTAGTGCCTATGATGTTGATAAATGCCAAAATTTATGGTATTATACCATAAAATATGTCTATGGGGATTGGAAGACATCCGTGTGTCCCTTAAACACTACAAAGGTCCCGCAAAGGGAATATTTGTCATGTGATCATGATATGATGTCCATTTAGAGTTTGGCACATTGAGTATGGTTATCATGAATTTAGACAGAGTCCAAGGTCAACATATAGAGTAAAGTGATGATAGAATTTAGTAACCTAACAATGAATAACATGATGATAGACAGAATTTGGTAACTTAATACTCAATAAAGTGATGATATAATTTATTAACCTAATATTGAATAAAGTTATGATAGAATTTAGTAACCTAATATGTAATAAAGTGATGATATAATTTAGTAACATCCTAACACCTTTGATCTAGGTCTTGTTCTAATCATCTATTTTGTAAATATTTACAAGAGGATTGAACACATTCAACCCAAATCTATTAATGAGATGTATAATACCCCTCACATAAACTTTAATCCCATGAACATGCTTAGATTTTTAAGGAGTATGGTTCAATCCATTGAGATTATTTTGGTAAATCTAAGGTGTACCAATGGTGTCCTTGGTGTTTTTGAATCAATGTTCTTCATCGTGTTATCCCTTCTATGATACTTCTGCATGAATGGAAGGTTGCATAATAACAACAAAGCCTTCATCACAAATTTGAGATCTTCCAAAAATTGTTCAATTATGGGGGGATTAGTTGCTTTTAACCATTAGCTTTATTAGCAATTTTTAAATCAAGTTATGCATATTTATGTAAGTATTTATCATGATTAACTATCATCTTGTTCATAAAGTTATGCATGCTATGGCTAATTTCGTTCTTTTAGGAAATACTTTTCTTACATAATGTGACATCACCTTTCACTTACACACACCCCCACACACATTTCATGCTTAAAGAAGGTAATATGAGACAAAATCCCAATTCAAACTATCTTGTTGGATCTTGATGAAGAAGGAAAAGTCATAATGGACCCTGAAAAAATCACTCAAACAAGGACCAAACAACTACACAATAAGGCTATTACTAAGTACCTATCAAGTGAAATAACTTACCAAATGAATATTTGACACGGGAAGATGAGTATTTCATACATAAATATCCAGAGTTAATCAAGCATTGAGGACAACAATTGTCTAAACATAGATAAATCCCCAACACCAGTTCCATTAACCACTACTTTAGCTAAGCACTTAGGCTTAAATGGCCCCTACTTACCAATAATTGACACATAAGTACCATTCATTACCCTTGGTTAACCCTTAATTGACCTGTAATTACCTCTAATTAACCCCTAATTATACCATAATTGTCCACTTATTAACCCCTCATTACCACTAACTACCTAATAATTAGCCCTAAATGACCCTTAACTACCCATAATACAACAAATTACCACTAAATTACCACTAATTAAGCCCTAATTAACCTTTATTTACCCATACTTACCCATATATGGCCCCTAACTATGCGTAAGGATCGATTCCATCAAATAGGCCTTATTGAGGGAACTTTTGGCTTGTGAGTGGCATATGGTGGCCAATTTGGGATGTATAACACCATGAAGGGTTTTTTATGACTAGTCCATATTTTTAGATTAACATCTAGACCCTAGGTTCATACGACTTCTTCTAGGTCCCATGGGTCATGTAGTGCCACAAAAAACTACGTATGGCTTGTATAGGAAATAATTAAACATATGAGTGAGATATGTTCATATTTTTTACAATTAACATACCAAGGATGGTTCTCAATTCCCATGCCATGGCTTAGGGATAAAAGAAGAGGAACTAGGCCATAACATATATTTTGAGGGACGCCACATGCCATATTTTGGTGCTTGGGTCATTACACATGTTGTTAATATATCACCTTTGGCCTACGAGTTCGGTATGGTGGTTGTTAATGCAAAAAATTGCTCACCAAGATATGCATGGTCTAAACCACATATATACATCATTTTCCTACCATATTTCCCTTATTTTTCACCTTCACAACTATGCTTTACTCTTATTCTCTCTCAAAAATCCCCAAAAACACCAAAAAGGGCCTAAAAACTCACAAAACAGCTAAAAAAACCCAAAAAGGGATAAAAACCCAAAACAGGGCTTAAAACCCTAAATAGGGTTCCAAAACCCTAAAAGAGAGAAAAGGCCAAAAAATCAAAAAACATATTATAAAAGTAATGTGAAGGTCTCTATCAACATATTCTTATTCCTTTTTTCCATTATTCGATTATGTGAGTATGGTGAGAAACCATTATTCTCAAAGTATTCGCACCATTTTTTCTATCTTTCCATAGCCCTACCATACCCCATTCGGTATGTTGAGAAATTCTCCGTACCAACTAGCCTATGGAGAGGCGGTCCATTTTCGAGTTCTGTAACGATGGCCTATTTTCAAGAGAAAGAAGGTATATTTGTCATGTATTTTATTTGATTTAGTTTAGTTGTATTTGTTTATGGATTTCATTTTACTAATATTGTTTATTGCTGTAGCTTTCTTCCATGAACTCTACCCTACTATCCCATTGATAGATGGGAGGTTCTTTTGCATGTAGCATGGGTGAAAACCCCGCTACACTGGTGATTTAAAGGTTTTAAATACTTGATATGTTTCTTGGGGATAAGGGGATAATTTGGTGCAACCTACTAGGTTATAATCTATGGAATCTATTTCTAACCCTTACATGTCATGCATGGGGCCGTAATACATAACATAGGACATGCATCGAAAATATATGGAATGTGAGTAAGGTGTTATGTGTCATTTGAAGTTAGGTTTAATACACCAAGGATGGTTCTCACAACCCAATTCATGGCCCAGGGTGATGATCCATATTTTTAGTCCATAACATGTGGCTTTCGGGTTATACATAGGCCATCCATGAGGATCTAGCCCCTCTCTTCCCTATGACATGGATATGGTGGCCACTTTCAATTTTGTCACATTATGAAAACATCTTTGTCATTAATCCATCATTTGATACCAAAACCCATGTTGTTGGGATAAAACATGTGTTAATGGGGCTTGTGTTCTTTGCATAATAACCCATGTCATTGCATAGGGCCTCTGTAAGAAATCCTTAGCCTACATGTGATATATAACCACCACATTAAGGAGGGTAACACTAGGGATGGATCTTGAGGACCATTCCACGGTATAAGGAAATAGGACCTTATGTTGTCATGGTCCTTGCGTAGGTCCCTACACATAATTACTTTACCTTACAAGTGAGATATGGTGGCCATTTTAATATGTGTAAGATTGATAAGGATGATTATTATGGCCTATATCATGGCCCACGAACTAGACTTATGGTATTATTCCATATTAATATTCTATGGGGTTGATGGCCCATGCATGTTAACCTAGACTACCCCATAAGAACTATGCATTGAATCTCTAGCCTACATGTAACAATGTGGCTCATGAGTGATGCGTCGTAAGGCCTTGAGACAACACATAATCTATATGGAGGGAATATTCTTTCAACTACAAGTGGTAAATTTTATATTTTGAGATTTATAACATTGATAATGGATCTCTTGGCCCACACCATTGTATATGGTTTAAATTTGTGCCCCAATTTCACACCGTTTGTTTATGGGGTCGTGGACCATCACATAACATGGATCTGCATAGAAAATATTTATTCTACATTTGAGATATGGTCAACATTTTGAAAAATTGTGCATCGAGGACAGTTCTTGATGCATGACTTAAAATATAGTGAAAACTATGGTCTTAGGCTGTAACATTTTCCTCTAAATATGATGCTGCATATGTGGGGTCCTAAATTACCACCACAAGTCCTCCACAAGGAATCTTTGGAATGTAAGTTGGATATGGGCATGGCAATTTTGAGGTTTATAAGAACATGGATGGCTATATATGATACCAAAGTAAAGGTTTCATGAGCCATAATTTGTGGGGTCCTTAGCCACTACATATGCCTTATAAATTGTAACTTTCTGACATGAGTAGGATATGGTGTCCATTTAAAGTTTGTTACACCAAGTCAAGTTCAATGCCAAAAATGTAGGTTGTTTGGTAAAAAAATTAGTGTACTATAATGCTCTTCATGGGCACCAAGAATGGTTCTCATGGCCTGACCTATCATTCATGGAAAAAAATTAGGGCCTTGTTGATGACGATGATTATGATGAGGATTAAATTTCTATTTTGATTAGGGTTTGGTTAAGGGGTTAGGGAATTTTGGAATAGGAGGTTTATTAGGTGTTAGGGTTATGGTTTAATGACTGCTATGGTCACTATGGTCAATATGCCCACATTAGGGGGTTAGGTAGTTGCGGGGGGCGGGGGGGCTAAAAAACCACCTCCAGATATCATTAGGGTTGGGATTTTCTTTACCTACCTTGATAGTCATCGATAGAAGGTTCTACATAAATCAATTCTTAGGTTTTCACGTTATAATGTATGCATTGTGAAAAATAAATATTCACTATGGTCACACTATGGTCACCTTAATCAACAATTAAGGGTTTTAGGGGTTAGGGCTTAGTTCGTTAATGGGTTAGGGGATTTGGGATTAGGGGGGTTATGAGGATTTAGGGTTATATTTCAATGGGGTTATGGTCACAATGGCCATTAAGGTCACATTACAGGGGTTATAAGTTCAATGTATAAAGAGGTTTAGGTTTAAGGGGTTAATGGACTAGTTATTAGGGGTTTTAGTGATTACGAGTCTTATTGTCACGTTATGTCATATGAATGTGTTACATAATATACATAGTCACTATTGTCACCATGGTCACATTTAGTGGTTAGGGTCCTTAGGCATTAGGGAAGTCAAGCTTTAGGGTTTAGTGCATTAATAAATTAGGGGATATGGGTTTACGGGGATCATAAAGAGATATGATTAGGTTTTAATGGATTATGGTCACTATGGCCACTATGGTCACATTTAATGGTTAGGGGACTTAAGGATTAGGGTTTAATGGGTTAAGTGGTTACAAGATTTGGATTTATGGGGTTTATAAGAAGTTAAAGTTTATCATTTTCATATCCATAATCATCATCATCATCTTTGTCATTGTCATCGCCATCGCCGTCCTCATTGTCATCATTATCATCATTGTCATTCTTTTCATAATCATTTGGAGATATAATATGCATTTGTTTGTAGCTATACCCATAAAAATAAGTAAGGCCTTAATTTTGTCCATATTGTTACACCCATTTCTGTGCTATCGAGTGAAGGTAGAGTGATGATCCTTGGTCAAGTAGATGAATTCCCTGCACTTTATATATGTACAAAGTCCCCATGAAAGATTTGTTAAGGAAACCCTATGGAAATGTTTTTTCAATTTATGAATTCCCAACCTGCATTGGTATATTTATTCTCAAAACGTTGATAATTCCATCATATGCATGCTAAATATTATAGAAAACTTGCAAGGGATAAGTGAATCGGTATTAGAATATCATTTTGGTCCTAGTTATTCATAGTGTCTAGAAAATTCTAAGAGGATCAATATTGTGTTTAGCAACCACTTTTTCCTCCAACTAGGTTCTGTGATATTCTCCAATTGAGTTTCCTTCCCAAACCCCCCCTCCACCAGTCAATGAATTTGATGTTTCCTAGGCCCTCTTCAGTATCAACATCTAACTAGAAACTATTTTATTTCCTTTGATTTACTCTTACAGAGAGGAGACACACGACTACATTTCCATGTGCATCTCATTAAACCATCCCATGTGATTACTTTGTTTTATAGGTCCACCCACATAAATATTATGGTCTTCAAGAATGATTTTCAAACTTTGACCACCGCCAATTTTGCTCAATCTCTAAATTGTTTAAAAACATGGCAGTATGCCAAAAAAAAACTATGTAGCATCCATTAGTAGGGTTTTTAAAGCACTCCAATATATATTCTTCAAATCTAATTTTTTTAAATTATAAGAGATATATTGACCCAATCTATTCCATGTGCCAGTTAAAGCTCCTCCAACAACACAATGTCAACAACATATTTCCATTATTCCCTTAAATAGTTGCAGGAATTTACCTTGATCAACCTCAACCTCCACCTAGATTCACATGCATCTATTTTCCTCACATGACACATTTGAAAGCTCAAAGATGATGCATTCGAAACCCAAGCCACTGCTAGGTTACTTTCTCCCACGCCCTAAAGATTTTTGTTCTTTATGAGGATGGAATCACCCTTATTAGAGTTTAATTAATTTGAAATTGAGCTGGTTTTATTTTCCTCGAATCCATGGTTTAAAGGTCCTCCCGTTCTGAATAAAAAATGTGGAGTCCCATATACTTATAAATTTTGTTTAAAATGTTGGGAATTGAAGATTAGTTATCTACATTGAACATCTCAGGTTGTGAAGAGAATTCAAATAATAAACATGTATGGTTGGGGCATTGCAAATTGGCCATTCTGGATGAGGTTAAATATGTCACTGCACAGTGTGAAGGTGATCCCAAATTCAATGAAGTTGTGTATGCAAGCTTCAAAGCTTTAATAGGATGATGCAAAAAACATATGAGTTTTTAGGAAGGGGATATACCATATTCTTAACATGGTGAAGATTTGGAAGGATATGGTGAAGTTGTATAGTGAGGAGGATGTTGATATTTTAATTCATAGGGGAAGCGGTGTGCTTCACATTGTATGTTGAGTTGTGCTTGCATTGGAAACAATTGAAACATATGATGAGGAAAAGAAGAATTTTCAATAAGGGAGAAGCATTCCAAGGGATCTTGGGTTGAAGTGGATTAACCCTAAAGTTACTTATATTATATTAGTCTCATAGGAGTTATCTATTATTTCTCCTAATGATGAACAGATTGTGGCGAGAGATAATAGTTCAATTACTGTCTGAATTGGCGGTTAAAGAAAATCGTTACCCAAAGCGGGAGGCAGTATTTCAATTATTGTTGGAATCAAGGTTGGAATTTGGTGGGAATATGCCCTTGATGAGGCATTTTACCCATCAAAATACTATTGCAAATTTTAACAAACCATCTCAAACAATTAGGAAACAATTTTCTATAAACTATTTTTGACGATTAATTATTTTTGCAAACTGTCATTAATTTTTTTTAGTAAGCTTGTAAAGATAGGTGTATTCCTAAATAAGTGGTCTGCAGTAGGCGGCATGTTATTATATATGTAATAATTGAGATTGAAACTTTCCCACTTAATTGAAACTTTCCTATTTGATTGAAGAGTAGGTGGCCGAGTTTTCCTTTAATGGAGATGGATTTTCTTTCATTCTTTTGGTTTTTTCTTTCTTATATTGGACTAGCATTGTCCCAATATGAGATTGCATGTTCCTTTCAGCTCCTTTCTCTAGCCTTTGTGTCTTTCCTTAAGAGGATAATTTAGTTTTCAAGTCTTAAAGTGCAACTCCGAGAGAGAGGTGAGTACCATTTTATAAGAAGAAGTCGGTTTTAAACTATGCTAAATTTTGTATCTTGCATTAAATGTTTCCTAACATTAACCTTCTAAAAGGATTCTAGGTTCCATGTTTTGTTTGCTTCTTAAGCTTGTTACTTCATATGAATAATGATGACAAATGTTATTTTTGACTTGTCTATATCATTCTTAGTAGGTTGTTTTACTACCCTAAATTTTCAAATTACAAGATCAGCTAAAACATATGAGTAAAAGAGTCTATTATTACATTTTAATTGGAAAGTAAACTCTTTAAAAAACTAATATATTTTAATTGAAATCTAAATTTGATTTTAAAAAAACACTATCATTGAAGGAATTTTTTAAATAAAACTTTATTCTTGAAGGGTTATTTTTTTTTACTAAACCTTTGTGTGAAGGGTAAGATAAAAGTTCAAAAAATAAAAAACATTTAGTTCAAAGTGCAGAGGTAAAATGAAATTCCAACCTTGGTCAGAGTTGGTGGTTAAAGAAAATCGTTACCAAAAGTGGGAGGAAGCAGTTCAATTACAGTCGTAAATGGTGGTTAATGATAATCGATATGGGACCAGGAAGTGCTTTCACTTGTTTCTCTTACGTACATCATCGCTTTTCTCTTACGTATACTTAGAATGTTTATACTATAGAGCTATGAATAAATGGATCTAGCAACTTGGTATCCTGGTTTAAGTTTTTATTTTTTCTTAACATAAGAAAATTTGCATAGAGCAGGAAACATTCAAACATTCAAGAGCTCAATAGTTTCTTCTAGTTTTGAAATATTAAAGACTCAATCTAATGGCCAATAACAATTGGCTGCTTCTATTGTTCCATTTTTCTTTTCTGGCCTAAACTCCTATCGCAAGACCCTCATAAAAAGTAATAATGCAAAGAATACAAATAATCAAAATTTCTAACTTCTAATAGCTCGATGATTTAGGACACTATACCCTTGAGTCCTAACACATATGGACTACATATCAGTAGTTTTTTATTCAATATGTTATTCTCATTTTGATTCTTCCATGGCACCTAATTCCACTCTCCAGTTCCCAACAATTTGGAGAATGTAGATGTTGGACAGTTCTTTTGTTGCTTGACTTGCCAATCCTTTCATCACTATCCAGTTCATTTTCTGTAATACCCTCTGTTGGAATATTGGA